>JACCIC010000001.1:11145000-11727500 GCA_018907035.1 Sycobia sp. Sy_11 | reverse complement strand
AGATATATTAATTTAACAAATATTGGCAACTTTGATGGCAGAAAACAAATACTATTTAGATAAGTATATATTGTATATAAAATGATATAAAATGATTACATTTGGTAGGTAGAAGTGTTACTTTGTGATTTTTTAATGTTCATATGTGAATAATATTTTAAATATGTTACCAAAAAAGGAAATTAGAAATTCAATCATCATTTTTTAGATGTATTAGGTTTCAGATGCATATATATATATATATATATATATATATATATATATATATATATAAATATTCATCGTAAATATATACTACAATTGTTTATTAATTAATTTACTCTCCTCGGAATTGATTTGTTCAGTTTTGACAAGTATGTGCATGTTTGTAATAATATATTTTTATTATTATAATTGTGCACATTGTTGTATGTATTGTAATGACATAACAATTGTGAACATTATATAAAAATTTTATAAAATAGTTTAATATAACAACTGAGGCTTATTGGAATATAAAAAATACGTATTAACCTTTTAACATATTAAATAGGTTTTTCATATATTTCTGAAAGTTGGTACTCCAGTGGGGAGACACTCTTCTTGTTAATGACATAAACCTCAAGTAATCAAGCCTTAGAGAATCCTGTGACTGCCTCCACTGATGCTGCCCAACCAACTATTCGAGATTTCTATTACTACAAGTTTCGCAGTTGTAAAGATATATTCACAATTACCATTGACAGAGGACTTCAACAACAGATACCTCAAAAAGTCTGATACAACCAATCTAAAGTTACTGATTAAAATTCAGTATTCATTGAATTGCAAAAAAATAAGCCCTTGTACGATGTTATTGGATAAATAGTTTCGAAAAATAATGCAATCAAGTTTTAAAGATATTAAAAACTTTCTATCAATCTTTCAACATTAATAGATTTACAAGTTTGTGAGCTGTATCTTGCGGAAAACTATAGAACTGGAACTTATGAGGCCACTTGAGGTAATTTAATAGCTAGAAGTCACACGAAGCCCAATCAGGTGAATAAGCAGGATGCGGAATGATATGCATAGAATTTTTGGCGAAATACTCGCGATCGAGCAGTGCCGTATGTGATGGCCCATTATCTGAAATCATCTCTTCTTAGACGTTAACGCGATGCTCTTTTTCCAAAAATTGATTGTATTTGGCCCAAACTGATACTTGACTCGTCTGAGATACATAATTATAAAAAAAATTTTACTGAATTGAAATATCCGGAAAATTAAAATTGGAAATGCACCTTACAATTTGATGACAGTAGTACGTAGATAATATTAGGAGGCGATCTTAGTTTCCGACCTTAACGTTTAGATAGCGATATAAATAGTACGAAAAGTCAGATGTGTCGGATCTAGTACTTATTTTGTAGTTTTGCCTTTTACCAATAAAATTAATTAACAGATGCCATAATTTATGTAAACATTATAATTTTTTGATCATTGAAAAATGAACCGTGATAAATCGTTCTTCCGACATCTCTTTTTGCACTATTTTGATTTGAAAAAAAAGTGTAGTAGGAACATATCGATTGCTTCAAGAATGTTATGGTGAACAAGCTCCATCGCTTACAACATGTAAAGAGTGGTTTCAGCGGTTTAGAAGGGGAGATGCTTATGTTAATGACAAAGAACGTTCTGGAGAATCGAAAAAGTTTGAAGATAGTGAATTGCAAGCATTATTGGACGAAAGTTCAGTTCAAACGGAGAAAGAACTGGCTAATAAGTTAGGAGTCAGTGACAAAGTAGTTGGCAAACATTTACATGTGATGGGAAAGATTCATAAAGAAGGAAAATGTATGCTACACGATTTGACCGAAAATGCAATTATCAATCGATACAACACCGCACTGTCTTTGCTTGCCAGGCAAAAAAGGAACAGTTTTCTACGGCGTATTATGATTGATGATGAAAAGTGGATCTACAAGACAATCCTGAGTGCAAAAAGTCATCGGTGGACTCAAGCCAACCGTTCACATCGATACCAAAACATTCACAGCCGAAAGGTATTGATGTGCATTTGGTGGGACGAACAAGGTGTGGTGTACTGCTGTGCAAGAAACATCCACGGCCGAAAGGTATTGCTATGCATTTTGTGAGATAAACACTACTACGAGCTGCTAAAACTAAATGAAACCGTTACTGCTGAGGTATACAAACGCCAACTAAATGATTTGCAACAGAAATTGATCAAACATAAAGCAGCAATAGCGAGCAATAGGCGCAAAGTCATTCTCTTAGATAACAATGCTCGGCCACATATTGCGAAAGCTATCAAAAACACTGTTGGAGCTCTAATGATAAATGTTGCCGCACCCAACGTACTCGCCAGATATAACGCCTGCTGATTACCACCTATTTAGACATGTTCAAGAAGTGCGAGAATTTATGGATGATTGGATCGGCTCGAAATGGCCATCATTCTTTCGCCACATTTCGCCGAACATATTTTAAGTAAGCTAACGTGTATCCATTTTCCATTATAAATGTCCTTTTTCAATTAAAAAAGATCGTAAAGTAAGTTCGTCTCCTAATAATTGATATTGAAAATACTGTCTCGAAACTGGCGATGAAGAAGTTTTATACATTTTATATATACTGGCGCCCGTTGAACACAAAAACACACGTCACATAGCCTGTATTGCATTTCTATAAATAAATATACTGGCATACTGATCGTACAATTTTTTAGGATCTTTCCAGTTTTTAACTTTTATTGGCTTAAATTAGAGAAATAATTTTTGTAAAAACAGGGAAGAATAACAAATTTTTCTAAATTTTAAATCAATTTTGAAGAAGCTGAGATTAAAAATTGATTTGTTTCATAGTTTTACATAATAGATTAAATATAATCTGATGAATGAATTAAAAATTTAATTTTCTTAACAGTGTAAAATAATTATTATTTTTGTGTGGTGGCGTATCGAATTAGGATCCGCATAAATTGAATTTGAACAGTTTTTTACTTGATACACAGCAAATGCAAGAGCATCACAAAAACATCTAAGTCTGAAAATGTTTACGTTATTTAACAAAACTTTAACCGTATGTTGGAAATTAACTTCTTGTCTAATACTACTAATTATTAATTAATTATTCCAATTAACTTATCTATTACTAATATTCCAATTAACTTTATAACCTCCATATGGTATATTATATTCTTATAATCAATAATCAATTTCCTTTAATTTTGTATTGATTAGAATTATATTTAAATATGTAAATAAAATTTATAATATTTATTTTATTCTCATGTCAATTACATTTGTAAATTGTTTTTTGTGGAAAAGAATAGAATACACTGTATTTTACATCATTGCATTTTATTTATTTGATAATACTGAGATATTTTCTTTTGAATATGAACTCAAACTATGAATGCTGTTTTTATTTTGTTTTTTACAGTCACTTTCCGATGTCAATGGCAAATAATCATAATTATTTATATTTGGAGAAGCATTCCATAAAAAATTTTTTTTTCTACTTTCTATTGGAGAATTTGATTCCGCAAGTAAAAGTTTATCAACTAGTTCCTCTAAAACATCCAGATCTTTTGTTATATTTGTGTTTTTTAATTGAGAATATCGAAGCTTCTTTTCAGATTTTTTGCGATCCTTTGTTTCGTTTATTTTCAGATGAGATTGCGATATCTAATTAAAATTAACATAAAAATGTTTATAAATATAATATACGTAGAAAAAAATTTATTAAAATTACATTTTATCAATATTTTTTATTTACTTTATGTAGGAAAAAATATATTATATAGTAGAGCTGAAATCACCTGAGTTTATTGTTTGTGTTGTATTTATACAATTATAATATATGGTAAATTATTTCATTCGAAATACTACTGTGTACAAACATGAGTAAGACTTTTCATTTGAAGCTTCCCGGGTTTATCGATTTGGACAAATGTTTTTATTTTGAAGTTGGTAGTACTATCAGAGTTATTTATGACAAATTCCACATAATTATCTTCATTTGATATATATTTATGCTCACTGTTTTCTTCGATTATCGTGACGTGGTACATTATGAATTCCTGTCAACGGACCAAACGATTAACAAAGAATATTATTTGAGTGTTATGCGTCGTTTGCGTGCAGCTATTCGTTACAAAAGGCCAGATTTATGGAAAGACAACCTGAGTTTTTGCATCATGATAATGCACCAGCTCACACTGCATTGATTTTACATCAACATTTGGACAAAAATTCAACGATATCATTTCGCAACCACTGTACTCACCTTATTTAGCACCGTGTGACTTCTGGCTGTTCAGCAAACTCAAAAGACCTCTTCGGCGACACGGTTTTGATTCGATTGAAGAAATAAAAACCAAATGGAAGAAGAAACTGGTGGCCATTCTGGAATACGAGTATAAAAAATGTTTTGAAAATTGGAAAAAGCGTTGGCATATTGCATTGCATCCGGGGGGAGAATTATTTTGCGGGGGATGAATTAGATTTAAAATAATAAATAAGGTCTTACTCATATTTTTACACAATAGTACCTTATTTTTGAAGATTATAAATATTATTCAATTGCATATTTGATTCTATTGGTCATATAGAGATATCTTAGATGATCCTAAATGGTAGAATAATCTATTTTGCGTTTTTACGTGATAGATTTACATCTAACTCATTCCGCATAGACTTCATACAAAGAATGAGTTAAGTAAGCGGGTATAGTAAACAGTGGAAACAATACTTAAAATTACTTACAAAAAATAATAGTAATAATTTTAAAATTACAAATTAAAATTCTATCTCATGCCTTGCTCAAGCAATCAAAGTTTGAGGGATTAAAGTTTTGTCTATTTTACTTGATTCCATGTATAAGACCGTTTGTATCCAAGCCTAGAACGAAATTATCCTTACAGATATTTTTCAAAAGAGAAGAGAAAAGATATATACTAATAAAAATATAACAGTATATAATTAAATGACATATTTACTTTAAAAAATTGAAACCTAAAAAAATATATATAGTGAGATTATTCGTTGTTCTATTCCGCAGTTGCTTCATCCTGCTCTTATAGATAACTTTCAACAAAAAAAAAAACGAAAAGAAAATGTTTTTCTGCTTGACTAATAGTATTATCAATGAAAGGGAATAGGCAGGCTGTTAGACTCGCTGACCTCAAAATTGTGCCAGTAATAAGGGAATATTTCCCCCTTCCAAAGGGTGCTATTATACCTATAGTAAATTGTACTTTATAGGATATTCTTTCTTCTTTTTAGTTGTTCTTAATGTAAGACCGATAGAATCATATCGTAAGTTTGACATTATGCAGTACGCAATCAATCTTGTAAATTAGATTACAATATATACATTCTGTAAATATTTAAAAAATGTTTTGAAGGGTAGTTGTATGGTTGGATGTTGTGAACAGAAAATTAAAATCGTGACAGCATTCGGGTCTGAATTCTTTAAATGAAAAATTATGATTTTATCGGACACATTATCCCGTAGAAATCTTTCAATTGTATTGTGTTTAAGTGTATCTCTCTACCAAGATATTCTATGATAATTATATTTAAGCTATTTATTTTCTGCACGTACTTCGCAAGAGAGTTTTGTCCATGAAAAGGAATGTTTGAATAGATCAACAATAGATTGACTGTAATAACTGAGGGAGATGAATACTATTTACTTTGAAAAATAAATTCCCTCCCGTTTGTTAGAATTCAATTATGTCTACATTGTAATCCATCTTTGATATAATTTAAATCTGCCATTTAAATAATCTTTTTCGCATCCTCGCGGATAGGATTATACTGAACCATGCGGTCATGCAAGATTAAACAATAAGCTCTAGTTGTCTCTGGGAAGTTATTTTAAATCTCAAATTGTATAGTAGAATAATAAACAATCTGATAAAGACTAATAAAGAATCCCTCTTCTCCAAAATTAACTAAATTGTTGGCCTGATTTACGACTCTAATATTTAGTGATCTATCCACTTAGCACTAAGTGGTAAATAAATAATATGTGATGCATCTTCTGTGACTTCATAACCTATAGAAACACGTGGAAATAAATCGTGGATCGCCTTAATCTGTTCGTTGTTAATATATGCCTCTACAGTGATGTTACCTCTATTCTGGGAGCATTGATTCTTAATATTTTCACCAGTCAATCTTATTTGTGTGGAATATTTTCTTTAAGAATGCAAAGTATTCAATTATGTAGCCAATCTATTAAAATGTAAGATCTAAGATCTAATGGAAAAATATGCTCAATTTAACTTTTAAGAGTATTATTGATAGCTTTCAATGAAAAGAGATTCCTTTAGCTGTCAAAACATCTGCTAAAAATGAATGGCGTGAAGTTGGTAACTGCTAGAGTAAGAATAGTTTCCTTCCGATGATATAACTTATTATTTGATCTGCCCATAATTGGAATTGAGTTGATAGATATTCAACTAAACTCAAAACAACATTTTTATATTCCGGTAGTTAGATATGAGCAAAATAATGCGCTTTTAGAACAGAAGAATTGCCTATCAGACTCAACTTACAACTGTCATCCATGACTTACTGAAAGAAAATGATTAGGTTTAGTCAGAAAAACTAATATAGATAAATAAGAATTAAAATTTTTTATTTTATTATCTTTTAAATTTGCATTTACATCCTTAATTTATTTTTTAAAATTGTATTTTACATCCATGCATTATAAATGTACTTTATTTCTTCATAATTATATTTTACATCCTTCTTAGTGTTAAAATCACTAAACTATCAATATAGAAAACTTCGGAACTATTGTTTCAATAGTAAGTCCACTGAGTAACTTTATTTTGAAAATTATTCAAATTAACAATAAAAGATTCATTACTCCATGGACCATTGGAAGGCAAAGTATTTTTCACAAAAACAACACCTAACTATAGAATATGCATTACATACCTTATAATCAGTCAGTGCATGATTTGACAAAATAAACCGAACTTTTTTTTATTTAGACCATAAACGTGCGATTGTAAATATAATCATATATCTCATTTATATGACTTAAAATCGAGTTCTTTACCTATGTCAATATCTTCCGTTATCTTATTATATTTTTTACTTTCTTTATATTTAGAATATCTCCTGCTAAAATACCGGTTGCATTCAACTCGCAAACAGTTGTATTCGAAATGGCAGCACTCTTCTAAGGCCCACTGAATGACTTCGTGAATTTTTACTTCACTTTAATAACTGTGTTGCTACTGTCAGTAGCTTGTTAAATTTTATTTACATTTCAGTTTTCGCCTTTACTTTAATAAGACATGCAACAGAAAAAGCAAGCAGTAATTCAGCAAACAGTCAACTCTGGCTTTCAAAAGCTGCCAAGCTTTATCAGCTAGCTTCGTATTAGCTATTTTACTATTACTATTTTCATTATGAGTTCTCAATATCAGGCTATTAACACGCTTACTCAATTGGATTTATTCCTCGATCACTTGTCTTTATTCGTTTCTTTGTATTGGTTCCTGGACTACAGGATGGATAACCAAAAAGATGCATTTCGATAGGTAAGTTATTGATTTAATCATCAAGTAATCTACCTCGCGCTTTTGCTTTTAAGATTTGTATATAATCATTCTCATCTGCTAATTTATTACTGATCCTAAACATATAAAACTAGCATTTATATTTATCTGCACTCAGTGGAAAACTTGACTTTCTCATGTGAATATATTAAACATGTTTTATTATTAAGTATGGAAAGCCGCAGCAAAATCAAGATAATGAAGTGAGAAAAAATGGAGGCATATATATTCTTGGCGATTCTGAAATTGAATTTGATGATAAAATAAAAAAAGTTAGAAAGGTAACGTATTTTAAGTCATGGAGTTATGGAATTAGTCTCCAAATAATAACAAGATGATAAAGTAATAAGTATCTCAGATTTGGCAAATGATCGTAAAATACTGGAAACAAGTGCTCACCGGAAAAAAAGTAACAAAGATTAGTCTATACATTGTAACTATCGTTTTGACGCTTACGAATCGCAAGTTGATCGATATTGATATATCGAGCGCGATTGAAATCGACGCTACGCGCATGATGAGAAGAGAGAACTGTGTACGCCTCGTGCATTGTAAGGATCTTCCCGAGTACCGACCACTACCCTTTCACGACGAATGAAAAGGGAAGGTGAGGACGCGGAGCCCGATCATCATAAGCGCGGTGCAACCAAGCCGGTCGCCATCTTGATGGTACTCTGCGTGAGTCCGCAGCCGAGCCGCCGGTCGACATAGCCGTCGCACAACCTCCCATTGGATCTTCGCCGGTGATCACCTGGAGCCCAGAGCCCCGCCAACTTCAGCAGGAAAATGATAAGCACTATTGAGAATCTCCATTAATAGATCGCGTACCCTTCCAATCTATATCACAGCTATTCACTGAGTGGTTTCCACCCTTCTTTCCGTCTACCGCGACATCGCGCCCCGTATATATATATATATATATATAGTATTATTTCCCGGGATAGAACCCGCTTGGAATCGAGTCTAGAGCTTCGCAATTATTGTTAAACCTCATGTGTGTTCTTATAAAATAAAGTATCTATTAAATTAAATATTGCGGAGTTCGATACTCCTTATTTTCTCTTTGCCCCTTTCGGAGAAGAAGGGAGATGACGCAGCTAACTGTGCAATAAGCATACGTCATGACAGCTAGAGTGAATGATAGATCATAACCTCTGTAATTAACTGCATTATTATCTGGATGAATGCTTGTTTTCCCCTACCGTCCCTGCAATAATTGTTTATAGTACGTAAAAATGTCAATAGAAAAATGTATGTACGCTCGTCTAGCTGTAGGAATAATATATATAAACTGTATGAATTGTCATGTAAATTCAGCTCCTCTCGCTTACGCTAAACTTATAGTCAATTTAATCTATTCAATATAAAGTACTAACACAGTAATGTTTCATCTTGCCCCACCATCATAGGATAATAATTTTAATATAATAATATTATATATATATATATATATATATATATATAAGCATGCACATACTAAGAACCTGGTATTTACTGACTTGCTGAATAAAGTAAATTGGTAAGCACTTTGTGGATAACTTTGCACAAGGTCGAAAGACCCTGTGAATCTTTAATAACCACAGAAGGACAAAGCTAATATGATTAAGTAATTATGTGTAATTACTTTAAGAAAATCCACATGGTATTCGTTGAAAATATTCTGAAACATTTGCTTGAATGTAATATAACAATTTAATAATAAATCTGAACAATATTATCCTCTTATAGTGTATGTGGGCCAAGATACGTTTGTAGTGTCAGTTCACATACCTAGTATGAAAAATTTTGTATTGATTAATGTAGCATAAGATATAAATACATACAATCTTAACATGTACACGCTAGTAGTTGTTATTGTTATTTAAATATATTAATTACTACATTAAGATTAATGTTTGCTTTATATATATTATCTGATTAATATATTATTCTATTGATGATACTACAAGAACGCAACTTACGAATACGAGCAACGCCAACAACCCATACACAAGACCGATATATATAAATTGACAAACTGTAGAGAACATTGAATCAGCACTGAGACGCCAGTTCTGTCCAATAGATTACGCACTATGTTTATATGAATCAGAGATAGAACTCAAGGACCAAATGAATCAATCGGAGCATACTTGGTAGACATGAGAGTACTGCTAGAGAAATAGGCACCACCTATTCCCCTGAACACACAGCTGCAAAAAATTTACCGAAACCTACATCCAGATTTCATTGACAAAATCAATCATAACGAGTTTAATTCGATGGATGAGCTACAACTGCTTCGCCAGTAGATAGAATAAATAAAGGAACTAAAAATGGATGGTTAGCACCGCTGTATGCTCGCTGACAGGCTGGTAACTGCAGGCCACCGAGCAAGAGTGGCAGCGTTACACGATGGTAAGTATAAAGAAACAAGGAAGCAGGTCATTCTAGTCGAGTCAGCAGCCTCGAAACTAGTAAAAAAGGAAGAAAGACATCGGGATAAAATCCCAAAAGAGAGAACTCGGAACCCATCACTGAAAGAAACTAGACAACAATCACCGAAAAGACCGTTTGAACTTACCAGGCGCTATCGAAGCTCCTCACTAGGATACCGACACCAATCAGCTTCTCAATCCATCAACGATTCCTATCGCCCACCATCAAGCCTATGTCGAAACTGGTCACAAGAAAAAACGGAATGTATTTGCAACGAAGGTCTGAACGTGCATATGTACCGTACTGAGATACCGGAGATCAACGCCAATACACACGGGCGCAATCGGACGATAGGCGAGAACGATCAAATAGTCGTGACAGACAATGAGAAGAAATACAGCGAACACTACTGAATAAAGAGTTTAGGAGAAACAGCCACAGGCCAGAGAACAGGCCATGCTGAATATGCAATAGACCTGGTCACTGGGCAGATTGATGCCCCGATAATGCACGCTTGATTCAAACGCTGATTGCACTGCTTCAACTGCGGAGACAATAATGTGACAAACGCAGACTGCACGCGCTGTGGCTTCAACAGACACCTACCGGAAAACTAATAAGAGGATAGGAAATCGGAGTCAACTCTAAAATCCCAAATCATACAATTCCACAACCACGTGACAGAATAGAAGAGATGAGAGCAGGGGCAAGTGGTCGTATGTTGACCACCCTCCACGCAAGCCGAATACCGCTATACAAGCTATAATATACACCGCTATAAGCCATCACGATAATTCAGAACGACGAGAACAAACTTTTCCTGAATCTGAAAGTAGCAGGGAAAATATTCTTGGCATTGGTAGATCCGGGAGCGAGAAAATCCTATATTGGCCCAAAACCGGAAAAAACAATTCAATCGGCGATTATATTAGCTGTATCATATATACAGTTACCCGACTGACAACTGTGCGCCAATGACGGAAAAGTCGACCTAACAGTCAACATCAACGTCTAGGAAACGACAGCACGCCTCAAAGTTTCAAACATTGTCTAGGCAATCTCGCATAAGCCCAGGAAAATACTTCGGCGATTTACTAGCCGACAAGGATACCATCTGCAGGCGATCACTGTACTGCCAGCGGTGGTGGGCGTGGACACGCTAAACCAGAGCAAGGAACAATCTTTCGAGAATATCCTGAGAGGCTTATTGACAAAACTTAGCAGCAAATTGCTCTATGGTAGGTATAGTAGTAGACGTACACGGGCATCGACCCATTAAATAACAGTTATGTCGCATATCCGACAAACTAATCCGACAAGTACATGCTGAGATTGACAGACTACTAGTCGAAGGAATCATAGAAGAGAGTTATGGAGTTACCAGACTTCTACAAAACTACCTTACAAGAGTTCATGGAGTAGCTGTCCGGTGATCGTGCTAAAAAAGAACGGGAAAATTTTCTTCTGCATCGACTATAGAGCGGTTAACCAAATCATAAGATGCATACCCGCTTCCGTACATGGACGTTCTGGTCGAAAACCTCAGAGACGTACGATACTTATCTAAAATCGACCGCAGCCAAACTTACATAACCAAGGTACAAATACAGAAATTATGGCATTCGCAGTACCCCAGAGAGGATTATACCAATATACTCAAATATCCTATGGACCCACGAATGCTCCTGGAAGCTTCCAACGCGGCATGGACGTCATCTTTAGTCCAGAATGGCAAACTTCGGTTTTTGTGTATATGGATTACCTCATCGTTGCCACTAACTCATTCAAAAAACGCACGCACAATTGACGGTAGTGCTAAAGCGCCTGAAGGGAGTAGACGTGCACGTGAATATCGAAAAGTCCGACTTCTGCTGTCCCGGCGTGAAATATTTAGGGTATATTGTCGACCAAAATGGCTTACGCAGCGACTCGGAGAAAATCAAACTGGTAAGCGAATATTCAACTCCAACAAATATCAGACAACTTAGAGCATTTCTAGGGGTGGTTGACTGGTATGCCCGTTTAATAGAAAACTTGGCGGAAATTAAACTATCCCTGACGAAGTTTTTGAAAAAGAACGTGTCATCAGCATGGAAAAGCGAACAGCCGGACGTTTTTAACAAATTAAATATCTTACTAATGCAAGCACCAGTATTAGTAAGACCCGAGTCGAACAGTCCTTACACGTTACAAACAGATGCCAGCAGCTCCTCTTGGAGTTGTGCTGAGCCAAATAATTCAGGGAGAAGAACACTCCATAGCATACGCAAGTCAGACGCTTAGGCATGGAAAAGGAATGTTTAGCGGTACTATGGGCCGTAGAAAAGTTCTGCGGTTACTCGTTAGGCGAAGCCTTCTCAGTCATAACTGATCACAGCAGCTCAAAATGGCTGCATACACTGAAGAATGATCAGGATGCTCGGTACGATGGTTCACGGTTTTACAAGCCTATAACCTGAATATCATCCACAAAAAAGTTCCGCTCCATAAGGTAGTGGATGCGTTATCTCGATCACCCGCCGACAAAATGTCACATACCGCTTCCCTCACGATAATAGAGAAAGACGGATATACACTAACAAACTGAGACTATTGAGCCGTCAAATCGATAAATTCGCGGATGGAAGACTACAAGCGGCCTTTTATATAAACATCACTGCAATCTAACAATGGGAACATTAAAGTCAGACACAGCGAATTGGAAATTAGTCTTCGAATAATTCGACTCGTCGAAAGAATCATACATGAAAGCGACAAGTCGAACAAATTCTCCACAAAATCAGAAAAAACTATTATTGGCCAAGCATGAGAGAAACACATATAAATATGTGAAAAACTGCCCTGAGTCTCAAATATATAAAGCATTGTAGAGAACACCCGCAGCATTAATAAGAAAAAGAAATATTGAAGGCCCGTGGATAAGGTAGCTGGAAATTTTAAAAATGTGTAAAAGACAGACGTGATTTACAATCCGTTTAGAGGATGCTGCAAAGACCTAGAGAATACAACTGTCATACCAACCAACAGGACGCTATAAAGTATATATCAGGATGACAGATCAGGTCAAACAGTCCTCTACCCTACCGCCCAAACTCCAGAATCCCTCAGAAAACGACGAAAAAAGATAAAACGATTATCCGCCTAAAACCAATTATACTGATAAGTAACCGAGATGATGGTGAATTTCCTCTTTATCAAGGAGACCATTGTTGGTTATGAGTTCTGTTGCCACCTAGAAAACGGGTAAAGGGAAGATCCCTCAAGTACTAACAGAGACTTCTAGAACCAACCCAGAAAAAAACAATAGTACTATCGAAGTACTAACAAAAGAAGAACTTCGAAGACGACATAGCACAACCTGAATGCCGTCCAAATACGTCCTTAACGCGTTCAGCTGCCATGCTCCCTGTAGATACATAAGAATGTCGCTTACATTAAAAAACAAGTTTCAACCCCTTTAACCTATCTTGTGAAGTCAATCCAGTTGTCTGCACAAAGATTCTGCACCGCACCAGGCGAAGAGTGCTGATTCTGACACACCGAATGACCCCATTCCAGCATTAATTGAATTGGCAGTAAATCCACCGTCAAACTTTATACAGCCCAAAAGACCCGACCCATCCCTGCCCTCGACGCCTTTACTGGGACAAAGACTCATCCCGGCGGTGCGTGACGGATGCTGGAACTACTGGAGTTAGATCATCTCTACTCTGATTGCTCACACCCACGTTTCTGCTATAGGTGTGTCAATCTGGCAAAAAAGTACAGTCCTGCACGTCATACAGAGGTGAACCAACCCCTACAGCATCGTCTTAGAAGGAGGAGATCGACAGCGGCGCGCAGTTGTACAAGAAGAGGGCAAAGACGACGCAACAGGTATCGTCAGCTGAAAAGGAAGCGGAAAGCGGCGTATAAATTACGCAGGTCACGGTGAAGCCTATCTTAATGAATGATACCACCGTTATATAACAGTCAGTGGTACGAATACTACAACAAGTAATGAATGAACCGGTGCATTAAATCATACTATCCAGCTTATTATGGTATTCAGCCAGGAGCGTTAGCTTACTTTAAAAAGTATGAACAAGAAGATGACATATGTACCGACAAGAACCCCGCCCCGCATACTGTACCCCTACTCTTACCATCATACCATAGTTAGGAAAACACGATAAATATTAAAGCGAGCCCAAATTTTCCCCTATACTAACACTTGTGATGCTGAAGGTGTAGATCAGAGGGTGCGATCATAGTTATTCACCCATGTTGATAAAGAGTGAACGATAGCTCGTAAAAAAATTCAACAGTACTCGCAGTATAGAGGCACAAGAAGGTGATCCGATCAACATCGTCCCAGTCGTAATAAATTAGACACAGAAATTCTAATATTTCTCCTATTCCTAACGGAGCACAAGAAAGAAAGAAAATAGTTCACAACTGCCAAAATATGGGCCGTTTTGTTCGATAATCTGTTTCCATCTAGACGGCAACTTTATAACACCACTCTGATAGAAACCCCTTTCCTTATTTGCGAAGAACTCGGACAGACAAGCCTCTTTTGAGTCCAACTTTACAGCTTCTGACGAGTCATCAACGAAGCGTGTCATCTGGCGTTGTCCTGGTGGAATACTACACCCTTCCTGTTGGCCAATTGTGGACGCTTCTGATCGATAGCCTGTTTCTAGCGGTCCCGTTGTTTACAGTAGATGGTAGAATTAAGCGTCTGGTCATATGAGAGCAGCTCATAGTGGATGATTCCCTTGCAATTCCACCAAACACACAGCCAAACCTTCCTGGCCGTCAAACCTGGCTTGGCCACTGCTTGGGACGGTTTGCCACCGGCCTTGGACCACGACCGTTTTCACTTGATATTGTCATATGTTATCCATTTTTCGTTTCCATTCACCATCTGCTTCAAAAATGGGTCGAGTTCGTTCCATTTCGGCAGCTTTTGATTCGGACCAGAAAGTTTTTTTGCGTCAAATCATGCGGCACCCAAACATTATGCTCTTTTTGTATCCAGCCTTCTGTAGATGTTTAAAATAGTTTCCTGACTAACTATCATCTCCTGGGCGATGTCAGCCTTCTGTAGATGGTTTAAAATGGTTTTGTGACTAACTATCATCTCCTGGGCGATGTCACGAGATGCTACATGCCGGTCTAACTCGATAAATTCCATAATTTGATCAGTATTCGTCGTCAAAGGTCTTCCGCCATCTATGGTGTCATTTTCACCGGCTCTGAATCGTCGAAACCATTCCTATGCAGTTCGAAGTGATAGCTTGCCATCCCCCAAAACACCATTAATCTCACGGAACGTTTCTCTAGCGGATTTGCCTTTGACGAAGGAAAAGTTTAATATAGCGCGAATTTCGGCGTTAGTAAACTCCATGTATATCCAAACTAATCATGCATAGCGTCGTTTTGTACATTATGTCAAAACCTTTCAAATAATGTATAGTATTGTCAGATACGAGCTCTGTAGCGCTTTGTGCATAGCCGCTAAATTCATAAGACAAAAAGGCGGAAGGGAGATATTTGACAAGCTAATATTTCGCGGCTTAGGTGACTGTTTTAATCCCTTCTTCCCTCTTGCCGCAACAACGCACCCCGTATATATGTGGTATTATTCCCCGTGATAGACCTCGCTCGGAATCGAGTCTAGAGCCACGCAATTATTGTTAAACCTCATATGTGTTCTTAAAAAATCAAGCATCTATTAAACTAAATATTACGGGTACCTTATTTTCCCCTTATCTCTTTCCGCATCCACCAGTCGACACAGGTAAGCACATCCTCCTGTGCGCAGTGCATTGGTTACAACGCTCACAAAAGAGTAGAAAGTATTGCAATATTACTGAACTTATGTTTCGCAGTAACAGCAGTTATCGTAGAAAAGGATTCTGTTTGTACCTAATATAAAATAGAAAAGGAAAATTTATCGACAGATATAGTATACTGAGATGATGTCCATCAGCTTATTGAACCACTTTAATTATTAATTACCAAATTGAGAGCTGTATATAACAATCAGAACCATGCAATTCAATCAATTATTGTAAAGCTGCGTGAAATAGGCTATACAATTAAGCATTCACTCTTCAATTAGTCATTAGTAATATGAAACTTGACTTGTTTGGAAGAAATTTGGAGAGGATTCAAGGTAGTCGATATACATCAAGCATAGTTTTCAATATTACATTAGATAGAAAATTTTAAATAGAAGCTCAACAAATCTAGTGTTGGAAATGATACTGTAGAAATTGATTTTAAAAACATTAAATACAATTCGGCAGAAAACAAATTATTTTTCAGCCAAAATCAACGCAGTTCTTAAATTAATTAAGTAAAATATTTAAAAAACTTGAAAGAAATTAATTGAAAGTGGGTGTAAAATTCAAGAATCTGTTCAATAAATATGAATCACTTAATCTATTTTGAGTAATATTAAAAGACGGACTAAATTATATCTATAGCAATAAAATTAAAAATATTAAATAACAAATATAGGTTGTGATCTATAGTGGGTTACAGATATTTCGGAATCCGTTGGCCGTAACTAAAACAAATGCGGGAGGGAATAAATACATATTAAAACAGTGCAAAGCAAATAACTTAAAATACATTTATTAATTATGGGTCACACTGTTGTATAAGTACCTGTTATCACAATTAAGTTAAAGACAAAAAATATATAATTACTATCATATATAAAGCAAAATAAATAAGTTTCTCATATCTGTAGTGAAAAGTTAGAGGCATTAAGATGATACATAATTGAATTCTTAGGCATCAACTTAAATATTCTCTGAAAATGATTAGGAACTAGATTGGAAACTTGTATACTAATAGAAATAAAAGTTATTCAAGTATAAAAAAAATCAATATTTAATAATAAAGACAAAAAAGTAAAAGCTATTTAAGTTGGTAGCATTCAAATGGACAGATAGATTCTACATATTTATATTAATTATAACTTTAATGTATTCACGATGAAAAAAAATTTAATACAAAATTTTAAGATATTTTTTTAATTTTTCAACCTAGCAGTAATAAAATCATTCAAATAATTTGAAAAATGCACTTTATATCTCACATAATTCACTACAGATATATCAAATTATAAAAATTTATTTAGTATTGAAAAAAATTTATACTAGAAAGCAGAAGTTAAGGCAGTATTCTACTTTACAACTTTGAAAAAAATGTTTTCTTTTTACATTTTTTGAAAGTAAATATATTCAAGAATGTTAGCTCAAAATTTTAGAAACATTCAGGTAGTCTAACTATTCGGGTTAAGGCGTGCAAGCGGGAAGGGAAATAAAATTATTTTATCTTAATAAAACAGATTTTGGTTAACTTATATGATTAATTTTATTAAATTTAAATTATTTTAATTTGATTGAAAAAAAATGCGAAACACAAATTTAACAAACAGTTCTAACACAGTAGAAGGATATTTCAGCGAAAAATCAATCTCTCGCGAGGTCTATCTACTCGGGCATTAGAAACGAAAGTGCCTTGTCCCGCCCGCTCGTCCCTTTTCTCTCGTACGTTGTTGGAGAGGGGTGGGGGCAGAGCGGGAGCGGTCCTCTACAGTACACTGTACACATTCGATGGTTGCCCGTTCCCTCGCGCACCTCCCACCTTGCCATGCCTAGCTGATGAGGTGCCACACCCCTCAGCCATAAGGTGACCTCATTACTTAGGCGGGTCGGAACGCCTCGAGAAGAACCCTGGTCATCCTTTCGGAGATGCTACAGTCTCGGACACCAGTAAGGTCCCCCTTGAGCGAAGGCTGCGCGCACGGCCCGATGGAGCACGTGCGTCGCGGTGACTCAGAATAGGAGGGGCAGGGGTGCATAAGCGTCCTGTATTTAAGCCCACTTACGTGATACGGTACATTAATACGATACAATACATTAACGCGATATAATACATTATTGCCGATTTTCACACACATACATGAAATAACACAATTATAATCAGTCACGACGATGTTACACACTTACACCTGGTAGCGGAAATTAATACAATAATGAGAGTAATGCTAAAACTAATAATAATAATAATAATAATATAAAGGTGTTCGCCAGAGAATTACATTTTAACATTTTAAATTAATACATTTTAACTCAAAGATATTTCTTCTCGCTGACACAAGCTATGTTTTTCACGGAGAAATTCATAGCCGGGCCATATAAATAAAACCTTTATTATATCCTAGTCACACGGTGACAGTCGCTTCGAAGGAAAACATGGTTCAACCAGTCCACTGCTGCACGTGTAACAGTTTTATTATTTTCTGCTTTTAAAGTGTTTTCTACAAAACAAAAAAAAAATACCGGATATAATAAACCCAAAATTTGTGTTATAAATTTAATGGGACTCGTCTCTTCGACCTTTTATTACAACGTCCATACTTTCGACAATCGGCAGATGCCGCCCGAGAAACACGTCGGGAAACTCGTCTCTTTTCCATCTCTATCCGGCCAACACATGCCGGCCGGACCCCTCCCTTTATTGCGCGAACGCGCAGCTTTCGAACCCTCGCATTTTCCTTTTACAACACCAAATATATTTGCCGGCAACGCGCGCAAATCGTAGCGCGCGTCAAGGCCCATCTATTCCCGTGTATATTAACGTAGCAATTTTGAAGCAGACCCTAACACTAACTATACTTTTTCACCTTTCGAACGCACTTATCTGAGCGCGCTATTCCGACCCGCCCAGCGTGTGCGCCGGATAAGCCATCTAGCTGGCCTTGTTCGCTGCAGCAGCTATTCCCCTATTGTAAATCAAACGTGCAAGTGATGCGAAGAAAATTTTAACTCAAAGGAAAAAAGCTGAGATTGCAAAACTGAAGGCCGGAGAAAAAAAAAACGAAAAAAGTAGCTGCACCGAACACAGTTCTGAAGAAACCAAAAGTTGTGATTAAAAAAGTGAAGACTGCTGATCTAAGTATCAAATTAATGAAGGAGTTTTCTAAAAACTACAGTCTTGCAATTGAAAGGAATTCAAATTCAGTAGAAGGCATGCGAAACGAGATCTGGACCGGCTATTAAAACAAAATCTCAACAGACTCCAAACCACAGCATACGTACTGTTCAGACATCTGTTGCAAGTATAAGAAGGCCGAAGCAAACAACGCTTTAAAAAATTATAAACGTCGTCCTGCTCTTGCTAGTGACGTTCCAGAGATGCTGAAACCGATCTACGAAGATTTAACAAAAACGGAATTGCTAGAGAGATGTTTGGACAGAAACACTCAAAATAACAATGAGTGTTTCAACTCAACAGTTAGGGCTATGGCACCGAAGCATGTTTATAATGGAAAAAAATCCTTAAAATTGCATGCCTCACTACTGCCTGCATTTTTAATGAAGGATTCAGCCCACTTTTGAAAATAATAGAAATTATGAGCCTGAAAATCGGCCAAACCGATCGTTCGAGAGAACCGCCTCTCGACTCAGGCTTCTAAGGAGAACTCAAAAAAGCAGGCTAAATTAGATGAAAATACTCGCCTGGAACAAGTTGAAGGCATATTGTATGGCCCAGATATCGCTAATTGAGCGTAAGATAATTTTTTCTACGATTTTTCACTTACAAAACCTTAAACGCGTTTTTCTCAAAACAGCGTTTTCAAGTACCATGGTCGTGAAAACTAAAAAACTATTGAACCGATCCTTATGAAATTTTGAACACATATTCTATATGTTTGTATCAACCGTCCTAACTATAATCAACTTCAAATTTGAATTCTAACTATATTTTTATTGCAAAAAAAACGGAAAAAAGCAATTTTTTTACTTCGTATTTTAGCCGCCATTTGTTGATTTTATACGTACATAAAATATTCTAGTTAGATCGATTTCTGGCGTCATACTGAACATACAACTATTTGATTTTTTTGTTTCAGATCAACAGTCGGCAAGATTCTACGACCACGACAACGTTACCTACTTTTTGAGGTGTTGGCTTTGACCATACTTCATATGTATAAAAAATGTATAAAATAAATAAAAAAAATTTTTTATGTACTTCAAAAGTGTATTAATGAAGCATTTCAAATCATACATCCATATCTTCAATAGCATTTTTGATAGAAAATTTCAATAGAAAATTTTCACAAAAATAGTGGTTTTTTCGAGGGTCAAAAGTAGAATACTGCCTTAACCTACGCAGAGAATGGTTCAACAAAAATGACTTTATTTTTTGGAAAGGAGGAGACAGCCTTAGTATATAATTAAAATATTTATCAGAATTTATTGTCGATCTTATGAAAATTGATATTCTTTTCAATTTTATAATACAGTAATGAAAATTTCCGTCAGACATATATAAATAATATATAAATATAATAATATAATATAAAAAACATAATATATATAAATATAATATAATATACGTAATATATAAATAAATTACTATTTGATTAATGCAATAATCGAGGTATCCTTATACAAATAATGAAAAAGAAGCATTCTGTGAGAAACTGTTTCATAAAAAAATGTTTTATTAAGTATTTTGGAAATAATCGAAATATAAATACCAAAAAGCTTAGGTCGACTTGAGAAGGTTCTTCTTTGCCGAAATCGATAGATGCATTTTGATTTTAATTTCCTAAGATTGAATATGAAAAATCGTTTTAATCAGCACTATCAGCATAATAAAACAAGGGATTTCAATAAATAAAAACTACGATTTAATTTGAAAGAACCGATTTAATAATCAACGATAGAATATTATTATGCAGCTTAGCAAGCCAGCGAATAATAAATACCCGAATAGAGGCGCTCGCGCTAATATAGTTTGACCCCTACTTATTGCAATAGGTTCCGTGAATTTAGCGATAAAGGTTATAAGACTTTGTCTCGCAGCTATAAGGCCTGTATTAAAAATCCAAGCTTTGTGGATACTACTAAGATTTACGTAAATACGAGTAAGATTTTTCAATTCAAACTTCACGGGTTTATCGATTCAGACAAATGTTTTTATTTTTAAGTTGATAGTAATGTTAGAGTTATCTGTGCCAAATTTCACGAAATTATATTCATTTATCATATAATTACGCTTGTGTTTTGTGAACAAAGAAAAGTTGTCTCTTCAATGTCAAGACCAAGTGTTTTTGAATCACACAAATTGTTCAAAGAAGGTTGAGAACGCGTTGAAAACAAACCACATCGAAGACAACCAAAGACATCTACTGATTGGCTGCATGTCGACAAAATCAAAGAATTGGTTCTGCAAAATCGTCCACTGACTACTAGAGGGCTTACTGATATTGTTGGAATTTCAAACGGATCAATCAACACCATTATGAAAGGCATTTTGTGCCTGAAAAATATGAAATCTCGATTGGTGCCAAAAATTTTATGGAAAATTTTTTTAGAAAAACAGCATCGCATGAAGGTCTGTGAAAGGATGCTTTCGGACTATCAGGACAAGATGAAACACATAGTAACTGGAGATGAGATTTGAGTCTACACTTACAATCCAATCGAGCAATCGAATCGAACGAAACAATCGATCAATCGAGCAAATGTCGTGCCAAAGTAGAGCGGAGACCGAATAAATCACGCCAAAGTCTATAAAACTTTAACGTAGTATTTACATTGCTGTAAAAAGTGAAGTTTTTAAAACCAGTCTCCCCTGATAAAATCCTTTCGATACTGCAGAGCACTCTAGGATGCTTTTTATAGTCTAAACACTGCTATAACAATTTCTAGAGTTCATTTTGATGTATTTTGGTCATTTTCAATTTTTTTAAAAGTTTTAAAGAACTTAGATCTTTTACTAATCTCAGCAATACTTTCGCCTACTTCTAGAACGCCGTGGTCTCTCATTTTTTAGTGCTCCTCTCTACCGCTAGTATCGCATATTATATTTAAGTTATCAATATATAGTGTATGCACTTATATTAAATAATGTTTTGTATAATACTGCAACTCTCTTTTTAATCTCAATTATTAAAATAATACTATTATTTTTGAAAAAATTTTAAGCTAATAAAACTATGATTTAATTAATAAATTTTGTTTTTCGTCAGGTTGTCTAGCTCTTCCCTTTTTATAAATAATACGATGGTGGATTGATCAGTTTCCAGCCTGATCAAGAAAAACAACGTTTTTAAGAATTTTTTTTATTTCTCAACATAATATTCTCCAAGGCTGATACATTTCTCATAGTGGTGTTCTAGTCTAGTAAAGCCATCTTTATAGACTGATTCGTCAAGCTCCTCAAAATACCTATTTACAGCTTCGATTACTTATATATATATATATATATATATATATATATATATATATATATATATATATATATTAATTACTATATGCATAATATTATTACATATAAAGAAGATTTATTTTCATATTGTATATGATCATTTATAAAGCTGAAATCGAATCATGTTCTTCTAGTATAAAAAAAATAAATTATTTAAATTTGGGCAAAAAAGTTATATATATCAGAATTATAAAACTAATATTTACATAAATAATATCATAATATAATAAATAGGAATATGAATGAAATAATTACACCGGATAACAATGTATATGTGACACACGATGTTTATAAATAAAAGAGCACTTTCAAGATTTATGAAATTCATATTTGATAAATTAATGGATTTTTTATATAGAATATATAATTAATATCGACCATCTAAATGCTAATTGATATAAATTGTAGAAAAAATATTACCGTATCTGTATTGTGTTGACCATAGCTAAGTCTTTTAATTTTGCGAAATGTATTGTCATCTATAGCTTCCAAAATAGCTTCATTTAAAATATCTTCTAATTCTTTCTGTCTTTCATTACTCACGTCCATGGAAATACTATAACATAAAGCGTTCTTCTAAATTAATTAAGACTCTGTTATATTTAATAAAAAAGTTCGTATTATAAACATCAACTAAAATTAATTCAGAATGAAATCAAAATAAATTATATAAATAAAATCAGTTCTATTAGTATTATATGTAAAATAATCGCAAAATGTAATATAAAATGTTTTTTTTGATAACTATAATTATTTGAAATTTAGACAAAACTTTTACCATATTACAAATTAGCATACGCGAAATCAATTACCGAGACGGTCGCGCACTTTAGTGTGTCATCTCATTAAATATAATCTGTTCAGGTATCTGGAGTCTTTCCCAGAATCTTGTTCACCTGGTCGCTCCCTTGCCTTGACAGATATTTTCACACTAATTCTATCAGCTCTTTTATCTGTCTATTCTTACTCTTACTCAGTACGAATGGCAGTCAGGCGTACTATTTAATTGCCTGGCTATGTTGCGAAGTCTTTTAGTTTTCTATATTCTATTGATTATATGCCCATATGTTGTGAAAGACACTTTCAATTGGAAAGACTGGAGTATAATACATCGTAAAATTATTTTCTAATATTCTAAATGCAATCCTAAGTTCTTTAGTTCTAACTAAATACTGCAATACTCTCTTAACCGTTGTTTATTGGAAAATGTTTAAAATTTCTTCGTTTTAATTTATTTCAGTTTGCCAGGGATAGTCTTGATCGTACAGATACTTTATACAGAATATTATGTATTTTTATGCCTGAATTTACTGTTTTCTTCATTGTTTATTATTCTAATTTATAGAATCTAGGCTAGCTTCGTGGTTGTCTATATATCTAGTATTTTTGAAACCAAAAGACTGAAGCAGATTGTTGACAAATTTTACTCGGGTTAATAATATTTTTTTATTATTTCTATTTCTACCTATGTCTATCCATAAATACTGATGAGTTGATTCGACTACTAATGTTGATCTCTATTGACAAGCAACATACCCATTGTTGAATTCCCTATTTAGCATGCTCCATGGTTAGAATATTATCAATATACAATAAGATTACTATGGCTCCTATTTAGTTTATGTTAATTTGATTTACAGAATCCTTGTATGAACGTATTTTTTTAACGCAAAGCACTTATTTTTAAGGAGTATAATAATATTTTAAATTTTAATATTCACCTTTTACTATTCACATCCCCAGTTAATTGTACGGGACACTAAAACATATATCATCCCATATGTCCCCATATAAGGACCTTACTTATCTCTAATTGTTTAAGTTGCAAATCATACTTGTTTGCGATAGCTAAGAAAGATTTGACTAGTATAACTTTGACAAGGAAGTATTGATTATTTTGGTTTTTCTCTCTAAAATTGCTAATCGCGAGCCTAGTATTAAAGTTATCTTTACCTACACTGTCTAACTTGCCCTTAAATACCTATCTGAAGTCTGATTTTTTGGAATTCCTATGTTAGTTACATTTTGTTCTTGCCTATTTCTATCTTAAAATCATTATTAAATAATGATTTCACTTACACCGCAATTGCTTGCTTCCAAGATTTACTACGACGTGATTATACGACTTCCCTATTTATTTGAGGGTCTCCGTTGATTTTAATTAATATTATACAGTTCAGTTCAGAAAATTTTATACGAAGATTTGCATATGATAAGAGTTGCAGTCAGATATCTCTACAAAGTTTACAGCCGTTTCGCAGGCGAGTAAAGGAAGCAACGAGTTCGTTCTCACCGTAAAGCCGTTTTTGACCAATACCGGAGTGACATCAATCATTGACATTTCTTTTTATTCACCAGGTTTAAAAAGGACATAAGAGGATAGCGTTTTATCACTGTGGAGGAGATAAAACAAAAATCGGAGGACGGGCTAAAAAACATCTCGATAAATGAATTTAAAAAATGTTTTGAATAATGGAAGCATAGTTTGCAGAAGTGCGATAGGGCCAAGAGAATATTTTGATTTGGTATAAAAATATTAATAAATAAAGAAGTTATGATGAATTTTCCCTTTTTTAATTCTCCCTCGTATAACTAAAGATAGAGTAATTTGCGCTTATGTTAGTGTACAAAATATTACGCTTTCAATAACTATTCAAGTATCTGTATTGTACATATATTATGAGCAGAGATAAGGTCGCTCACAACGATAAACAGCGTTACTACAACACAATACAATATATTCGACGTAAACAAATATTTATAAAGTATATTATGTCTGGATTTACACATTATATGAACATTTAAGTATTAGAAGTATTCAATATAAAAATTTATTTAAAGTAATAAATGATATTTTTTAGCGAAAAATGTTACCTTGACTTGATGAAACTATTATTTCTTGTAACATTATTATCTCGCACTAAAGGAATATCTTGTTCCCAAAATCGACGAAGTTCTGGTGTAGATGTATAAGGGGCAGCAACTTCTTTTATCTATATGATTTTTATAAACACAAATTTTTAGACTTAAAGTATCTAAATATTTTATTGATTATTAACGACTACAATAAATATTATAGATTATCATAACGAGCATGTATATGCATATATATATCATATATTAAATATAGTATGGATTTATAAAACATTACTCTAAGTAAAACTCTAGGTTAAATATTTAAATACGAGGGTGGATTGATAAGTTTCCGGTCTGACCAAGAGATGGACCCACTAGGCCTGCCTTGAGGTAGCGTTCTATAGTACCATCCTGAAATAGCTTGTAGCTATAGTTTTCATCCGATCACCATGTTAGTTTGGTTTGAGAACACGCTGAACAAGACGCCTCTGTGTTTTTCGTAAAAATGGAAAAGCTGGAAAATTGTGCTGTCACCAAATACATTTATTTGAAAGGGTTAACGCCGAAGGAAATTAAAGAAAAGATGGACTCAACACTGGGGACGTCCTCCCCATCATATTTAACCGTTAAGCAGTGGGTTTCTGAATTTAAAAAGGGTCGTGTGAGCACCTCTGATGAGCCTCGCTCAGGACGCCCCATTGAGGTCACAACTCCAGATATGATCGGAAAAATCCATTTAATAGTGCTGAAAGACCGCAGATTAAACGCGCGTGAGATAGCTGAATCCTATGAGATATCATATGAATGTATACAAAATATTTTGCACCAACATTTGTATATGGAAAAGCTCTGTGCAAAATGGGTGTCGCGTTTGCTAAGAGTCGACAAAAATTGATTCGAAGAACATTTCTACCGCCAATTTGGCGTTTTATAATCGTAATCCAAGCAAATTTTTACGTCGATTCAAAACCGTTGACGAAGCTTGGGTCCACCACTACACTCCTGAAACCAAACAACAGTCTAAACAGTGGATTGGACCAGGGGAACGAACTCCAAAGAAGGCAAAAACAATTTTTTCGGCAAACAAGGTTATGGCTACGGTTTTTTGGAATGCAAGAGGTATTATATACATTGATTACCTTGAAAAGGGTAAAACTATCACTGGTCAATACTACGCACACTTATTGCATCGTTTGAGCCACGAAGTGAAAATTAAACGACCTTATTTCATCACGATAACGCACCAGCGCACACGTCAATCGTTGTGATGGCTAAAATCAACGATCTGAAGTTTGAATTGATGCCGCACCCTCCCTCTCTCCAGACCTAGCCCCGAGTGACTATTATCTGTTTCCTCACCTCAAAAAATGGATTGGCGGTAAGAGATTTGCCGACAATGAAGAAGTAATCGAAGCTGTAAATGGGTATTTTGAGGAGCTTGACGAATCAGTCTATAAAGATGGCTTTACTAGACTAGAACACCACTATGAGAAATGTATCAGCCTTGGAGAATATTATGTTGAGAAATAAAAAAAATTCTTAAAAACGTTGTTTTTCTTGATCAGGCTGGAAACTTATCAATCCACCCTCAAATAAGCACCTCCAAATGTTACTGGCATTACAAATAACTTACATATAGAATAAGTAAAACATACTCATCGCATAATAAATAAATAAATCATCTAGCCAACATGACATGAAATCTAGATAGATATATCTAGACCAATAGCATCCAATTGCAGGCATCTACTTAGCCATATAAGAAATACTACAATTTTATACATTTTTGGTCTGCTTTTGGTATTAGCAACCTCGGTTTTATTAAATTCTCGAAATTAAACCATTGAAATAAATCCTTTAGATAGTCAAAATAGCCAATAAATATAATATGCCATCAGGTATTATAAATCTGTTATTTTTTTCAACAATCGCTTTCACAATTTTCTAGAATAATGACGAATCATCTAAATGTTATATAAATATTTGGAAAACTTGGTATCATTGCATAATTAATCTTTCAATTTTACAATATTATATAACATATTGTATTTTATTTTCTTTGCCATTTTCGTGCCTTGACAAATTTTTTTGCATTTTTTCTTAAAATTATTCTAATCCTATTACTAAATCTTCATTAGTTATATCATTATTACTTATATCATTTGAATAAACATCCACAAGTATCGTGGTATTTATTTCTATTTCCATACATTGATACTGAATACATTAATCAGGGATCGAAATAAATTAATAATAGAACTTTAATCTTTATTCCGAGTCTTGTATTCCCTAGTTCATTTGTCTAGTATGAGATAAAATGTTTGGATTTAAAACTTTTAATAAATTAGTTTTTTATACTAATAAGCAATTGTTATGTGATTAATGATTCTCTTTGAATTCAACGGCACTGTATACGATGGAATATAGGGATTATACCTATCATAAATCAAGTCGGTAGCTATTAGGAATAAGATTGAGGATTTGAAATTCAAACTAGAAAATAACAGCTTCAGAAAACTCTCAAGCGCATATTTTTTCAATTTTATTTTTAAACGTGACAATTAGAAAATAATACGGCAGAAGATCCAGGGACCGGGATTATCTTTGGAAAGCTAATCAAAACGATCCTATATTCTATTTTTTATTCTATTTCTATTTTGAAAAACATTCTTTTTGATCAATGAAAATCCTTGATTTCTCCTCCTATATTTAAATTACGACGATCAGACTGTATTCTCGATACAGCTTAATACACGCGAAATTTTAACTCGCATTAATAAAGTCCCCGAAATTCAAATAATCGGGCAATGCTCCCTATTAGCGGTCAAACGTGGTATAATCAAAACAAGACGATTGCGCGTATCAAATATACCTGCCCTGCGAACGTAGGACAGAAGAGAGCGGAGCCGCAGCCATGCGGCAGACAGCGTCGAAAAGATGTCCCGCGCCCCCGCGCTCCCCGCGCCGACGAATTCGGGAGGCAGCAAATACATTCGTCGCCGCATTTCTAAATACTTTATTTTGAAATATATTATGAGAATACGCAAATAATATGCGAACGTCCTAAAGGATAAAAAATATAATTAATTATTTGTAAAATAATGATAATTACTATGCGTACTTATTACATTTAATTATTATCAGTTTCATAATTAAATATTCATAGTTGGCGAATACTAAATTAATTATTATCTAGTATTAAAATAACTATTATTTTAATTATTAGGATAATTATTTATATTATAATTATTATTATTTTTTAATAATAATTATTAACGTTAATTAATATTAAATAGATTCATTTGTTCAAATAATATCATCATCAAAGGTATTGTAATACCTAGATATTATAATATTATAACACGAGCTAATTAAATTAAGAAAAAGCGAGCTATATTATTATAATATAATTTATATTCAATACGAGCGTCGCCAAAGACGAAAATGTCAAGTTAATTATTATTATAACAAATAATAATACTAATTATTATTATTATTATTATTATTATTATTATCATTATAATTTATTATAATAATTATTATTCTTATTATTATTGGAATAAACGAAAACCCGCGAGAACTAAATTACGCCGAAAGGATTATAACAATACGAGCACTCTCAAGGGCAAAGCCACAAATTAGACGTATAATTAATATAATTTTAATTAATTATTATTATTTTAATATTATAAAATTATTATTATTATTTTTCGGCGGCTCAATACGAAATTAGTCGAACGGTGTCGTAAACACCCGATCGACTAATTTTTCATGTATAAAAGGGCGAGTTTTCCGCCCCAAAAGTAGTTCTCTCGGCAATACGGCCGAAAGAAGCTTCCTAGAACTATCCCGATTGCAGAGCTCTAGTAAATCCTGCCTGTCCGAAAATCCTGAAAAGTAGAGTCGCGATCCTGGTTGCGCGGTGCTCCGTTAAAGACCAGCAGGCTCTATTATCCCGTCCGAGTCCTAGTGAAGCTTGATCCTGGTGGCGTGGTGCTCCATTAATAACCAGCGGCTTTACTAAAACTCCTCTCTTTTTCCCGGCGAGACTTGATCCTGGTTGCGCGGCGCTCCGTTAAAGACTAGCGGCCTTACTACCCCTCAAAGAGACTTGATCCTGGGTGCACGGCGCTCCGTTAAAGTCCAGCGGTCTCACTCCTATACATGAACAAATCCCTGATCCTGGGTGTAATAGACCAGCAGGCTACGTTCTTTCCCCAAACTCCCCCCAGCCCCAGTAAGAGTGTGTATAAATATAGTGTGCGAGATTATTATTAAGTACGTTTAAAATTAAGATTGTAAATACCGTTAAAAAATAAGCAGCGTGCGACAACTAGTGTAATAAGGTATAATAAGGTTTTTAACATAAGATTCTGTCTTGTCTGTTGCAGATCGGAGGGCTCGAAGCCAGAAAAGATTGTTAATATTTTTCTTATATATATTTTATTCTTTGTATTCTCTTTTAAAATAATATATTTGGTTATTATTACTACATTGAACACAATTGTCTAAATTCCTTTTCCTTTTAAAACGATCCTGGCGCTACCGCGTAAGCTATCCTGAAGGGAAAAGAGAAACGTTACAAAATGAATGTATATTTGCTAATATAATCTATTTCTTCAGAGAACATAAAATTTAATTCAATATGATTAGTCTTACAAATTCATTGAAAAATTAAAATAAAACTCAGCAATTCATTTTAAATCGGTATTTTTAATTAGCTGTGATATAAGGATTATCTATTGAAACTTTATAGTTATTTTGTTCAGATTATTTCAAGTTACCTTATTTTATTTGGATCAGATTGAATTCTTATATATTGTGGTCTATCCTATTAGGTAAAAAAAGTTTCTAAAACATGGATTTTATCTTTACATTAAATATGTTTTTTATTATATTTCTCATTAAATGAGCTTATATCGTAAACGACTCTATGTCATTACATAATCAATATATTAAATTATACGTCTTTTAACTATACATAGATTTTCAAGTTACCCATAGTTAGTTACATGGGACACTTCGTTCTAGTTCTAATGTTTAAATCGGACGCCTAAGCTGAGGTGTAGAATATCTACTGTAGTATTAAAATTGAAATTATACTTATTAGTAACATAATTATTAGTCTTATCTAATGCTCAATCAGAAATTTATTTAATTCGTTTAGCGGTATCTTATTTTCATATTCATATTTCGCAAAAATAAATTGTATGTCGTCTATACATATTTTAAGATAATATAACATTTTTAATATATTCTTTTTATAGAATTTATCATTATAATTGTTACCTTTAATACTATAATTGCAGTAATAAAGATGCAAATAATATTCACGACCGTGAGGCATGCACTGACTATTCCGTTGCATAAAAATTCTACCGGTAAATATTCAGAATAAATATGTACATATAAAGTGCTAACATTCCCTAAAACTTCTCCTTTTAGGTGAGAAATTTCAATTGGCCGATGTAAGAACCATATACCGCTTAGAGCCCAGAAGATTCCCTGAAAAAAGTTAATGCAAATATTGTTTTATATTTTCTATAATTTAATAAACTTATATAAAGTTGAGAATCAGACCAATGTACAAGTAAACTATTGAACTCACTAATTTTTTCATTTTCTCTTGAATATACATTTTTTAAAATTCAATCAAAACTTTTTTTTTTAAATCAATTTAAGTTTAAAATTTAAATATACATTCGCTTTTCATATATTTCTAAAACATAATTTCTAAATTTCCAAAAATTTTTCAGAACTAATAAAGATCCTATATATCACATTAAATATTGTAGAGGTAGTATATACTATTTCGTAATAGAGTTTGAGAATCATGTTCAAATTCTGAGAAATTATTACTGAGATTCCTATAGTAAATATTTGAATAAATTATATTTAATTGCAATAATTCGTATCTTGTTTTTATATTTTAATTATTATATTAATGAGTTCTACTTTTACATGAACATAAAAACATGTTAACATTTAAGATAAGTGTACAACTTATACAATACTAATATTTTCTTTAAATTGCCATTCAGATGTAACAATAATACTTCAGATGTAACATAACGCTTTGATTACAATGGTAAGTGAGATGGGATAGTCTAGCTAAAGAGATTGAGTCAAATTTCGACCAAGAAGAAAAAATCTCTAAAAATTATCAAGATCTACGAGATATTTCAGGTGGATGGTGCTGTTTCAGTGAAAATGAAAAAATAACTTGTGTCTAGGTTAAAAGTTTTTGTTTCCTGCAAGTTTTGAGTTCAGACACTTTTCGGTCTATGCAAGAAGAAAGGACTTATAATTTTGGAAGCAGTGAGCAGTGCACACTAAATTTCCAGTTTTTGCATAAGATGTAGCCAGAGTACTTAATTGAAACACTTGAACAAACGATGCCAGGACAATAATTTTAGTTGTCCCGATCTGTTTTATATCGATGAACTTATCAACTCAGTTCATGATTTCTACTTTGTTCAAAGACATACTGATTAACTCCTTAATAAGTAGGCATATAAATATAAGTAAGACGCAAAACTGGAATCCTGCTTTAAATCCGGATAGATATATCGTATCATACTGATATTGAAATGCATACAATGCCCATCAAAGATAGGTTTTTACAGATCTAGTTGATCAGCCATCGTACTTTAACGACTTATTTTAACTAAACAATTGTATCATTTACATCTAACTTATATAAGAGGACTTATTTCTTTACAAGAGAAAATATGGTAAAGGATATTAGTGATATGGTTTCTTTTTGTTGCTGGATTAAAGTTTTCGGGACCTCTTATTTGAGAAAATATACAGAGGATTTATGCTTTCAATGCATATAAACAGATACTTATTCCAACAGCAGAATCGGGAAAACATTAGAAAAATGAAAATAAAAACTGTAAACAGTAGAACAGGACAATATAAATTTTTGCTAGCATCGTATCTACTTTCTAGACTAATTGTCTATTTGTAGACTAACAGCTTATATGTAGTCTTCTACTAGCAGCGTGTCCGTTACGCAAACTTATTGGTCAGCAGTTCTATCTTAATCGCCGTTGATTTGTTGAATCTCCACAGCAAATAAACAATCTTCCATAATCGCTTTCTCTATTTTATAGCAGGATACCGCTAACTCACATCCAGGAATAAGCAGAAGAACCGAGAATACACCGAGATTGACTGTCAATCTTGAAATATACGATTGATTTTTGATAGAAAAATGACATACGAGAGCCAACTACAAGAAACAGAATTGAGCCTTACAGATAAACTGTCTTTACATAGCCAGATAAATATACTAGACCTACGCTACACAGGAAGTCACGTTAATGTATTTGGAGCGTAAGCAACTTTAAGAACATCGATTCCTACCGAGTACGTTGGGATACTTTATCTGGGGTAGATGGAATCACTACCCATTAGCTACGATCCATTCATACGAGAAATTCCATACTAGTGGTCGGCCGAATCGTATACCACCCCCCTCTCCCCCCCCTCTCTCTCCTCTCTCTCTCTCTCTCTCTCTCTCTCTCTCTGTCTCCAAGATTATCTTGATTCGCAAAAAATTCGAGCCAAATAGCCAGGTAATTTTCGATTAATCTCTGTCTACGAAATAGTACTTTATCTCCTCCATAAGGTGCTGAATCTGAAAAACGCTTGTCTGACTAAACTACAAATAATGCAAATTTAGACGGAAATTTCTTGGCCCTTATCTAGAAGAGCAAGTACACTTTTGAAGTTGGCGGCGCTTAAAATAAAAACAACGCAAAAATATGTGACGCTCATAAAACCATCTGCGTTGATTTTGATTAAACTTACAGATAAAAGAACACATACTTGCGACTAACCGCTAAAACTCACCAACACTTTTGAGGGCTAACGGCAGTGCTGAGCCGTCTTAACAAGGTTGGCCTTCAAATTAACAGAGGAAAATCTGAATTTTGCTGCCCAGAGGTTCAATATTTGGGATATATTGTAGACAAACACGGTTTGCGCACAGATACATAAAAGATCAGACGGGTAATAAACTATTCCGTGCCAACCAATTTCAAGCAGTTAAGAGTGTTCCTTAAAATGGTCGGGTGGTATGCCCGCTTCGTAAAATGACTGGTGAAGATCAAGGTACCGCTTACGAAGCTTTTAAAGAAAAATATGAAATGGTATTGAGGCAAAACTCAAGAAGATACTTTTAACAAACTAAAGATTAATGTTGATCCAAGCACCCGTACTAGCAAGGCCAACGCAAAACAAATCCTACGTTCTGCAAAAAGATGCGAGCAGTTACGCTCTCGGGGCTGTACTTAGTCAAGACGTGCAAAATGAGAAGAATTATATTGTTTATGCAAGTAGGGCTTTGACATGAGCAGAACAGACCTACAGTCACCGAGAGGGAATATTTGTCGGTATTATGAGCCGTGGAGAAATTTCGTGGATATCCATTAAGAGAGAAATTCACAGTGATCACGGATTACAGCAGCCTTAAGTGGCTACATACACGCAAAAATCCCACGCGAAGACTAGCATGCTGGGCCACCGCATTACAAGCCTACAACATGGAGATAATATACCGTAAAGATGTTCTGCACAAAGTGCCTGATGCATTATCACGATCACCCCCCATTGACCATACACCTACCGCACTCCTCTCCATCATAGAACCGGATAAATGGTATTCAAAAAAACTATAAGACATACGGAGATATCCTGAAAAATATCCGAATTGACGGATAAAGAATCATCTGCTTTTCAAGCACCGCTCAGCGTTTACACAGATATGCTAGACCCTGAAGAGAGTGACTCGAAACTCGTAGTTTCCTCAATACAGAAGGAAAGAGTCATCTTCCCGTGTAACAACAGATGATCAACATTAGGACACTTTGGGGTCGAGAAAACGCTGCACAAAGTATCCCAAAGCTACTACTGGCTGGGAATGCGTAGAGACATATATAATTACATCAGACACTACCGAGAATGTCAAATATATAGTGTCATAAAAACCGCCTACAGGTTCAATAGGCCAAAGAAACGTAGAAGGCTCCTGGACAACTGTAACAGCCAACATTATGGGACCCTTCCCCGCCAGTAAAGGCCAGCATAAATAGCCGCTGATATTCGACGATCTCTTTAACAAGTACGTGGAAGTACAACCACTTTGCAAGGCAACTCACCAAACTATAATCAAATCGTTCGAAGAACTAGTTGTATCAAATGGGGATGCCCGAATTACCTGATTACGAATAATGGTACGGAGTTCTCTAACCAGGTACTTAAAGAAATACTAAGCGAATTGGGAGTCGTATAGCAGCAGGTAGCACCCTATCATGCGCAGGCAACCCCCGTAGAATGAATGAATCGAACATTTAAAGTAATGGTTTCGATTTTTATCAAGGAAGATCATAAGGATTGGGATATCCACCTGCCCGAGCTGCAATTTTCCATAAATACATCGGTACACGCAAACACATGAACATCGCCAGCGTTTCTGAATTTCGGCAGAACCTTTGGGGAGATACCAACACTAAGATATACCTAAGACATGAAAACACAAATCCAGTCACTGAAACTTACAGACTGGCTACTTCAGCCAATCTCGGGCGGGCTAGCCCCGATGACCGTTACCGCGACAGTAGCGTAAATACGTCCGGACGAGTCTGCGAACCCGATACTTAAATAAAAAAGTTCCGGATACTTAAATCATTGACCGCACTAAATTATGATATTTAAAACGAAGACTTGCCAAGAATATAAAATTGCCTCTGATGACGAGAAAACTGGAACCATACAAACTCCCCCATATCCCTATCGCACCCATCGAATACAATCCCTACTGACAACGACGCAAAACAACTAGAACAGCAAATCCCACACTATAAAATGGCATACAATACATTGAGGATACCAGTTGATACAAGCCCTGTCGCATGTATTTGACGAACCCGTCCTCAGGCAACACAACAAAATGGCGACGTAAATGGATCCCGCCAAGGACAATCGAAAGATACCAGGCCTGATGGACTTATAAGTTACCCCATCTCCCAAATTCAACGCAGTGTAGTCGAAAAGGGCGAAGACGACGTGCCAGGCATCCAACGATTTGATGGTAGAGAAGGGAATGACAAATGTCAAAACAGAAGAGCCAGTTGAATTAGGCCAAGGTTACTGACGCGCTAGACAACAACTATCATGATCAATCAACAGCCCGTCATGATCATCATGGCCAGAGCAACATATATCTGAATAAGTAAGATACGCCCCATCACCCTGATTAGCCCCAAATGAATAGAAACACTCACATAAGCATCACACTAGTAGAGTCATCCCTATCGATTTCAAACTATCGTATCTCCTTGATCCCCTTTCCGCGAACATAGAAAAGTCCCAAAGCATCCCCATGAGAAAGTAAGTATGACGTTCAATACCATTAGCAAGGGCAATTCATCAATTTGCGACGAAAAATTTAAAATCACACTTTCCCCTTTAGTAACAAGTCTTGCGATGGCGCAAAGTCGGCGAGCGAAGACGATCACGGTAAAAATCCGTCAAAACGAGCAAAAATGGCTCTTTCATAAGGAAAGCACTTGCCGGTCACAAATGACCAATGGAAAAAAAACTATTCGCCTTGACCACCCACGCTGCTCCCGATACAAGAAAGCTGAAGAACATCGCTAACGGTATAAATATATTCCACCAACGCCCATCAACAACGACCGATGGAGAATAATAAAAAAAGCGTTAAAGAAGTCAACAGTCGTCCAAAGAAGAAAGAAGAAAAGATGTCACATGACTCACGAGCACACTCTTATTTAAAAATAGGTTATAGCGTAGAACAATATAGGATAGCTAGAAAGTAAATCATTTAATATATCATTCGATAAGATTAGAAGTAGTTCCGTATAAAGAAACAATAGAATAGTTAGAATAAGGTAGTTATAGCAATATTAATAGAAAAATATATTCAGATAGGATAAGAATACAGAATAAAGAAAACACACAGAAGTTTGAATTATATAGACACTACGAGTTTACTATGACGCCTGTAACACAGTAATTTAAATACACAGTAAATACTTTTTTCTTTTCATTGTTAATAATAATACTAGCTCTGAGGGGGGCCAATAAAAATTTTTAATTTCTTTTTTCCGCCACCCCTTTTGTCCACTCCCTTTGTTCCTCCTCACCCCGCTCCCCTCTACGTCGGTTTTGGGAGGGGGAGTTTGTAACCGTCCAAATTGACGGTCCCACGTTTTGTACAGCTTAGCAATCGATAAGTTTCTACTACAATTTTTTTCAAATCAAATTAGTGCAAAAGGACATGTCGAAAAAACAATATATCACGATTCATTTTTCACTGATCAAACAATTATAATGTTTAGACAAATGATGGCGCCTGTTAACTGAATTTTATTGATAAATGCCAAAATTAAAAAATAAGTACTAGATTCGACACATCTGACTTTTCCTACCACTTATATCGCTGTCTAAACGTGAAGGTCGGAAACTAGGTTAGCTTCCTAATACATATTTCGGTATTTCGTATAGACTAAAGTCGATTTAGTTGTTTACGATTACCTTATTCAATTTTACTGCTTCCTTTTGGGAAGAAAGTAACTTAAATATTTTATCTTCAATATTATATATATTAATATATTTAACTTTAATATTAACTTTAAGAATTTGTCTTGATTTTTCATATCTGCTTGTTGATCGTCATCCAGTAAACCATTAGTTGTATTGTTGTAATGTCTCAGATTCGTAATAGCAATTAAACATTGTCGTAAATTTGAAACGCCTCCTTGGATATTTTTATTAAACCTTCTTAGTTGCAATTGGCTTATTAGTATAAGTATAATCTTCAACGCAATAAATCTATAAAAACGACATAATTATAATGTAATCTTAAATTACAACGAATATATAACTAATTTATTATATGCCGACACATACCCTCCCTAGAGTCTTTCGCGCGCTATTCTATGCAGATTACGTAAAATCAAATTAACCTTTTCTTTTTACTGCGGCGACTCCATACCAATCAACATCCGCGATCATCCACGGCGCTCCATCGCACATGGGCTGCAGACCTTTTCGAACCTCCCAGATCTCGGACAACCCCGTAAAGTTTTCTCCTAAATAAAATAAGTTCGTTGGAAAACTGGCGTCTTTGTTACTTAAACCCCTACCGACTCCTTTTCCTGAGAGAATGGCACACTTGACCGTGCGATGCTTGTACCAAGAATGAGAGGGAGAGCGGTGACCCGCACTACGTGCTACCAGCAGCGAGATAAAGGCAGTGGTGCATTCCGATCGAGCACCGCTGACAGTGAGTGAGACAGATAGAGTGGCACCCCCGGAAGGTGCGCCGCACGCAATGAGAGACAGAGAGAGAGTGAGAGAGCGGCGAACCTCCTCACGCACCCACGACGGCGGATGGAGAGAGAGAGAGAGAGAGAGCGCGCGCTCACCGAGCCGCCGCCCCAATCGCTAATCCATCTAATCGACTGCGGGGTCAGCAAAGATCAGTTCGGCTTGGCCGAGATTTGGGCTATTGACAGAAAATATGTCTATTTTTTATATACAAAAATTATGCCATTACCAAATGTCCGTACTAGTAACTTACTATTTTACTTTCGAATTATACTCTGCCTAGTGTTAGTATTATGCTGCAACCGTTATTTCCATTTTAGTACTTACTTTCGGTGGCTTTTCGTGTTTTAGCTGGTTCGCATCCTTTCGTATCCATTAGTTACTGACTCCCGAGCTTAAATATATACTTTCCTTCACCGTTGCTAGATATTCTGCTGCTTTTCGTACGCTTTCAGCAACTATTCTCTATCTGTATACTTCATTCTAAGGCGTATATTAGTATAAGGTATCGTTCCAATAATTTTTTAATTAACTTACTATAGTCCTCCCTCCTTTATCAGCTCTGCACCTCTCAATATCTCCCTATTTCCTCTCTTATTTCTATTATTGTTGTTATGCATCAACTGTTTCCATGTCATTTTCATTTTTTTCTTTATAATATTTATTTTGAAAGAGGCATGAATCTTATATATTATCAGTCTAAATACCTTTCCTCATTTATCATGACACCATACGTATAGTATGTATAGATGTTTAAATTGTTTTCTCTACCATTCACCTTAATTGTATGCTCCCTATCTCTGTACTCCTAACATTTCAAATTTCTACTATTTCTCTATATCTATTGTCATTCGAATTTCAAATTATGTTTGATATATTCTGCCACGCATTTTGGTTTTAGTTGTGCCTCGCTAAATAATTGTCTTTCTTACTTTGTAGTAGGGGAGAGTTAGCGTATACGTAATCAGCATGACGCATTCTATCTTATGTGCTTTACTTAAAAATTTTGTATATTTATTATTATAATAATTTTTAGGTTGCTGACAAGCTACATTAGAAAGCAGAAAAAAATAGAGTTAGATTCAAACGTTTCATAAACCAAAAAATTATGCTCGCTAATTTTTGCTAAATGTTTGATAATCTTAACATAAGATGGTTGAGCAGTCACCTTATATAAAATAAGATTTTAAATCGAATAATATTAAATAGATATTAATTAGAATGTACTTATAAAGGTATAGTATTTTTCATTACCGAAATCTTATGCGCATATATTCTGATATCGGCTCTTGATGATGCAATTATTATTTTCTCTATTATAATGCATGAAATGAACGTCAATTTTATTCTATTTCAGAAATAGGTCTCTATATTACTACTAAACTACTATCTATAATTATTCATATTATCGCATAGCGATACATAAAGATTCTGCTATATTATAATTGTTGTAAAATAGTAAATGGACTTGGTCGATGTATTGTTAAACGCGTATCATACAATCGTAGGATATTTAAATCCTATGAAGTATTTATGTAAACTTTAAGTTGAAATAGTAGATTATCTACCAAAAGAGTAAAGTAGACAATGTATGCACTGTCTGAAATAAAGTGAGAAAAACATACGGATAATTCTTGCTTGCTCAGTTTATTCAATTGGCATATATATTTTTTTCCCACTACAAGTACGCACTTTTAATGTCTTATAATTGTCGATAATGTGAGTAACCATTAAAACAGTTTGTCCACGTTAGCTTAGCTAACGCGAAAATTTGAATAAAGAAACTGACTTCTGATATTGAAAAATTTTATTATATTTACCAGGAGCGTAAATTGAAATTTGCCGGTTTCAATGTTAGATGTCACTAGCAAGATATCACTAGACATAATACATTTCTTTGATTTAGTATATATGTAAATTTCTTCTATTAACAATAACCTTCAAAAATACACAAGTCACATTCCGCCAAACGAATATTGTCATAGTTCTTTATTATCTTAGGAAATATGTCAGCAATACAACAAAAATAGCACAAACACAGAGCTGTTAAAACCTGTTTCACCTTTTAACAAGGATCGTTACGAACAGCAAAATACAAATTTCAATCATGTGTTGATCGAATAACAGCTAGAATGGGCCCGAAGATAAATCACAGTTCTCTTGCAATATGACAACACAATGTCACATACTACTAAATCGGTCAGCGGCACATTGAAAGCACTTAATTTTGATGTGTTATTGCACTCGCCGTATTCTCCATACCTCATCCCGTTTGACTATCACCTCTTTGTATCAATGAGACATTCACTTGCAAAAGCATTACGTCGTCAGTTGTGAAGAATTCAAAATTTTCGCCTATTGATCGAATGGTTTGCCTCGAGAAAAAAAAGTTTTTCGTAATAGTATGTAGAATTTGCGTAAAAGACGAATTAAATGTGTAGAATCCAATGGTCACTACCATGAATAAAATAATCGTGAGATTTTCCTGAAAATTAAGTGTTTTATTTGTCGAAAAAGCCGGCATATTTCAACCGACACTCCTGATAAATGTAAATTGATTTTGTAACTTCACTAATATTAGAAGCTTCTCTATTGATTTATTTATTATCTATCTATTTATTACGTAGAAACTTTTCTATTTATTTATTTATTCTTTATCTCTTTAGTATATTATGTATAATATATAATGTATAACATATTATGTATAACATATAAATAAATGAGGAACGAATACTACTTACACAATTAACAACGGGTGGTAATAAGGATGCTGAAATAGCAACTCCAATTAATGGTCCACTACTACCTTGTAATAGAGCAACGGCAACACCAGTGCCTGACGGTAAAGCCCAGAGAATACCCATCCATAAAGATCGATGATTACCTCTACATTACAAAATTAGAGTATTATATAATTTGAATGTAGAATGATAATTATCTCAAAGCAAAAATAAAATATGATAATCATCGAAAATGTAGATTTCTTATGGTTATATGAGACTTATATCATATCATATCATATCATATCATATCATATCATGTCATACTTCATATCATATTATATCATACTTCATACTTAATTTATAAAGACAAAGCGTGTTTTTGTTTGTACACGATAACCGAAAAAACTACTGAACCGATTGTTCTGAAATTTGACATATAGATTCTATATTATCTTGGGAAGGACATAGGCTATGTTTTTTATTGAAAATCATTTTACTTTCATCAATAAATTAAGTTAACGGTCTTAGCAGCCAGTTTCACCAGCGGCCACTAGGTGGCATCTTTAATCATGAACATCAACTAAAAGTAGTCCGATTAAAGTATTAATACTAGGCCAGCTCAAAGGAAATACCATATTCAACTTTGGCATTCGTATCCTAAAGAAGGTGTGATGCTAGTCGGTATTACTCTTTTTGTTCCTCAGGCTTAACTAACACTACTCTCACACCTTATGGATATCTTTTGATTTTTGTAAATTTTATTTTTTCTCACGTGGGAAAATCTGTCTCTTTCTCTTTCTTTCTACGTCTTCTCTTATAAAATGGTTTTGTATGCCAAATCATACTGAACATAATTTGTGACAACAAATTATATTTTTGTTATTATACGTTATATTAACTTCAGAATTGACAATAGACTATGTTCATTAGGTGCTGTATCAACACCTAGAAACTATGTATATATATATATCTATATATATATATATATATATACATATATATTGTAACGCGGGAAATGCGTTACAATACTGTTGTCGAATATTGTTACAATATTGTTGTGGTGTCTTACTGACTTGACCACATTACCCGAGTCGCGAGCTATCTCGAGCGGAGTTGGGTCGGGGGAGACATATTCTTCCCCGCTACGCGGTTTCGGGAGGGCCGTGGCCGGTGTCGGGTCTAGAGGAATTTTCCTCTCTCTTCTCTATTGGATCCCGAGCGAGCAACAGCTCTTCGTTTTTCGGAGTTATTTTCCGACACAAGGCAGCCACACAGCGGGGCCGCAAAAAGCCAGCGACGGCAAGTAAGCGGTGAGGATGACATCCGTATCTCGTACCTGAGGACAATCACAATTCCCGAGCGAGAGGCAAGCCGATAGTTTACTACTTCAGCTCGGGAATTGCTATCCCGAGACGCCTGCCACGGCGTACGAGCCATCGCCGAGGAGTGAGGGGCGAGTGGAGAGCGCAAGGTAAGTGCTTTATCTCAGTTCCGTTCTCGAGTCGCGATTTCATGAGATCGTCAGGGAACCGCCCTGAAATCTCGGTTAGTTGAGTAAGTTTCACGTGAGCGATTTGAAGCGTTCGTGACGCGTGCCGCGATTTGATCCACACCACGTGGAATCCGCCGCCCTGAAGAGCCGGCCGAGGCGACCTATCTGGCGCGGAGCTCGCGATTAGGCAGTGCTGTGCATACGGCTCGCGCTGAGAACCGTTTTCTCAGCTGACGCCCAACAGAACCCTCGCCGGTCCACGTATATTGTAATTTTATATGTATGTAATAAACTTTGTATTGTTAATAGAGTAAAGAAACGCCTAGTTTCATGTATCCTCTCTTCCATAATTTCAGGAGGATGAGCTCCACCTAAATCCAGGTAAGACATGTATTTAATATAACCGACGCAAATAGCGCGTTATAATATATATATATATATATATATATATATATATATATATATATATATTGTTGGAATCTGGATCTAATATATAAAATACAAGCAGAGTGGAAATAAAGGAATAAGACAAAGACAAAGTATTTCGATTACTCAGAGATTTATTCACAATCAACCAACTCGCACAACGTTTAGCAGTCTACTAACTGCACTCTCTATAAAGGGCGCTCGCGCAGCGCCGCTCTCGCATACAGCATCTGTACCGCTCGTACAGATGGTACACACACACACACTATATAAGCCCAGCATGGTTGGTGCTCAATCCCAACACTCCCTCTCACCACCATGCTACTTGCTTTGGCTGATTTCTCTCTGTGGTTCTTCACGCTCTTTGATGTTGGCTCAGGTCTCAGCGGACTTTTTCTCGGCTTTCGCTGTCGACCACTCTGGCCTCAGTTACGGCCAGCGTAAACTTACGCTGCGGGCAGGCTTCAGTCCCAGTTTTCTGGTTCCGAACCTGCAAATAGAGAAATCAGTTAATCTCCTAGCAATATTCTCGTGCTCAGCTTATCATGCAGCTGAGCGCACAACGCTTTGGTAAATATGTCTGCTAATTGATTTTTCGAGCAGATCCATTCTATCCGAACGTAGTTACGTTTAACGCACTCTTTAATAAAGTGCTCTTTTCTTTCTATCATATGTCTTAATCTATTGCTACCGTCGGTTTCCGCGCACGACTTGGCAGCCAAGTTATCGCAGTACAGTGTAACTGGCATTAGACTTTCTGATATTACGAATTTAATCGAGTCGTGTACTGCGAGAATTTCTTGACACGCATCGCTCATTGCTACATACTCTGATTGGCATGTTGATAGAGCAACACTCTGTTGTCTTTTCGTTTTCCATACGATCGAATCGCCAAACAATCTCACTATTAGACCGCTCGTTGTAAGCGCATTTTTACAGTCTGATAGACTGGCGTCCGAGAAGGCCGTCATCCTGTCAGACAAGCCTTTGTAGACAAGACCTTTGTCGATCGATCCCGACAGATACTTGCAAACACGGGAAGCCATCTTCCAGTCTTCCTGTGTAGGACTTATCTGATGTCTACATAGAATATTTACCGCATAGGTTATATCCGGTCTAGTAGAATTGGCCAGATATAGTAGCGATCCTACTAATTCGCGAAACATCCTATCGGTAGACGCTTCTACTGCGCAATCTTCATTTTCTCTGCTTTTGCGCGATCGGTCGTTCGCGTATGCAATCGGCAGTGGTGTATCCACTGAGTGCGTTCTTTCGTATCCGAATTTAATCAATAGATTTCGCGCAAATTTTCCCTGAGACAATCTAAGCGTTTTCTTCGCTCGATCGCGATCTAATCTAATTCCCAGGAATTCGCGGGGTTCACCGAAGTCTTTAACTTTGAACTCCGCGCCTAATTTCGCGGTTATATCGTCGATTTCTTTTCTATCGTTACTGGAGACGAGGATATCATCCACATACAAGAGTACATAACAAACGGTGTCTTCTATTCTTTTTACGAATAAACACTGATCTACTGAATCGGATGTATATCCAAATTTATTGATAGTTTCAGTAAATTTGACATTCCATCTTTTCGGGCTGATTTTTAAGCCATATAGTGAACGTTTTAGTTTCCATAGTTGTTTGTCGTTTTCATCCGATTTGACTCCCTCTGGTATATGCATGTATATATCCTCTTCGACTTCTCCGTATAAGAAGGCGGTTTCTACATCGAGTTGGCGAATTTCCCAGTCGTAATAATTTGTTATCGCTAAGCACGCTCGAACTAGTGGGAACCTAGAGACTGGCGCGTAAATTTCGCTAATCGAGTATTCGTTTTTGTCTTTAAACCCTCTGATTACGAGACGAGCTTTGTATCTAACCTCGTTTTTATCGTTAAGCTTGGTTTTAAAGACCCACCTTGAATCTAAGACATTCGGATTCTAACGCTTGACATTAACTCCCTCTTATTCACGGTTTCGAACACATTTTTATCTACTAGTGACTTAATTTCATTCTCTATCGCTTCTATCCAATTTTTGCTGTTCGGTGAGCTGACTGCTTCGCGATAATTAACGGGATCTTTATTTATTGATGCTATAAGTATATCCCTAGCTTCGTCGCGCAGTTCTACTCTATTATCATTGTTAATATACATGATATCCATCGCTGATCTAACTTTCTTCGGTCTTCCGCGTTTGACCGTCGGACTATGTTTAATAGGAGAGTTGTTATTTTCCTCTCCCTCTGAGTCTAGTGATTCTTCCTGATTTTTCGCAAATGATAATTTGTTCTTTTCTTTGTCGAATACATCTCCGTAGACAATGTGTTCAAGTGATTTGAGGTGTCTTGTTTCATACATTTTTCTTTCCTCAGGTACAAGCAATTTATAACCGGTTTGAGTGTATCCTACAACTACACCCCGAATACCCTGTAATCCGAATTTATGATCTAAATTTCGCGGTTTCTTAAAGAAGCCTAAGCTGCCGAATCTTCTAAGCTGTCCTAAATCCAAGCTGAAGCTGTTTCGCAATTTGAACAGCGGTATGTTCATGTCTAACGCTTTGTACGGGCTTCTATTATAAGTGTAAACTGCCGCGTCTACCGCGAGGTCCCAGTTACTGAGAGGTAGACCTGAATCGCACATCATCGCACGTACTTTCATTTCAAGCGTTCTATTAAACCTTTCTGCGACTCCGTTATGTTCCGGAGTATCTGGGCACGCAAGTTGCAATTCTGCACCTAGTTCCGCTAGCCTATCTATAGTTTCCCTGCTAGTGAATTCCGTACCTTGGTCGGTGCGCAGATAACAGAATTTTTCATCCGACCCTATCGCGTTTCTTAATTTTCTAACGCACGAGTCTATGCATTTCCCTGTTTCGGTCTTGCTTTTAACTGGGTATGCACAAGCTACCCTAGAATAATCATCTACTAGAACGATTATGAATTTATACCCTCCTGGATATGAGGCTGGTTTAATAGGCCCCATAGTGTCACCATGCAGTATTTGCAATGGTTTGTCTGCCCGCGTTCGCGTTTTATTAAACGGTAGCTTTACTGTTTTAGTTAGGTGGCAAACTTCGCAATTATCTATTTCGGTTGTATCTAATAAATCCTTTTCGTTGATTAAATTGTTATTTATCTTCGCGAACTGTTTAAGATACTTGACCGATGCATGACCTAGTCTCGTATGCCACAGCATAGCTGCTGATAGTGTCTTGGAGTTTGATACGTTGCGATTTCTATAGATAACTTCCGGTTCTTCCGAACTCCTAACCTCACTTTCTCCCTCTTTCGGAATAACCGTGATTAGTTGATCTCCTAAACCTGTTTCGGAAGTGACAGGTGTGTCAGGTAAGTTTGAATTAGCTACGCACGCTCTACTACGCGTGTTCATTTATACGCTCGAGTTCTCTGCTGCTAGACCGCTACCTATTTTAAGTTTCGAAATTTCTAACGAAATCGTCCAGAAGGGAGATTTATAATTACCGGTAAGTATTTTCTCCTTTGTTTTCTTATCAATTACGTCGATTCGTTCGTTGTTAAGGTAAATCTCCATTCCGTTTTCTACAAACTTCCTAAGTGACAATAAGTTTCTGGCAACTTCATTCGAATAGAGTGTATCGGATAGTCTAATAATTTTGCCGTTTATCGCGCGCGCTTCAACCGTTCCTTCAGTGTTAATGCTTAGATATTTATTTTTATTCGCGCAACGCATTTGACAATTGATCGGTTTAACGTTTGTTAATATCAACTTAGATCCGGCTATGTGCTCGGTAGCACCAGAGTCGGCTATGAAATCACACAGTAATAAGTCATTATACTTTGAGTAATTGGTCAACTCACCCTCTGCTACGCGATTTTCGTCGCTACCGACCTCTTTTTCTACAGCGTAAGCCGTACGCCCCTTCTTCCTACTACTGAAGGGGTTGTCTTTGCCTCCTTCGTGGCGGTTCTGATCATATGGCCGTTTGGTCGGCTTGGCATGCTTATTGGGGCAGTCTCTGGCGATGTGACTGCCCAGCTCATTACAATCATAGCATTGTATGAGCGTAGGAGTGGGGCACTCTTTCAGCATGTGCCCAAGCTTGCCGCATGCTCTGCATTTGAGAGCGCGGTCGTCCCTACGACCGGCGCTGTCGCCGCTCCTGCGGTTGTTGCTGTAGGGGTTGCGGAAGGGCCTCCTGTGTCCGCATTCAGCAATCAGCTGATCTCCCCTCCGCTCGGCTGTGGGCTTCGTTGCTTCCTTCTGTAAAATAAAATGTTTAAGTGCCTCGTACGTCATTTCTTTACCTGTTGACTCGAGGCTTATAACCTCTGCGAGAGTCACTTCAGGTACTGCGTCTGTGATTGCTTGCACAAACATATCTCTCTTTTCTTTATCAGACAGTTTGTCTGCATTAGGCACACTCTCATAAATTCGGACTCTGTCCTCGAATTTATCCCAGAATTCTACAGCACGCTCCTTAGAAGGATTGTACTTTATAGTGTATAACGCTCTCCGAGCCGAAATACGTGTAGTCTTAGTCTCAAGTCGTTTGTGTTCTTTTAACTTTTCGAGTATCTCCCTAGGAGATTTAAGGTTTACTATCTTTTGATAATATGTGATATCAATATGATTGATGATTATATCACGGGCTCTGAACATGTCGTCACGAGCTTTCTCATCAACGACATCGTTCTCCCCTATCGTCAGAACGTGGCTCAACCTTTTCACACGTAATTCCGAGTTAAGATAATCCTCAAATATATCGAAACGTATATCATTTGTAAGTCTGTATTTTCTGAATGAACTATTCTCTTTATTTGAACAGCTAGTGATTTGGTTTAAAACCCTTTCAAGCAAATGACCATCTGAATCATTAAATACAGAATTACCACTCTCTACCTTTTCTGTTAATTTATCAGTCACTTCGCTGCACTTATCGCCTTCAGAAACGATGCGATCATCAGCCACGCTCGCACTGAGATTATCAGGCAGAGCGTTTGCTGGAAGATTGCTCGACTCTGTACTTGAGCAATGCAGGTTATCGTGAGACTTATTTACATTTAAATTGAAATCAGAAATAATAAGGTTATTGTTAATATTATCAGAGTCTGATAGCCTTACATTATATCTCGAATCTCCCTCTGAAGCTGCGCCTGGGTTGTATTCATAGTCTCGGTGATCCAGTGACGGCTGCGCTCCCTTCTCCTTGGATGGCGGCGTCGAGCTAGCGTCCATATGATTCACCAGAACCTTTATCATCTCGTCCGTCACGTCTTCGTAGGGATTGAAATCCTTGTCGTTGACGGATCGAGGCAGCTTCCCATGGGCCGGCTGTTCGTCCTCTTGGCGAGATCCTCGAGAGCTGTCCAGGATCTCCACGTCTAGTTCCAGTGGCGGAATGTTTGATGTCGGCTCCTGCCGACTAGATGATGGCAAGGCAGGCCGAGCAGCAGCTACTTCCAGGATTGCTGGAACCAGCTTCTCCGCCAGTGTCATGACTGCAGACTCTATCCTTTCGGACGACAGCCATCTCGCCAGGTTGTTTAGCTGGAGCTCCTGTAAAATGGAGTTTCGCTCCACCATGCCTTTCATGGTTTCCTCCCACTTGTCCATGCGCTCGGAGGCCTGCTTAGCGACAGTATGTATGTCACGAAGCACTCCCTCGAGCTTGCTTTCACTTTCTTGTTCTTTCCTCGGAGCGATGGTCTGCTCCGGAAAGAATTGTACCAGTACGTTGCCGGTAGGCCAAGCTCGATCTAGCTCCTCGAGCTCCTCTGGGCGCAACAGGTGCCCAATCCTCACCACCTTCGTGTACGAAAACACGATCGCAGCGGACAATTTTCGCTGTTGCGAGCGATAAAGGTATACTCTCTGTCCATGAAAATATCTCTCGTGGCCGTGCCTCCTCCATACCTTCTCAATCGCCTTCCATACCTTCCTTCCCAAGGTATCACTCACTGCGGCGTCGTTACCTATAGGATTTTATGTAACGTAAGTACTAGCTAGATTTTACGTTTTGTGGCGTGACTAAACCACCTTAAGTAGAGATCTCTTTCCTCACTACATGCGTTCAATTCCCGTAAGTACGATATCGATTTTTCTTCTTGGAAAAGAACAGTGTTTCGCACTAAATCCTCGAAACCCTTAAGTATGTATTAAGAGCCCCGGAGAGCGACGTCTCGCTCTATAAAGTCACTTTCACGTCGAGAGAATACAGAAATGTATGCACCCCCTCTGTCTAGGCGGTATGGATCGGCAGGCAGGCCCTTCAAACTAGTGCGAACGCAGCAGCAACTACGCTTAACAAACCAGCCAAATCGTATACTGTCCAGCATACGCAGGGGGTTTGCGGTCGCAGCACTGCTGCCCCGTACAAGTACGGTGCACTACACACTCCCTCTTACTTCTGGTTATATGTAATGATAACCGGCGGATTTATATATATATACCGCAAGAGGCTCACACGCGCGTGCATATATCGCACCTACACACTGTGTATACCTATCCCGTATTAGGCATCGGGCCCCTCTGGTATAAGGATACGGTCCTGGCAAGAACCCGGGGCCCCCTCACGTGAGGGCACGGGCCTGGGCGGTACCCAGGGCCCCCCTAGCTATAGCGTCGGATTGGACTCTATATGCCGCGGGATAGACTCACGTATATTAAATGCTACAATGTATCTATATATATATACCCGTGCAGTATGTATGCACGACCATACAGCAGACACACACATATAAACCCTCACACCTATATTAAGCGCGTAGCCTACCTCTATATATATACCCGTACAGTATATATGTACGACTATATGGTGGACGCGCACATATACTACCTCACGTATACCGATATATACATATACCGTATATGTATACCCGTATAGTCAGTATATACGGATATAGCTCCCATAAGAAATACATTGCGGCGATTTTTCTTATGGACATGCGTGTAAATTGCACGGCGGTTACGGAAAACGCGTCCCCAGCCTCGTAGGAGGCCTCCTTGTGCGTTTTGACGCTCGGACTCCGTCCGGACTAGGCCGCGCGCCCGGGAGAGAGACCGCCGCTACCGCGCTAGCCCCTCCACGCGCCGCGCGCCCGCGCGTCCGCTATACCGCGCGCGCCTGGGGGTCGCCCGCGCCCCCCGCCTCTACGCCGCACCGCGCGCCCGTGTATACCGGTGCACACGCACTTACTCTTTTCGGTTAAAAATTCCTGTTTGAACTTTGAAATCGAATTCTAAGAAATCTAAAGATTTATCTCGAATTATTATTGCAACAAATTCGTTATATTCGATTCGCGGTAAAATGTTAAAATCTTTCCCGCGCGATTTTTACATTAGCTAATCTCTACGTAAGCTACTTTAGTTTTTAAGAATTCAATAATTATTAAGATGAATTTTAATTATCTGAAACAATTTTAATACATAATTACTATTTGTTTAAACTATTTAATAAACAAATTGCAATATTAAAACTTATCTTTCTTAAAATCAAATTTCAATGGATTATGAAATTTTACTTTAGCTTTTCACTCTCTTAAAAATTTTCATTAAAACAAATAGTTTACTCAATTATCTAACAATAAAGTATTAATTAACTTTAGTTTAGATGAATTTTCAACTATTAAAATCTCGAAATCACTATTTTAGATTTTCCATTCAAACCATAGCGATAATTACACTATAATTCATATGTACAAATCTAAATTCACTTTTAAACTAATTCCATACTTTTGCATTATTGCAATAAATTTAATTATTAATAAATTAAATTTTACTCAACCTTCTCCTTTTGATTTTGAACAAAAACCAAACTTCAACTTACGCTTTCCAGCGTTTGCGCTCGAGGTCGAACTTTTATTGAAGTCCATTTCAATAAATAATTTTTCCCTCTTTTGGAAAATTTCTAGCTGCAGTAAAATGAATCTCCTTCAAGATTGGCAACGGTTTTTCCTTCGCTTTGTTTCAGGGAGCAACACGTGCTCGACCTCTCTCTCTCGAACAAAGCACTTTCTCCACGAGCACGCACTTTCGAAACAGTTTCACACTTTACACGAAATTTTAAATTTTAAAATATTCTAAAAATGCTCAGTGGACGTGGGCGGGTCCCATAACCTGTTGGAATCTGGATCTAATATATAAAATACAAGCAGAGTGGAAATAAAGGAAAAAGACAAAGACAAAGTATTTCGATTACTCAGAGCTTTATTCACAATCAACCAACTCGCACAACGTTTAGCAGTCTACTAACTGCACTCTCTATAAAGGGCGCTCGCGCAGCGCCGCTCTCGCATACAGCATCTGTACCGCTCGTACAGATGGTACACACACACACTATATAAGCCCAGCATGGTTGGTGCTCAATCCCAACATATATATATATATATATAAATGTATATATATATACATTTTAAATACGGTTTCTACTAAGAAATATTGTATTGGCGTGTAAGGGTGGTTTAATACGATATCCTATTGCCTCAAGACGATTTCTATTGGGAGTTTTGTATTCGGATGATAGAATACGATACGAGGTGTTTTCGAACGAGTTCTACGGAGAGTATTGTGTTTAGTCGTTAGGAAGCGATGTCTAGCTTTCTCGGGATGACTTCTATTGGAACTATCGTGTTTAGATGGTAGGAAACGTTGTTCAGGTATGTTGGAACAACTTCTACGGGAAGTTTCGTGTCCGAAAGATAGAATGCGATGCCCAGGTATCTCTGGATGATTTCTACGGGGAGTATTCTATTTAGTTGATAGAAAACGACGTCGAGGTATATAGGAACAAATTCTATAGAAAGATTTGTGTTGGGATGGTAGAATACGATTTCCAGGTGTTTTGGAACGACTTCTATTGGGAAGTTCGTGTTCGGACGGCAGAAGACGATGTCCAGGTATGACGGGACAACTTCAACGGGGAGTTTCGTGTTCGGAAGATAGAAAATAATATTCAGATATGACGGGACGACTTCTAAGTGGACATTCATGTTGGGACGTTAGCATACGATGTCCAGATGTTTTGGAACGACTTTTACAGGGAATGTCTAAGAGGCTTCTATGAAGTGATTTGTATTCTATCATTCGAACACGCACACTCCTAGTAAAAGTTGTCCCGGGATACCTGGACATCGTATTCTACCTCCCCAACACAAAACTCTCTATAGCAGTCGTCCCGAGACACGTCCTATAGTCCGCACATGATACTATCCGTAAACATCGTCTCGAAACATTTGGACATCTTTTTCTACCATTCGAACTCAACAGTACAATGTTCCCCATAGAAGCCGTATTTAATATGCATATATATGTAGATTAAATACGGTTTTACATTTTGTATATATATATATATATATATATATATATATATATATATATATATATACTGTATATACAAAAGCAACGATAGATAAATTACGATTAATTATTTATAGTAATATAGATTTTTATATATAGAGTACTTTTTATTTAGATATTATTGAATTGTTTAAGAAATCTGATTAGCAAATATATAAATGATATTGCAAATATCATATTGCAAATACAATTTTTTATAAACAACAAGCAAGGTTATACTCAAAGAGGCTTAGCGCTTAATGTATTCTTATCTAGAAAATCATAAAAACTTGCAATATTCGCTTAAATCAAATTTACTAATCAGTGTTTGCGATGTATTCATTATGAAGAATGTCATGTCTATTAGTCTTTTTAAAAATTCCTTTTAAAAAATTTTATGGTTTTAGTTTTGATTGTAATTAACAATGAGAAAATTCGACAAGCTGTAGAGAATTTCTCTTGTTAAAATCGAAATAATAAAATATTTTAAGAGTCCTCCGTACAGAGATGCCAGTGCTACGATGAATTTTTACTCCGGAACTGAAAATGCATAAATCGAAGGTTTTGTTTTTCGACATTATTTTAAGTTAAAATAAATTTTATCTGAATCTTTAAAAAATTATACAAACGAAATAATCCTTACTGCACTTGTAATATATTACAAAATTCGTTTAAAAAAATAAGAAAGTTTATACTTATATGTCGTCTGCAGTAGAAAAATCGCCGTTTTACAACATTACCAAATAACAATTAATATTTTCAATTTTATAAGTAAAGTATAAATAAAATTTAGATCAGCCAGATTGTAGAATTGAATAATGAATCAAATAAAATTTATATCTATTTATGAAATTAAGAGAGTAAAATGATAAATGATACGATTTCATTGCGATTATAATGCAATTTGTAAATTCTACAGATAAATTAGCGAGAGTTTTAGATTCTTCTTTTTTCAGAGGTGGTGCTTAAGGAAGTATTCAGTAGCGTACAAAATCACATAAAGTATTAGAAACATTTCTCTAAATCTATATATATATATATCTAAATATATATATATATGTGTGTGTGTGTGTGTGTGTGTGTGTGTGTGTGGATTCGTATACTTTAGGGGGATAACAGTGAGCGAGAGCGAGAGAGAGAGAGAGAGAGAGAGTCAGGGTGCAAGTGGGAGAGAGTGAGCAGGTTGTAACCTGCGTCCACGACAGTTAGAGGAAACGGCCATTGCTTGGGAAAAACCCAGGGACTATCTGGGTTCTACTATTATAGAAAGGAAGGGGATAAGGTGCACGTGCAGAGCTAATGAGTAAGCGATAGCAGGGGCGACGGGGGAGGTTCGGACGACACGCGAAAGAGAGAACATCTGGGAAATTTCAAGGAAATTCACGATATCTGAAATATATCCATCTATTATATATTAACTCCAAATGTGTTATTCTTCACCTATACCCATCTCCAATTCCCATAATTAGGGGCTCAGCTAGGATATGGATCAAGTGGACAGATGGTGCTAAGGCCGAAGTTGTAAGGAGCTATGGTGAGACCCTAGACAACATGAGCAGACGGTAGGTGACCGCATCGAGGAAAAAGGAGCTGGATGCGCTGTTGGCGGCCAGTGCAACTGAGGAGTCAGCGCACCGGATAGTAAAGGATACCGTAGAAGACAGTATCATAGCAGCAGGACTCAGTTCTCGAAGTGTTAGGTATAACGAGACTATCGTTCCGCCCCGTCGGAGTCTACAGAAAAAGTTGAAGTGTACGATGGTGTTGCCATTCAGCGAGAAAGCTGAACGGCGGTGGATTATACGACGATAATAGGTGCAAGGAGAAAGACAAACTGGAGGATCAATCATCAATTTTCCGTGGGGCAGACGGTTCAAGACGCTGAGCGAACGCACATATAGAAAAGTAAAAGAGTTGACGAAGAAATACCCGCATGCATGCAGCGCGCGCGATTCGTCCAAGCGTCAGTACTACAGCAACAAAAGTTGTGCACTGCAACGCGTGAGAATCCAGCATGGAAATTTTTTTAAGCAGATCTAATAGTATGAGTAGAGACGAGGAATCCCGCCAGGTCCGCGAAGAGCTGTAGAGAGCGCGAATAGAAGCCGCACAATTATGAGAGGAGGCTGCACGGGCACAGGAGGAAGCGACTCGGTCACGAGATGCTTACAAGTAGCTCAAAACAAACATGGAGATTTTGCAAGCACAGATACAGCAGTTGCTGCAGGGAAATGCTGCAGCTCAATTGCTAGGCGGACAAACGCCGCATCGTGGTGAACTCTTCCAACAGCGGCGTCTAGGTACACCAAAGGGTCTACAGCCGGAGCTATCTCTACCGCCACCGTCAACGGAAGGTCCAGAATACGAAATGACTACAGTTGATGTTCCCAGGGTAGGTGGAATTCCGTCGCTAGAGGGAGATTCTGCATCGGGCTATCCATTGTCGGTTCATCAGCTCGCGCCAATGCTACAAGGGAGGGAAAACACCCGGCCTCGAATTTCATTTCATGAGGAAGCGAAGACCCTCGTCAAATACTCAGGCCAGGATAAGACTCTGCCGGCGGCTACGTGGGTGAGAAAATTGACTGCGTACGAGACATACTTCGTGGCGAAGGGAGCACTAACAGGATTCGCAAAAAATTGGTTCCGTACGCAACTCAACCTGACGACGTGGGAGCTATTACGGAAGGAGCCATCCTTTATCGTCGTAAATTTTTCGATGAGCTCATGAATGAGCTAGCCTCATCCAAGACTATAAAGGATGCCACGGGGAGACGCGTGGATCGTCGAGATAATACGCACGATAGCAGCAACAGAGAAATTCTCCGTCCAAAGGGAAAGAAGGGAATGCAGCATGCTGCCGGTCGGGATAAGTGCTATAGCTGTGGTCAACTAGCGTTTGCTATAAGTGGTGGAAGCCCGGGCACATAGCAGTGGAGTGCACGCATTAAAAGTTCAGCGCCGTATTTCAACCGAGTGCATCGAAACCAATAAATCTAGTTCAGAGACCAGAGGGGCGGAGTCGGAGCCATAAACAGTTGTCAATAGAAGGACTTATTATCGAAGGTATGATTGACCCTGGTGCTCAGATCAACGTGATGCGCGTCGACGTCTGGCAGTAGATTCAGGAAAGAAACCTACGTCGGATTTCGATGGATCACGACCTGGTCACGACCCTCGATGGCGCGGAGTATAATCTTGATTATGCAATTGTGCCGGTTAAAGCTTCGGATGAAAGGGTGCTCATTGGGGACCCGCTGAGAGACTTAGCGTGCGTTGTCCTAGAACCTGATCACGCTATCATCCAGCCATTGGTGAAAAGTAGCTACATTACGTTGGTGAGTGAGGAGCTCAACGGCGGAGTGAAAACTATGGTAGACGCAGTTAAGCCGGAGTTTCGTGAAGAAGTGTGTTCCTTAGTACAAAAATATAGACCAAGTGCAGTAGAAAAGGTACCCGTCCAGATCAAAATTATTCTGAAGGTTGGGACCCCGATATGCCAACAACGTTCGCGATGAAAGAGAAGGTGGAGGCAGAAAGGCAGGCAGCTGGAGCAAGGTGTAATCGTGAAAAGCTCCTCCGAGTTTGTCAGTCCGGTTGTTGTAGCGAGAAAAAAGGATGGTACCCCGCGTTAATGAGTCGACTATAAGGCGCTTAACAAGATGATAGTCAAGGAGCGCACGAGTTATATGAATCACAGGAATGCACCAATGCATCGATCTGTCTGGCATCTTATCAGTTCCTATTGTTCTCTGTAGGCTACCTTTTATCTGGACCTGCAATAGACTAAACATCCCGTACGGATCATCAGTGAAGAAGAAAAGACAAAGACACTGAAAGGTATAAATGAATTAATAATCTGCGATGCGACACTCTCTGTCGGGATCTGAAGCTGTAAAGAAGTGTAAATAAAAAGTATTTCAATTAACTCCTCTCGTTCAATTGCTTTACTTTCCTTTATCAATATTTTGTGTTTCTCACGTATTAGTTCGTAAAAATACGGGTTCTCAAAATCTAGTTATTTAACTGGCGCTGCGGACAGGATACTGCGAAGCTACGGCATTTAATACGGATACGGCATTCTCCCTTCCCCTTACCTCCCCGCGCCACGAGCCGCGCATAACCGTCGGCTGATGGATCGGCGAGTAACCATAACCTACAGCACGACGCAAACGAGCGTTGATAGATAAGAGTGAGATATCTGAAGAAAGAAAAAAAAATGAAACAGATAATAATGATAACAAAGACGATAAATTGGAAAAAGTAGAAACGAACAATTGAAATATCAAGAAGATAATAGAGTATATATACAACAGAGATACTGGAATATAAATTTGAAATTAATAAAGGATGCCATAGAAGGTAATAGAATTTAATGATAAAAATGATGTACAATAATGAATGAACAAAAAGAAGAAGACCAAAAAAAAAAAAATGAATAAGTATAAATTAAAAGCGATACTGAATAGAATGATGATATATTTAAGTAAGGTAATGAATGAGAAAAAATTAAGGATCAAAGGAATAAATCAACAGGACAAAGTGAAAGTGAAGATGAAATAAGAATAAATAATAGAAGATAATTAGAAATAATAAGAATAAGTTAGAGATAATAAGAATAAATGATAGAAGATAATTAGAGATAATAAGAAACAATAGAAGATATAGAGATAATAGAAATCAAATGAGATAGTAGTATATAGAATAAAACAGATAATAAGAAATAATAGACGATATAGAGATAATAGAAATAAAATGAGATAATAGTATATACGACTATAATAGATAATAGAACAAGATAGTTAATTATAAATAATAGAAGATAATATTATATAGAATAACATAGATAATAAGAAATAATAGACGATATAGAGATAATAGAAATAAAATAAGATAATGGTATATATAAAATAATAGAGATAATAGAAATAACAGGTGATGGAAGAAAGGGAATGAGTAACTAGTGGCATAAATAAGTTAAGTAGAGTGATGCAAATGAGATTTATGTAAATGTAGGTTAAGTGATGCGAACGAGAATTGATGTGAGTGCGGCAACTAGGATAGCAGATTTAATAAAATCCTCTTAAGTTATTATTAAGCATTTAAATAATATTAAATTTTTTTATTATGGATATGATGTACTTTTTATGCATATTAAATTAATTAATATTGAATTCTTGATTACAAGCCCAAAATTTATAATTCTTTGATGGATTAACAAACCAAAGTATTTTCTTATCCTACAATAGCATACAAACTCAATAAATAAATTTTCTTTTTCACAATCAGATCGAAGTTAGTCCATCATTCGAATTACATTTTTATCACCAGTAACGAAACCAGCACAAGTCAACATCATAATTAACAGTCATTTTTTACAGTAATTCATTAAAAACTTATTGTTAATTGAAAAACGAATTTGATTTCTAAAAGCATGATTGCGTTTACAATGTTATTTAAAATTCACACTGAGGCACCTTCGGTTCATTCATAGGAAGTCTCTGCGCAACGGACTTTTGAACTCGAATTTTTTTTGTTTGTATGAATCTTAAATGAACCTAATTACGGAGAGCAGTACTCCTATTTATATGCGTAAAATGTGAATAAAAGCGATATGCACATAAATTGAGATACTTGAGCTATATAAATTTAATATAATTGGTATCATACTTGTGCTGTGAAGAGGAAAATATCAAGACAAATTCAAACATTATTAATCTTTATGAAGTTGAATAAAAATTTTTTTTCTGAATAATACGAGAACCTTGTATTTAATAGTTTATTATCGCAAAAAAAAAGTTTTTTTATTTATTGACATTAAATTTTAAACTGAGATTTTATTTCATCCGAACTTGGTTTATCTAAAAGAAAGATTTTTATTTGTCTTGATATGGGCCTTCTAACTATTGTTAATATTAGGCCGAAACTTATTATCATTGTTACGCGCGAGGGCCGTGTTCGGCGCGTCACGACCACGATCGGCCGTCGTCGGCCACCGTCGAACTTTCCCCCTCTTATCCCATCCTTCTTCCCTGCGAGTAGCGAGACGCGCGGGACTCCGCTGTCGGCCACCGAAGAAGTCGGTCATCGAAGAGAGAGATAGAGAGAGGACGAAAGGTGGCAAGAGTTGTGAAGGACGGAGAGAGAAGTGATACGACGGAAAAGGCAGCGGAGGAAATTTAGAAAGGAACGGAGAAAGTGAGTTGTGGGAGTGGTTGGTTGGAGTAAGGAGAAGCAGCGAGACGGAGAGCGAGGTCGGAAGCAGTACGGGTGTTGTGATTACGGAAGAGTGAGCTGGAGAGAGGGAGAGAGAGAGGACGACAGCAGGAGGGCCCAAGAGGACAGCAGGGTGGATAGGCGCGGAGTGGAGACGAGAAGAGTTGGAAGAAACCAAGGAAAGAAGAAGAATAGAGAAAGGGGGCCACGTGACTGCCGAGGACCTCCAACCGTCGCAACGTGAGTAATCCCCACGGCTACAGCGGGCCCCGACCGTCAGCGGGTCCCCGCGCGTATACGACAGCCGGAATCTACTCCCTTCCCTTCCCTTTTCCCGTACATAATTCCTCAGGTCCGGCGAGCGTGCCGGGTGGTGGATCGTGGTCGGGACGCGGCGGGTGCGCGGATCCGAAGTAGTGGATTCTGTTGCTTGAATAAATCCCGAGTACCATAAAGGATCGTCGCATCGCGAGAAATTACATTTTTTTGTTCCTGTCTTTCCCTTTCCCGAAATCTCTTTCTTTTATTTTCAGACCAGCGGAACCCCCTCTGAGGATTGAGGTAAGAGTGCGAAGTATAAAATTTTATTTTTTTTTGTGTGTGCGCGAATCATCGGAACTTTAATTTAAATTTAAAAATTCTGACATCAAATCACCACATCACTATATATATATATATATATATATATATATATATATATATATATATATGCGATTGTTGAAAGAAAAGAAAAACGAACGTCTTTAATAAAATGGCGGATCAATTCCAACTTAGATAGTATATGGCGCGACGCGATCCCCAAATATGAAGGAAGAACAAAACTTCTTTCGCATTTTTTGCAAACTTGCGATAAATTTATAGACGCTTTAGGCACAAATGATGACACGATAAATGTATCTTTGTTGGCGCTGATTAAATCGAGAATATATGGTGACGCTTTAGATTTGATGGTTGCAAATAATCCCGCAACATGGGACGAATGCAAAAGAATTTTATTAAATAGATATAGTGATCCTAGTTCGGAGGATTTATTATTTAATAAACTGACGACATGTTATCAATTATCTAATCAACATTTTGATAAATACGCTGACGAAATAAAAATATGTCTAAATAAATTAAAAGAACATATTCAATTGAATGTTCAAGATGCTAATTTAAGGCAAATGAAATTTGAATTTTATGAAAATATTGCGTGAAATACTTTTATTAATGGCATAAAGGAGCCATATCACTCACACTTAACACACTTCGATCTAGACGATATCGAAGCTTGATAATCATAAACAACAAGCTGAATTTCTCGATTTTCAGAGAATCAGAGAAAATAAACCTAAACCTAGTAACTTTAATAATTCTAGGAATACAAATCTATTTAATACATCCCTCAATTCGAGAAATATTAACACACTTAGTGCACCTACAAATGCAAGGACTTTGAACCCATTTAATACGCAACCTAATTTTAGGCCCACTAACATTGGAATCACCTTTGGAAATAATTTTAAACAAAATTTTAATAATACTAGACAACAAAATTATCAGCCGACTCCAATGTCAATAAGCACTCGAAATACGAGCCGGCTAAATAATAATTTTGGTCGGAATATCAATTCAGCGACATCGAATAATATACGATCAAGAGGCAGTAACTTTTTCAAAAGCACTGGCCCACCGGATTTTCTTTCGGAAGAATTACATAACCAAGAAGACATACCAGAAGAGGAAATTTATACGGAAGAACTCCCAAACGAAGGGCAAATGCAGGATGAAACAGCTGGTCTCGAAGAGCACAATTTAACCTATGAAAATTTTCAAGAAGGAGACAAATCCCTGAACAGGAGGTAGTAAATTTGAATAATATTGGAAATTGCCCCCAATTAACCCACATAATAACAACAAATCCACCGTTAAATATTCTCATAGATTCTGGAGCCTCGTCTTCAATTATTAACCGAAAAATAACCTATAAATTATTTTCCAAATATATCTTTCCGCATAATTTAAGTTAAATCAGTGCATAAGGTAATACAAGGTACAGACTCACATACATTCCCAATTTTACGCGAATTCGGAGATAATACACCAATTATCTTTTTAATAACATCATGGCACTCTACGTATGACTGCTTAATTGGACATAAAGATTTGCGAAAATTACAAGCAAATATAAATTATAAAACTCAGATGTTCAGTATAGCAAAGTTTGAAATATATTATTTACATAATTTACCAGAAAAATTTAAAAAGACGATCCTAAATCATCATCAAGAAATAAAAATGCAAATAAGGACTGATCATATGAATAATGAAGAAAAGGTAAAAATTATCAGACTATGCTACAGGTATAAAGATTGCTTCTACAGCGAAAACGATAAGCTATCCGCAACTTCAGCAGTCACTCACACTATCAGAACGAGAGATGCTCACTCAATATATGTCAAAAGTTTTAGGTATCCGTATCATTTGATGGAAGCTATACAGGAGGAAATAAGAAAATTATTAAATGACGAAATAATACGGCGAAGTAATTCAGCGTACGCTTCGCCCGTTTGGATTCTTCCCAAAAAACAAGATGCACATAGAAAAAATAAGTGGAGGATGGTGATAGATTATCGAAAACTCAACGATAAAACCATTGAGGACAAGTACCCTCTACCTAGGATGAATGAAATTCTAGAGAATTTAGGCAAATGTACATATTTCTCTACATGAAATTTGGCGCAAGGTTTCCATCAAATACCGCATGATAATAATTCAATAGAAAAAACAGCCTTTACCGTGGGAAACAGATATTACGAATACGTTCGTATGCCAATCGGTTTAAAAATGCCCCTGCAACTTTTCAAAGAATGATGGATAAAGTTTTAAGGAAATATTTACACAAATTTTGTTTCGTTTATGTGGACGACATTGTCGTATTTTCTAACTCTCTCCAAAAACATCTACAACATTTAAAACTGATTTTCGACGAATTAAAAAATTATGAAATAAAAATTCAACCAGACAAAAGCGAATTCTTAAGGAAAGAAGTCCCATTTTTAGGCCATATCATAACACGGGAAGGAATTAAACCGAACCCTGAAAAAATTAAATCTATAATCAAATACCCTATCCCAAAAACGCAAAAAGAAGTCAAATCATTCTTAGGACTTACCGGTTATTACCGAAATTTTATCAAAGATTATGCAAAAATTTCGAAGCCACTCACCAGAGTTCTTAAAAAGGATGAGAAAATTAATTGTGAAAATCAAGAGTATGTAGAATCGTTTAACAAATTAAAAGAATTAATTACAAACACTCCCGTATTGGCATGTCCGGATTTTTCGAAACAATTCGTGATTACCTCAGATGCATCGAATGTAGGCATCGGAGCGGAGTTGTCGCAAGACAAACACCTCATTTCATGTTACTCTAGAACACTGAATTCAGCGGAGCAAAATTATTCTACGATTGAGAAAGAGTTACTCGCAATCGTAGAAGCATGCAGATACTTTAGACCATATGTTTATGAAAAAAAATTTATTATTGAAACAGATCATAATACATTAACCTGGCTCTGTTCCCTAAAAACACCAAATGCGAGATTAATTCGATGGAAAATAAAACTGGAGGAATACGATTTCGAAATAAAATACAAAAAAGGCAAGGAGAATAATGTAGTCGACGCATTAAGCAGAATTGAACTAAACACCCAAGAGGACCATGAGGATTCACTTTCAATGATGCCAGAAGCACCTGATATTGCACTTCGCTCGATCGAAGAGCTCGATGATGAAGCTGTAACAATGCATACTGCAGACGAAGATCCGGTCTTTTCACGACCGATAAGCGAGAGAAATATTTCCGCTTTCAATTACAGTATAATATTGAAGCATGGTAAAGACTATGACATAAAAGAAATTAAAGATAAACTTAAAGTACAATTTATAGTAAAAATCAATCAAAAGGACGCAGAAGCGCAATTACTAAAATTTTTAAACAAAAACGTTAAACCGACAAACAATATGGAATTTATTTCGAAAATAAGGAATTAGAAATCGTTATTTGTAGGATATTAAAGGAACATTTTAATGAAAGGCTGAAATTTGTAAAAACAAGCGTTTATACACCTTCAATAAGTCAAAATAATTTTATGAAGGAACTCAAAGAATACCATGAAAAAAATCACAATGGAATGCAAGAAACAACAGTGCATTTTAAAAAGAAATTTTATATACTAAATCTGGAGAGAATTGTTCAGAATTATATTAATCAATGCGAAGTTTAGAACACAAATATGAGAGAAGACCCTATAAAACTGAAAATTACGGCCCCATTATTGCTCACAGACCACTTCAACATATACATATAGATATTTTTCACGTGAATAAAGAAAAATTTCTGACTATAATGGACATCTTTTTGAAATACGCTCAAGCTTATCTTTTATCCGACGGAAATGCTATTACAGTATTAAATAAATTAAGACATTTCGCATCTCACCATGAGTTTCCCGACAAAATTACTTCCGACAATGGAAGTGAGTTTAACTCGGCAGTATTTAGAGAATTTTGCAAAATTCATAAGATCGAATACCATCAAACGACCGTCAACAGACACATATCTAATGGTCCAATCGAAAGGCTACATTCTACTCTGAGAGAGAAATTAGCCATTTTGGTGAATCAAAATCCCAACGAAATTATTAAAAATCATATGACCTCGGCTATACTTATATATAATCAAAGCATTCACTCTTGCACAAAATTCGCATCGTTTACACTTCTATATGGACCCTATGACGAATTACATAAACATGTTTTTGAACCGGAAGCAGACGTAATTGAAAAATACAATGAGATTCGAAAAAACGAAATTCTACCTTTTTATGACAAGCTATATAATAAACAGAAAAGGAAACAAAAGTTACCTGACGAATCAAATCAGGCGCTTGAAAGTAAGGAAATTTATATTAAAACACATCAACAGCAACGCGATAAAACTGCGCTTCGCTATCAAAAATTGCTTGTAGAACAACAAAAAGGTTTCAAAGGTTCTCCCTTCACTAGAATGTTATATATACAGACAACCACGCCGCTATGACCTGCGGAGTGCTAAAAGATTAAGAAAACCTTCCTTTCTTTTACAGAAGGATGAAGACGACACTCTTGATAATAATCGACACGACTCTTGTAACAAGTGATGAAATCGACACCAATAAAATACACTATGCTTACCAGCAAGGAACAGAAAAAATTATTACAAATTATCATTATCTACACTTTCGGATAAATTTAACAACGTTAACGCAAACCTATGAAGAAATTTTAACTAGTTATTCAATATTAGTTTCTCGATCAGAACTTCAGGAATCCCACTTGTTAAAACAAGCCTCGATATTATGTAAAGAAATACAACAGGATATACAACAAATAACACCACAAAGCGAAAGAATGAAGAGAGGTCTCTTTGATGGGATAGGTACAGCAGTCAAATATATTTTCGAAACCCCAGACGCTACAGACCTCGAGAGAATAAATAACTATTTAAATTTACTTGATCATCAATATTAATAGAAATTTATTAAATATGACAAGGACGTTGAAAAATTAAAATACAAAAATTAATAATTTCGAAATCACCGTTACTCTCATAATACAGGAACAACATTTTCTTCGATTGTTAAGTAAAATTAAAAGATCATTCATTTTTTCGGAAAAATTATTCGATTTAGAAATATTACAATATAAACAAATATTATATATTCAGAAACATCTGTCTAAAGTTTACGCTCAAAAAGAGCTTATGTTAGATTACCAGAATTTATTAGACTTTCCTTCTGCTCTGAGAACAATCGCATTTACCCATGACTCTATCATTTACACACTCAAAATTGCAATCCTCAATCCTATCGAATTCTACCTTATTCAAAGGCTCGCAATCATCAATAATATTAATCAAACAGAAATAATTAACGTGCCTTGGATTTTAGTTGGACAGCTTTTCAAGTTATTTTCTCAAACATGTCATGAAATGTATGAAAGAACATATGTATGTTACCAAATTAATACAGAGAACGCTAAGCCGATTGTAATTCCAATAATTTCGCCTTTAATACCTACATATTTGGAGAAATTCAACAGTCAAATTTACTTTAACCAAGAACAATTAAAGATCATGAATTAAGTTTTGAACCATTAAAGGAGTTAAATTTACCGACAATAATTGCGCCTGTACATAAACCATTTGGAAGAGAGTTTCATATGTCGGTATCGGCGATTACGCTTGTTTCGCCTTATAGATGCTTATGATATACTTGGCATATAAACACACAACAAATAAAAGAAAGCAGCATTCTCCACCTATCAACGACGAGGACGTCTTTGAACTTCGCCAGGGAGGAGTTATATGAATCACACGAATGCACTAACGCATCGATCTGTCTGGCATCTTATCGAAAGGCTCAATGCCATCGTGACAAGCATCACAACAAAGTTAGCAGTCGAGGAGCCCACGAAGTGGTACAAATACGCGAGTCGTATGCAACGTGCGATTAACGGCACGTTCCAGAGAGCAATGGGAACTAATCCTTTTCAACTCATGTTTGGCACAAAACTGAAGACCCCGGAGGATCTGCACATGCTCGAGCATATCGACGGAGAGATTCTTGAACTTTTCCAGAAAGATCGAGAACAGGCTCGGTTCCTCTTCAGAGGAACCAGGGTGAGAACAGGTACGGATACAATCGACGCCGCAAAATTGAAACCAAATACGAAGTGGGTGATTTGGTTGCAGTTACACAGACGTAACATGGTCCGGGGTTCAAATTTACTATCAAATTCCTCGGTTTGTACCATATTACTCGATGCGACACCCATAATCATTATGCGGTTGAAAAGATAGGGAATCATGAAGCACCAAATGAGACGACCGCCACCGCCGACTTCATGAAGTCTTGGAGAGGTTTTCGAGATGATTTGGAAAATTTGAAAAGCGAGGACGACTCCGTCGAGGAACGATATAATACCGACAATTAAATAAAGTGTTAGTGTTTATCGTGTGAATTTATAGTGTGTGTATTCAAGTGCGCAAAGTTTTTATAGTACGAGCGTGCAAAAGAAAGTTTGTGCAACTACATAAATTGACATCAAAATTATAATTTGTGAATTTATGAAAGGAATATAACGAACATAAGAATTGGTATTATTAAGGATTGGGCTCGGTAGGAAGCAGATGTTCGAAACACAGACAAAAGAAAAATATATTTAAATAGGTGTGTATGCAAGCATGACACTTGCTTATTTTATTTCGCACAATTACTACAGAAACTGTATGAACAGTTTACAGTAATCGTAATAAAAATAGACTTATAAGCTCTATAGCTCCACTGCACTTATAAACGTTAGCGATAACTAGGCTAAACAAAACAAAACAAGAAGAAGCACGATGCTGGCGCACATCCTTATATACCGGTCGGCTCCGCCCTTTATCGGCGCGCCGCAGTTTTCGTTCGAGCGTTTCCGTAAACCCGAAAGAAAGGGACAATGCTAAATGCGAACATTTCCTTCGCCAAGTAAATATAGCAACAATAAGAATCGCTCGCTGCATTCCTCGCAGCCAAAACGGCCTAGGCTCGACCTAATGGTCTTACCTTACACGCTAGGACCCATATATCCCGAGACCAAGTCTCGCAGCGGGTCAAACAGCCTCGAGGTACACGAAGTAGCCTCGAGCTAGGGGCCAAACAGCCGTGATCGCCAAGCGAATCACGCTGAGCGAGTCGCCCGCGAGATCATCTTTTACGTTTTATTTTTTTTTTTTTAAATTATGCGTTCTTAAAAATTACTCTTAATTAATCTTAAATAATTATGAATTTTTTTCATTGTCTCTTCCTTTACATTATTTTTATAGCTAAATTCATATTACATTTTTCTAATAATTGCTAATGTGTTGTTTTATAAATAGCGCTCAAATTTTTTCGTAGAAACAATTATCCGACATGAATTTACAGAAATACGCTCGACCTTATTTACTATTTGCGCTTTTCTTCATAATTTTGCCTAGTAGAATTTTTCGTAAATATCATATAATAATTTCGCTTAGATTGTTATTTACAAATATATTTCATTTTGTGCTAATCACTACAATACTAAATGAAAATTTTAACTATACTAAATTAAATATACTCATTTATTCTAAATTCAACATAGATGTTTTTTCTGTCGTTTTATTTATCGACAAACTGTAAATTATATTTCTGTTCTTAACAATCTTTGTTTATAAAAAAAAAAAAAATATTAAATTATGATACAATATCTAAATACAAAAAATCATGTAATAATACATTATTGAAGCACATTAACGATATTTTACAATAACAGATTGTTTATCAATTTCGAACTCTCAACTAATAATTAAATTTTAATTCAGAGCATTGATTTGTTATTATTTTACATTATTCTACAACTCAAAGCTTTATAATTGTTTCATTGAATTTATTAAAAATCGACGCGAGTAGCTAATTTTAGTATGATTCTATTTTGATGCTTGCGTGAAATTATATTATCGAGTAACACTGTTCGTTTCATATATATTTATAATCAAAAGTCGTCGTTAACCAAAAAAAAAATGATGCATAGATTTATTGCGTTCTATTTTAGATTCTATCAGCGTCTTAACTTATTTATTGACATCGAAATAGGATTTATATAAGACAAGGGTAAACATATTTTTATTAATCCTCACAAAATATGTTATATATATATATATATATATATATATATATATATAACATTCTTTAATACTCAATACGAGTACATTTCTGTTTTTAACACTCCCCCCTGTACAAAATGCTGTCAATTTTGTACATCATTTATATTGAATAATTTGATTAATTTATGCGCGGGCCTAACGAATTGCCCATTTTTTGTTGACACTCTGGCCACCCTAACGATATTATCTTCCCCAGGAAAAACCTCTATTATTTCCCCCTTACGCCATGTATTACGCGGCGCTTGCAAATCTACGATTAACACGATGTCTTTGAGCTGTAATTGATTTTCTTTTGTTCTCCATTTCGCTCGCGTTATCAGTGTTGGCACGTATTCACGTAACCAGCGTCTCCAAAAACCGTCGGCAAAGGCTTGTGCTATTCTCCATTGCTTCCTAAGATTTAAATGTTCGATGTTATATGAACCTAGTTTTATCTCGCCCGACGAGGTCCCTATCAAAAAGTGGTTTGGCGTTAAAGCTTCGGAGTCATGAGGATCTACAGACACATGTGTTAACGGTCGCGAGTTGACGCAGTGTTCGACTTCCGATAGTAGCGTGTATAATACTTCTTCGCTCGGTGCCTGATCATTTAGAGACGCGTGTAATGCCGTTTTCACGGACCGTATCAATCTCTCCCACGCTCCGCCCATGTGCGGAGCGTCTGGAGGGTTAAATAACCAACGCATTCCGTTTCTTAATGAAAATGCCCGAATTCTATTTTTATCTAATTTCTTTATTTCATCCGTTAATTCTCTGCGCGCTCCCCGAAAATTCGTCCCATTGTCGCTATACAAGGCTTGAGGCGCACCTCTTCGCGCACTTAAACGCTGCAACGCCATTATTGTTGAATCTGCACTTAATGTGTGCGCAAGCTCTAAATGTATTGCGCGTGTCGTCATGCACGTAAATAACACTCCCCATCTTTTTTCCCTCCGACGACCGATTTTTACAAGCATGGGCCCGAAATAATCGAGGCCGCAATGAGAGAAAGGTCGCTGCCTATACGCGAGACGCGATTTAGGAACCGGCGCCATTAAAGGATTTGTAGGCTTCGAACGCCGCAGTTTGCAACTCAGGCATTTATACGCAATTGATTTTAACGTGTTTCTAAGTCCTAATATATGATAATTTTGTCGAATTTCGTTTATTACGGTCTGAGTGTTAGCGTGATAAAAACGCTTATGGTATTGAGCAATTAATAAGCGCGAGGCGGGGTGCGTACCGTCAAGTATAATTGGATTCTCAGTAAATACAACGCCCTCGATTTTCGTTACTCTACCATTTGCACGCAGTATTAGTTCGTCATCTATAAAGGGGCATAAATTTTCAATTTTGCTCCCTTTTTTAAGTTTCTTATGCTTTAATAATGCGCAAATTTCCTCCGAAAAACAGTGTCTCTGAATTTCACGAATCCAGTATACTTCGCCTGTTTCATTTGTCGACTTCGTCGAAACAGCAGCTATTTTTTTACACCATCTAAGAAAATAAGTCCGCATTCGACGGCCTACAGCTAATAGTCCTCGCCAACCCAAGAGGCGCACCGTGAGGGGTAGATGCTCTACAGGTAATTGAACCGAATATATTTGCGCTTTACGTAGCTCCATACCGTCAATGCTTTTTTCTCACCCTCCGACAACGACTTTTGAGTAGGCCACTGGGATTCAGGTAGTTTTAAAAAATCCGGCCCCGAAAACCACATATCAGTCGCGTCGAGTATTTCATTTTTCCACCTAGTCGCTAGATCTGCGGGATTGGAGCGTGTATTGACCCATCGCCATTCCGAGCTTTCCGTTAACTCGCTGATTTCTCCTAACCTATGCGCGACGAATACTTGACGCGTACGCGGTTCGCTTTTAATCCATCGTAAAACCGTTTGAGAATCGGACCATAAAACACGTTTTTTTATTTTGAATTCCAATTCCTTCTCCGCGAATTTTAGTAGACGCGCGCCTAGTAACGCCGCCTGCAATTCCAAACGAGGCACGGACAGTGGTTTCAACGGCGCGACCTTCGATTTCGACATCACGAGTGATACGTGCGCGTCTCCCGCGGTCCGCTCGAACCTAATATAAAGCGTCGCTGCGTAAGCTTTCATGCTTGCGTCGCAAAATACGTGAAGTTGCACGCTTTCGTACAAAAAATCCTTCGGCGCTCTACCCGACACGAGCTGATCGGCCGCAAATTTCGTAGCCACGTGAGCCACCCCGCGTATTCTTCGTCTCTAAGCGCGTCATCCCATCCTACGCCACTACGCCACACATCCTGCATAAGTATCCTAGATTGGAGGGTGTACGGGCTAAGGAGACCAAGAGGATCATAAATCGACATGATAATGCGTAGAAATTCGCGTTTTGTAGGTTTTCGTTCTCCTTTTATTATTGGCGACGGCACACGTTCGAGCCCGAGCTGGAAACCGAGTAAGTCGGTATCAGTGTCCCAAAAAAGCCCGAGCACGCGCTCTTGATTTCGATCGCATAACATCGCGCGAGATGTATCCCGCGCGTAGAGTTCGCCGACATTCTCTCCGACTACGCGGACGTCATTACTGGCCCACCCGTGCATGAGAAAATTTGCTCTCGAATTAATAAAAATTACATCACGAATAAGTTTTTTGGCATCCTCTAATGAGGTACGACTCGCTAAATAATCATCGACGTACGAATTTATAATTATACTATTCGACGCCTCCGGTAGTTCCCGTCTAAATTCTTTTGCATTCCGATCTTTAATGTAAAGTGCGGTAGCCGGCGACGAGTTCGCTCCGAAAACTAGACACGTCATTTCATACGTTTTCGGATACGATTTTCTGTCCTTTCCTCGCCATAGGAATTTGAGCGCCCCTCGGTCCTCGTTTCGTACGCTAATACGCAAGTACATATCCCTAATATCTGCCTTAAATGCAATCGCGTGTTGCCTAAATCGCATAAGGACGCCTATTAATGATTGTAGGAAATCCGGACCGGCGTCTAGTTGATCATTTAAACACGTTCCGAATGATTTTGCCGCTGCATCAAATACCAAACGAATTTTTCCCGGCTTCGTGGGATTGGTGACTCCGAAATGTGGTAAAAACCACCCTCGGGATCGGGTGTCTACGTCGCGTGATACTTACGCGTATCCGTTATCAAGAAAACGTTGCATCTCCTTATAATATAAGGCCGCATATTCGGGGTCTCTATCTAATCGCTTTTCTAGCGAAAATAGTCGTTTAAGCGCCGTTGCGCGAGAATCTATATTAGGAGGATCTTTATCTTTTCAGAGTAAACCCGTTTCCCATACGTTTCCTATCCTGCGGGTAGTTGTTTCTAAAATATGCAGGGATCTTTTGTTAACAATACTCGGTTTAATAATTTCGCGTACGCCTACGTTATCAATCTCAAAATATTGCTTGACGAGCTCTTCAAGGCTTTCCAATGACTCGCTGTTTTGATTTTCTACCGAATTAAACGTTGCGAACGTACGGGTTTTAGATGCGATCGTGCCCCCATGCATTAACCAGCCGAAAGTCGTAAGGGATACCGCGAGGTTACTATTCTCTATCGCTCTCGTTTCTTTTGCCTCAAGTAAACGCCAATTATCCTGCCCGATTAATATTTTTGCCCGCGCGTTACGGAAGGGCTGTAGAAATACGCTCGCATATTTCGCTACGTATCTCACGAGCTCTTTTGACACGGTCTGTGTTGGAAACGTCAAGTTTTCAGCGATAATAGCGTTTTCAATGGCGTATTTGCCCGTTTCCCCGCTTACTTCAAATTTGACTGTTTCGCTGTTGATTTTAACGGCTTCGCGATCGGAGATACCTCTTATCATGACGTTCAAACATGCCCCACGAATGCCTAAGCTGCACGCAATTTTTTTGTCAATAGCCGTGACAGAGGCTCCGTCGTCAAGAAATACATACGTTTCCGCGCTCCCCAAAGGTCCGAAAACGCGTACGGGTGCAATTTTTAATAGTGTTTCTCCTAGTCACGCCGTATTCGCTCTATCACTATCGAGTACTGTAGTTTTATTTGAATCCTTTTGTGGCCTTGTCTTTGTTTCAGACTCATTTTTCGAAACAAACCGTTTTCTAATTTCATTATGTAGCAAACTATGATGGGGTCTCCCGCACCGTAGACAATTATTAGCTCGACAATCGCGAAAGGAATGTCCTCTCTCAAAACATTTGAAACAAAGCAGAAATTTTCTAACTAAAAACCAGCGGCGCGCCAATGATTCGCGTGAAAACTCTAGGCAATTTAGAACCGAGTGATGTCGCTGACAAATCACGCAACATTCCGGCCGCGTTCGTTCGTGAACGATTCCTGCATCCGATACGGTATATATTTTTTCTCGGCGGATCTGCCCTTGCATAGGCCTATTTGCCGTAGGTCTAGATCGTGAGATATTCGTACTGTCTGTATCTAAGATTCCCCCGACAGCAGCAAGTTCGCTTTGAAGATTTAAAAAATCAGACAACTTCTCTAATTCTATCTTGTTATTTGGCACGGAACCGAGATAATTATTATAAGTATATACAAGTGCAGAAGGTAATTTTTTCCCTACGCTTTCTATTAGTTCTGGATTTTGTAAATAACCCGCTAAATCTAACTGTTTTAACTCATTAATGCTATTTTTTAAACGTGTAGAAAATGAAATTAAAGTAGTTTCGCCTAAGCTCAAGCTCGGAAGCATCTTAATATCATTAATTAATTTTCGAGCTATTACTCTTTTATTCCCGAAATAAATTTCTAAATTCTTTATTATAGCCTCGGCGTCTCTATCGGTGTTGAACATGGAGCTAACAGAGTCGCGCGCGTCACCCTTCAACGCTTCGAATAGTAAAGCAATTTTTTCGCCATTATTTAATTTTCCGACTTCCGCGGCCAACATGTATGCCTGCTTAAATTTTAACCACTCAGCCGAATTTCCCGAAAACGAAGGTAAAGCCTTTACCAACGGTCTGCGGTTAGACGCATGCGCATGAATTTCATCGGTTAATTTTCCGCACATATAAAGCAACGCGTTACTTAATCTATCTGCAAATCGCGCGATTGAGTCCGGTGCCTCGCGCGCATCGCTCGAACAAGTGTTAATATTAATCTCTTTATTAAACGCATTTGTACTTATCGGCCTATTAAATGAAGCGCTGCTCCGCTCGTACGCTGCTGTCCCGCTCGCCGTGCAGTCCCGTCGCTGAACGAGCATCGCCTGCTCTCGCTGCATTTGTTCTCGATCGGCCGAGGCGGCTGCCTCTGGTTGTTCGTCCTCTCGGTCTAGTGTCAAGCACGGAACGTGCTCGACGACAGCAGTGCGTCCGCGCTGTTGCTTTCTTAATATTCTCGGGGCGGCCAATTCTTCCTCGATGTTCATATCGCAATCTTGCAGGTGCGAAAGCGGCGTGTGACAAGTATTTTCGCCCACCGATGTAGCTCCGATGAGTGCTGCCTGATCTATTTTTTTCTTTCCCGCTGAATGTCGTGCTGTAGACGTGTTCGTTTTGCCTTGCAATATGCGCGGCTTTTTTGTTTTGGATGAGGTAGCTATCGCCTCAGACGACGTGACTGTAGCTCGTCTCTTCCCTCTCGATGACATCGTTAGCAATATATTCTTATTTTCGAACAACTACCGCGAACCAGTCAATCCTTTCTTCAACTATACCGGAATATGTCCCGGGTTTCGGCACCAAATTTATTAAGGATTGGGCTCGGTAGGAAGCAGATGTTCGAAACATAGACAAAAGAAAAATATATTTAAATAGGTGTGTATGCAAGCATGACACTTGCTTATTTTATTTCGCACAATTACTACAGAAACTGTATGAACAGTTTACAGTAAACGTAATAAAAATAGACTTATAAGCTCTATAGCTCCACTGCACTTATAAACGTTAGCGATAACTAGGCTAAACAAAACAAAACAAGAAGAAGCACGATGCTGGCGCACATCCTTATATACCGGTAGGCTCCGCCCTTTATCGGCGCGCCGCAGTTTTCGTTCGAGCGTTTCCGTAAACCCGAAAGAAAGGGACAATGCTAAATGCGAACATTTCCTTCGCCAAGTAAATATAGCAACAATAAGAATCGCTCGCTGCATTCCTCGCAGCCAAAACGGCCTAGGCTCGACCTAATGGTCTTACCTTACACGCTAGGACCCATATATCCCGAGACCAAGTCTCGCAGCGGGTCAAACAGCCTCGAGGTACACGAAGTAGCCTCGAGCTAGGGGCCAAACAGCCGTGATCGCCAAGCGAATCACGCTGAGCGAGTCGCCCGCGAGATCATCTTTTACGTTTTATTTTTTTTTTTAAATTATGCGTTCTTAAAAATTACTCTTAATTAATCTTAAATAATTATGAATTTTTTTCCTTGTCTCTTCCTTTACATTATTTTTATAGCTAAATTCATATTACATTTTTCTAATAATTGCTAATGTGTTGTTTTATAAATAGCGCTCAAATTTTTTCGCAGAAACAATTATCCGACATGAATTTACGGAAATACGCTCAACCTTATTTACTATTTGCGCTTTTCTTCATAATTTTGCCTAGTAGAATTTTTCGTAAATATCATATAATAATTTCGCTTAGATTGTTATTTACAAATATATTTCATTTTGTGCTAATCACTACAATACTAAATGAAAATTTTAACTATACTAAATTAAATATACTCATTTATTCTAAATTCAACATAGATGTTTTTCCTGTCGTTTTATTTATCGACAAACTGTAAATTATATTTCTGTTCTTAACAATCTTTGTTTATAAAAAAAAAAAAAAATATTAAATTATGATACAATATCTAAATACAAAAAATCATGTAATAATACATTATTGAAGCACATTAACGATATTTTACAATAACAGATTGTTTATCAATTTCGAACTCTCAACTAATAATTAAATTTTAATTCAGAGCATTGATTTGTTATTATTTTACATTATTCTACAACTCAAAGCTTTATAATTGTTTCATTGAATTTATTAAAAATCGGCGCGAGTAGCTAATTTTAGTATGATTCTATTTTGATGCTTGCGTGAAATTATATTATCGAGTAACACTGTTCGTTTCATATATATTTATAATCAAAAGTCGTCGTTAACCAAAAAAAAATGATGCATAGATTTATTGCGTTCTATTTTAGATTCTATCAGCGTCTTAACTTATTTATTGACATCGAAATAGGATTTATATAAGACAAGGGTAAACATATTTTTATTAATCCTCACAAAATATGTTATATATATATATATATATATATATATATATATATATATATAACTATATATATATATATATATATATATATATATATATATATATAACATTCTTTAATACTCAATACGAGTACATTTCTGTTTTTAACAGGTATGTATTGCGTTATGTATCGTATTATTGAGTTGTTTTTGTGTACTATATCCGTATGTTATAATTCAGATCTATTGTAACAGCGATATCTGCGTGAGCTGTGTGGCTAAGGGCGAATAATGCGTCAAGAGAGGCCTAGTGAGGATTCGTATATCTTAGAGGGATAATAGTGAGCAAGAGAGAGAGAGAGAGAGAGAGAGAGAGAGAGAGAGAGAGAGAGAGAGAAGAGAGAGAGAGAGAGAGTCAGAGCGCAAGTGGGAGAGAGTGAGCAGGTTGTAACCTGCGTCCGTGATAGTTAGAGGGAAAAGCCAATGCATGGGGAAAACCCAGGGACTGTCATGGTTCAACCATTTAAGGAAGGTAGGGGACAAGGTGAAATTAATTATATCCGAAATACATCGTTCTATTATGCATTAACTTCAAATGTGTTATTCTTCACCTATACCCATCCCAATCCCCCCCCCCAATTATATATATATATAATATATATATATAATTTATAATATATATAAAATATAAAATTTATAAAATATATAATATATATATATATATAACTTATTAAATAAAATGTTGAGTTTCCAATAAATATCATTTTCCCTCTTTCCCCCTAACGTGGGATATGAGAGTCAGCAAGGTAGCAAGGTCAGCATAAGAAATTATAAAATAATGAGGTATTTATATGATAATGTTTTTCCATGTGAAATTAATAAAAATTAAGAAAATATAATCAAAATATTAATTTTTTAAAAAATAATGATTATATAACTTATATAATGAGTCTAGCATGTATTATTTTCATTTCAAAGCATCAATTCATATGTTAATAATTAATAAAAATAATTTTGAAATGGAGTTGAGAGGGGACGGTCAGTTGTTCTCGGATAATAATATTACATTCATTGTATTAATTTTAAATTCTATGGAAGTGGTTATAAATACAGTCAAAATGACTGACATTATAATTATAATAATATAAGGCAAGTATTTCCCAATGTAGTCCCTTATAACTTCAAATCTTACTTTTGAAGACATCGTCTTTATATAAATAAACTTTCTTTTTAATTGATTCAATTTTTTTGTTATGTAACGTCGCTCTATTTGTGCTTCCGAATATCAATGTTAATCAGCGACGGAGGTCTACGATTTGTTTGTAAACAAAGTATATGTAAATTAATTCAGGGGTGCTTTGTCACTCGGCCGAGACCGGAAGTTGAACTCGGATCACCAAATTACTAGTCCTTCGCTCTAGTGATCGAGCCATCGTAGACCTAATTAATTCCAAACTAATAATAGTAACTATAAGATAGTTACTTATATAATATAAAAATATAGAAGAAAAAATTTTTATTAATTTTTATTAAATGTTAATTTTTATAATTGAATAATATAAAATGTAAAATATATTCTCAATGACGGTTGAATAAAATGGTATTTCAGAAATATACTTCATATTTTTACATATTAATGTAAAGAATGTACTGAAATCAATTTATGAATATGTCAAGTATATCTAAAAGTCTGATCGCCTACAGTATATAAAATTCAATAAATTATATAAAAATTCTAATGCCTATCATACCTACAGTGATAAAAATGTCATAAGATCTGAATTATTAATGTAAGAGATTCATTCAGGAAGATTACTTCAGATTTGACCAAATTAAAGATTTGATTTTTCTATTCAGAATTCCACTAAACACAAAAAGTTCAATTTCACATATTATAAATCTATTAATTATTAATTCTTAATTCTTTCTCAAATACATAAATTTGGATATTTACTATTTATTTCACCAAGGAGACACTTGTATCGAGAAGGGTCATAATTGAAAAAAAAGTTTTCGAGAATCGTCTTTGAGTTCACTTTGTAATTACATCGGAATACGATTCTACGATTATAGTCGAGAAAATATAAATTATTAGACTTGCAGACCCATCTTCAATAACTTTATTGATGAATAGGGGTACTCGATATTTTAGATATAATTAAATTTACCTTTTATTTTCATTGTGAAAAATGTATTTAGGAAATGCGAAAAACATGAAATATGTAATAATCTATTACAATTCACGTGGACATACAAATACATAAAAATTAACAGTCGGTTATTGTATGATATATAAACAATTATATATGATATGAATAATTATATATATATAATATGATATATAATATGATTAATTCTTGTAATATTAGGGCATAATATTTAACGGAAAATAAAAAATATAATATCAATTACTTTGCATTGAAAGGAAATTTTTGAAAATGAAATTTTTGAATGGCCGCTTATATATGTCAGATATGTAAAAAACACATTCTTGAATATTTCTATACTATACCTCCTAATAGTACTGTAGATTTCGTACCAAGATAAGTAAAATAAAATTTGTCAAAGATTTTTGCCCATTTTAATTTCCATAAACTTTTTGAAGGTGGGTTCGTAAGTATCTGCCAAATGCTAGTTTCATTAATTTGGTCAGCTTCGAAGAAATCATCAATGAAAAAAAAATCTAAAATATACCAATAATTCAGAGCTTACAGTTTTTTACCACTGTAAATATGATAAGATAACAAAATTCTTATATAATTTATATAATTTTATATACTACAGGGGATTCTAAGTTTTATTTTTACATAATACTTCATACGCTTTATAAATGAGGCCTACGATCGCTAGAGCGAACGACTAGTAACTCGGTGATACGAGTTCAAATCCCGGTCTCGGCCGATTGACACAAGCACCGCTGTAATATTTTACATGTGCTTTGTTCACGAACACATCGTAGACCTCCGTCACTGATTAGCACCTGTATTTGAAAGCATAAATAGAGCGACGTTAAATAACATAAAAAAAAATTTTGATTTATTATGAGCTTAAAAGTATTTATTTATAATGTTTAGTGTGTTACCTTGCGCTTTTCTTATATACAAATTTATTATTATATGCTAATTATAATTCATAAATAATATATATATATATATATATGTTGGAAAGAAGCACCAACCTGTTGCATATACATAGTGTGTGTGACATCTGTACGAGAAGTACAGATGCTGTATGAGTAAGCGGCGCTGCGCGAGCGTCCTTTAGAGAGAAGAACCGTTAGTCGGTTGCTATAGCTTGTAGAGATTAGTCGCTGGCTAATAAAGCTTTTACGTGTGAAGTCGAATCCTTTATCTTTGTCATTTATTATATCCACTCTGCTATATATATTCATCAGTTATTCCAACAGGTTATGGGACCCGCCCAAGTCCACTGAGCTTTTCAGTGTAATTTTCGCGAGCTTTTTAGATTTTAAAAAATTCACGAAAAGTGAAAAACAGTTTTTGAAAGCGAGTGCTTGTGAAAAGTTCTTTGTGCAATAGTAATAGGTTGAGCATGTGTTGCTCCCTTTTGCAAAACCAAAGAAAGACATTTTCCAGTCTTTGAAGGAAGATAGATAAATCTACGACGAAATTTATTTAATTGAATTTTTGGAAACCTTCAAAGAGAGAATTTTGATTATTTTATTGAAATGGATTTCAATAAAAATGCAACTTCGAGCGTAAACGCTGTAAAGCGTAAGTTGGATTTTGGTCTTTGTTTGAAATCTAAAGTATAAGGCTGAGTAAAATTTAATTTATTTATAATTGAATTTATTACTAAATTGCGTAAAGTACTGAAATATATAAAATGAGAATTCAGATTTGAATATATGAATTATAGTGAATTTACCACTATGGTTCGAATTAAAAATCTGAAATAGCGATTTTGATGTTTTATAAGTTGAAAATTTATCTAAGTTAAAGTTAATTAATACTTTAATAATGAATAATTAAGCAAACTAATTATTGAAATTTTGAGTGAATAATATACTTAAGTACAAATTATTAATATAATAAAATTTGAACTTGAGAGAGATACATTTTCGAAAAATTTAAAAATTGCAATTTGTTTATTTAATAGTTTAAACAAATAATAATTATTTATTAAAAATTGTTTCAGATAATTTTAAATTGATTTTGATAATTATTGATTATTAAAACGAAAGCAGCTTATGTAGAGATGAGTGAATGTAAAAATCGCGCGGGAAAAATCTTAATAATATACCGCGAATTGAACATAAAGAATTTATTGCAATAATAATTCACGATAAATTTTTCGAATTCGTCGAATTTAGTTTTAGAAGTTGAGAGTTAGAATTTTAACCGAAAAGAGAAAGTGCGTGTGCACCGGAGTGCACGTGTGCGCGGTGCGGCGTAGTGAAGGGCGGGCGCGGCCGACCCCCGGGCGCGCGCGGTACAGCGAACGCGCGGCGCGTGGAGGGGCTAGCGCGGTAGCGGCGGGCTCTCTCCTGGGCGCGCGGCCTAGTCCGGACGGAGTCCGAGCGTCAAAACGTACATGGAGGCCTTCTACGAGGCTGGGGACGCGTTTTCCGTAACCGCCGTGCAATTTACACGCATGTCCATAAGAAAAATCGCCGCAATTTAATTCTTATGGGAGCTATATCCGTACATACTTTCTATACGGGTATACATATACGGTATATGTATGTATAGGTATACGTGTGAGGGAATATACGTGCGCGTCTACTATATGGTCGTACATATATACTGTACGGGTATATATATAGAGGTAGGCTACGCGCTTGATATAGGTGTGAGGTATAATACGTGTGTATCTGCTATATGGTCGTGCATACATACTGCACGGATATATATATATATATATATATATATATATATATATATATATATAGATACAGTGTATGGGTTCAATATACGTGTGAGACTATCTCGCAGTATATAGAGTCTAATCCGACGCTATAGTTAGGGGGGCCCTGGGTACCGCCCAGGCCTGTGCCCTCACGCGAGGGGGCCCCATGTTCCTGCCAGGACCGTATCCTTACACCAAAGGGGCCCGATGCCTTATCCGGGATAGGTAGAGATAGTGTGTAGATGCGATATATGTACGCGCGTGTGAGCCTCTTGCGGTATATATTATAAATCCGCCGGTTATCATTTCATATAACCACGAGTAAGAGGGAGTGTGTGATGCACCGTACTTGTAATGATTTGTTATTGTGCGATTTTATAGCCGACTCTGGTACTACCGAGCAGATAGCTGGGTCTAAGTTGATCGTAACAAATGTTAAGCCGATCAACTGCCAAATGCGTTGCGCGAACAAAAATAAATTTCTAAATATTGACACCGAAGGGACGGTTGAAACGCGAGCAATAAATGGTAAAATAATTAAACTGCCTGAAACATTATATTCGAACGAAGTCGCGAGAAATCTTTTATCACTTAGAAAATTCGTAGAAAACGGTATGGAAATTTATCTTAACGACGAACGCATTGACGTAATAGATAAGAAAATGAAAGAGAAAATACTTACCGGAGATGAGTCCAGATAACCAACTATTCAGGGTTATTCCGAAAGAGGCAGAAGGTGATGTTAATGGTTTGGAAGAACCGGAAGTTGTTTATAGGAATCGTAATGTATTAAATTCTAAAACGTTATCTGCAGCCATGCTATAGCATACGCGCTTAGGTCATGTATGAATCGTGTATCTCAAACAGTTCGTGAAAATAAATAAAAACTTAATTAACTAAAAGGACTTAATAGATACTTCTGAAATAGATAATTGCGAAGTTTGTCATGTAACTAAAATAGTAAAGCTACCGTTTAATAAACCGCGAACGCGAGCAGATAGACCGTTGCAAATATTACATGGCGATACTATGGGGCTTATTAAACCGGCGTCACATCCAGGAGGATATAAATTCATAATCGTTTTGATAGATGACTATTCGAGGGTAGCATGCGCGTATCCAGTTAGAAGCAAGGCCGAAGCAGGAAACTGCATAGACTCGTGCGTGCGAAAATTAAGAAACGCAATAGGGTCGGATGAAAAATTCTGTTATATGCGTACTGACCAAGGCACAGAATTCACCAAAAGAAAAACAATAATAATAAACAATAATAAACAAGCTAGGCTAGCGGAATTAGGTGCAGAATTGCAACTCGCGTGTCCAGATACTCCGGAATACAACGGCGTTGCAGAAAGGTTCAATAGGACGCTTGAAATGAAAGTACGCCCGATCATGTGCGATTCAGGTCTGCCTCTGAGCAATTGGGATCTCGCGGTAGACGCTGCAGTTAACACTTACAATAGGAGTCCGCATAAAGCTCTAGACATGAACATACCGCTGTTCAAACTGCGTAGCAGCTTTAGCTTAGATCTAGGACAGCTTAGAAGATTCGGTAGCTTAGGCTTCTTCAAGAAACAGCGAAACTTAGACCATAAGTTTGGCGTACAAGGGATTCGAGGTGTAATCATAGGATATACTCAAACCGGTTATAAATTACTTGTACCCGAAGAAAAAAAAATGTACGAAACTAGGCATCTCAAATCACTTGAACATATTGTCTACGGAGACATATTCGATAAAGAAAAGAACAAACTATGGTTTGCGAAAAATCAGGTAGAATCACAAGATTCAGAGGGAAAGGAGAATAGCGACTCTCAAATCGAACATAATCCGATAGCGAAACGTGATAGGCCGAAGAAAATTAGATCAGCGATAGACATCATGTACGTCAATGATGGCAACGGAGTAGAGTTACGCGACGAAGCTAGGGACATACTCATAGCATCAATAAACAAAGATGCCGTTAGTTATCACGAAGCCGTTAGCTCACCGAATAACAAAAACTGGATAGAAGCGATAGAGAATGAAATCAAATCACTAATAGATAAAAATGTGTTCGAAACCGTGAACAAAAGGGAGTTAATGGTCAGCGATAGCAATCCGAATATTTTAGACTCGAGGTGGGTGTTTAAAACTAAACTCAACGATAAAAACGAAGTTAGATATAAAGCTCATCTAGTAATTAGGGGTTTTAAAGACAAAAACGAGTACTCGATTAGCGAAACCTATGCGCCAGTCTCTAGATTGCCATTAGTCCGAGCGTGCTTAGCGTTAACGAATTATTACAAATGGGAAATTCGTCAATTCGATGCAGAGACCGCGTTCTTGTACGGAGAAGTCGAGGAGGATATATACATGCATATACCAGAGGGAGTAAAATCAGCTGAAAACAACAAACAGCTTTGGGAATTAAAGCACTCGTTATATGGCTTAAAAATCAGCCCGCAAAGATGGAACGTCAAATTTACTGAGACTATCAATAAATTTGGATACACATCTGATTCTATAGATCCGTGCCTGTTTGTAAAAAGAGCAGACGACGTCGTCTATTACGTACTCTTGTATGTGGATGATATCCTCATCTCCAGCAACGACAATAAGGAAATTAAAGATATAACCGAAAAACTTAGCGCTGAATTTCAAGTCAAAGATTTCGGTGAACCGCGCGAATTTCTGGGAATTAGGTTAGATCGCGATCGGGCGAAGAAAACATTTAAATTATCTCAGGGAAAATTCGTGCGTAGTCTATTGATTAAATTCGGATTCGAAAGAACGCACCCAGTGGATACTCCACTCCCGATAGCATATGCGAATGACCGAGCGCGCAAAAGCAGAGAAAAGGAAGATTGCGCAGTAGAAGCGTCTCCCGATAGAATGTTTCGTGAACTAGTAGGATCGTTACTATATCTGGCCAATTCTACGAGACCAGATATAACGTACGCAGTGAATATTCTATGTAGACACCAGATAAGTCCTACACAGGAAGACTGGAAGATGGCTTCCCGTGTATGCAAATATCTGTCAGGGTTAATCGACAAAGGTCTTGTGTACAAAGGCTTGTCTGACAGAATGATGGCCTTCTCGGACGCCAGTCTTTCAGACTGTAAAAATGCCCTTACTACAAGCGGTCTCGTAGTGCGACTGTTCGGCGATGCAATAGTATGGAAAACAAAAGACAGCGGAGTGTTGCTCTGTCCACGTGCCAATCGGAGTACGTAGCCATGAGCGATGCATGTCCGGAAATTCTCGCTCTAGACGACTCGATTAAGTTTGTGATGTCTAAAAGCTTAATGCCTGTTATACTGAACTGCGATAACTTGGCTGCCAAATCGTGCGCGGAAACCGATGGCAGCAATAGATTAAGACACATGATAAAGAGAAAAAAACACTTTATTAAAGAGTGCGTTAAACGAAATTACATACAGATAGAATGGATCTGCTTGAAAAATCAACTAGCAGATATATTCACCAAAGCATTGTGCGCTCAGTTACACGATAAGCTGAGCTCTAGAATAATGCTGGGAGATTAACATATTTCTCTATTTGCAGGTTCGGAACCAGAAAACTGGGACTGAGGCCTGTCTGCAAAGCGATGTCAAGCTGGCTCCTGTTAACACCTGAGAGATCAACACGAAAGAGTCCGCTGAGACACCAGCGAGCACTAAAGAGCTTGCTGTGCGACACTAAGAGAAATCAGCCTGAGCGAGTAGCATGGTGGTGAGGGGGAGTGTTGGAAAGAAGCACCAACCATGCTGCATATACATAGTGTGTGTGACATCTGTACGAGAAGTACAGATGCTGTATGAGTGAGCGGCGCTGCGCGAGCGCCCTTTAGAGAGAAGCACCGTTAGTCGGTTGCTATAGCTTGTAGAGATTAGTCGCTGGTTAATAAAGCTTTTACGTGTTTAAGTTGAATCCTTTGTCTTTGTCATTTATTATATCCACTCTGCTATATATATTCATCAGTTATTCCAACAATATATATATATATATATATATATATATATATATATATATACGAGGTGTGTTCAAATTTTGTAAATATCGAGGGCTTCGTCCGTTCCATTATCGATTTTTTTTTAGTTTTTGTTAGTACAGGTGTAATGAGTATTCGGGTTAAGGCGTGCAAGCGGGAAGGGAAATAAAATGATTTTATCTTAATAAAACAGATTTTGGTCAACTTATATAATTAATTTTATTAAATTTAAATTATTATACTTTGAATGATAAAAAAAAGCGAAACACAAATTTAACAAACAGTTCTAACACAGTAGTAGGATATTTCGGCGAAAAATCAATCTCTCGCGAGGTCTATCTACTCGGGCATTAGAAACGAAAGTGCCTCGTCCCGCCCCCTCGTCCCTTTTCTCTCGTACGTTGTTGGAGAGGGGTGGGGGCAGAGCGGGAGCGGTCCTCTACAGTACGCTGTACACATTCGACGGTTGCCCGTTCCCTCGCGCACCTCCCACCTTGCCATGCCTAGCTGATGAGGTGCCACACCCCTCAGCCATAAGGTGACCTCATTACTTAGGCGGGTCGGAACGCCTCGAGAAGAACCCTGGTCATCCTTTCGGAGATGCTACAGTCTCGGACACCAGTAAGGTCCCCCTCGAGCGAAGGCTGCGCGCACGGCCCGATGGAGCACGTGCGTCGCGGTGACTCAGAGTAGGAGGGGCAGGGGTGCACGAGCGTCCTGTATTTAAGCCCACTTACGTGATACGGTACATTAATACGATACAATACATTAACGCGATATAATACATTATTGCCGATTTTCACACACATACATGAAATAATACAATTATAATCAGTCACGACGCTGTTACACACTTACACCTGGTAGCGGAAATTAATACAATAATAAGAGTAATACTAAAACTAATAATAATAATAATACTAATATAATAGTAATAATAATAATAATAATATAAAGGTGTTCGCCAGAGAATTATATTTTAATATTTTAAATTAATACATTTTAACTCAAAGATATTTCTTCTCGCTGACACAAGCTATGTTTTTCACGGAGAAATTCATTGCCGGGCCATATAAATAAAACCTTTATTATATCCTAGTCACACGATGACAGTCGCTTCGAAGGAAAACATGGTTCAACCAGTCCACTGCTGCACGTCTAACAGTTTTATTATTTTCTGCTTTTAAAGTGTTTTCTACAAAACAAAAAAAAATACCGGATATAATAAACCCAAAATTTGTGTTATAAATTTAATGGGACTCGTCTCTTCGACCTTTTATTACAACGTCCATACTTTCGACAATCGGCAGATGCCGCCCGAGAAACACGTCGGGAAACTCGTCTCTTTTCCATCTCTATCCGGCCAACACGTGCCGGCCGGACCCCTCCCTTTATTGCGCGAACACGCAGCTTTCGAACCCTCGCATTTTCCTTTTACAACATCTAATACATTTGCCGGCAACGCGCGCAAATCGTAGCGCGCGTCAAGGCCCATCTGTTCCCGTGTATATTAACGTAGCAATTTTGAAGCAGACCCTAACAACGAGCATATATATTCGTGGCTATAGCTCTATAGCATTATTTATTTGTTTGTGACAGGCATACAAATTTATAAGTGTTTCTTATGCTCGGTGACTTGCTTTTATCAAAAAAATAGAGCAAAGAATTTGCATTAAATTTTGTGTTCAAAATGGAATTCGGTGCTCTAAAACTCTCGAAATGTTGACAGTTGCATACAATGAATCTACTTTCAGTAAAAAGAGTGTGTATACGTGGTGCAAGCTGTTTCGAGAAGGCTGAGAGGATATCGAAGACGAACCTTGCTCTGAACGTTGTAGCACGTCAATAACAGATGAAACGTTCAAGCAGTGAAAGATATTGTGTTAAAAAATCATGGAATCATTATCAGAGAAGTTGTTGAAGATGTTGGCATATCGATTGGCTCATGCCATGCTATTTTTTCGGATGTTTTGGGTATGAGGCATGTGTCAGTGAAATTCGTTCCAAAACTGCTTAATTTTGATCAATAGAACCGACGCGTGACCATACCTCGGAAGATGTTGACTGAAATCAATAATGATGCTGATTTTCTCAAGAAGGTTATAATTAATGATGAATCATGGGTATATGGTTATGACGTCGAAGCTAAAGTCCAATCGTCTCAATGGAAGAGCTCAGAAGAGCTAAGACCGAAAAAAGAACGCCAAATTCGATCAAATGTCAAGGTTTTTCTCACGGTTTTCTTTAATTAATGTGGTGTATCGTAGTGTAGAATAAGAATTCTTACCACAAGATCGTATGGTCAATAAGAAGTATTATCTTCATGGATGAGATATGGAGCACTTTAAAAAATAAATATACTTATTTCAATAGAATACACCTCGTATTACCTTATCGAAATTGAATATTACTTTTTTGAAGATAATAAAGTATAGGATCTTAATCACATGTAAAGAAAGTATTTTCCTACGCGACAATGATAAATGTGCGAAATAGAAAGAAAACTATTGATTTATTATTTTAATTTTGTTATGAAATATGCCATAAGAGTACACTTATGGTAGCTACATCATGGCATGATCAATTAGAAGTACGATATAAGATATTTCATCATCTTCATACTTCAAGATTATACCGTCGTTTGTATGTACATTGAAATCCAACGCCAAGTGGATCTTGACTGCCTTCCATTTTTGTAGCTTATGTCCGAAGACGTCGATACTTATTTGTGCTTGTAGATGCATATATATATAAGACTAGTATCAGGCAGCTCCTTTATCTCTCAGCTACGTTTCTTGTATCAATACACTTAGTCGATTTACTAACTCATTCGCGTTATACAAGTACACATAGTCTAATGGCATATTTTTTTTGTACAATTTCAAATCGAGGTAATATACCTCCTCCTTTTTCGTAAATATCGGTAAAATTAATTCTTAACATTTTTTATTTTTCATCACACCAATTCCTATATTTATACCATCGAACGTTCGATATTTCGAGAATTCTTGTATGAGTTTGACGATCGGTATTGTTAATGAGTTTTACGTCTGGTAATTTTCTAAATAATAGTTTTAACAATCCATTAGGTTTGGACCACTAATGCATACCTGTCGCTATTCTAAAGGCAAATTCCTTGAGCATAAACTATAGTCTTACAGCCAATACCTATATAAATGAGCGTTGTGTGCACACAATTCAGGAGTTCTTTCCTGCAGTACCACCAGGATATAAGCTCATTGAAGTACCTCCTCCGCATGTCATTTACCTTCCAGTATCATATAGAAAAACGCCTCGTCGATTAAAACGGAGAGACTTGAAAACATCTAATTCTTAAAAAGTGTAGATCTAAAAGTCATAGCTCTTGGTAGAAAATAATTTGCATTTTTTTCAATTGTATGAAGCGAACAAGCGTACGTCCCAAGTATACAATCTCCTGTTGCATTTGATGATTTAATTGTACATTACGATGTTCATATTCACAATAACTAATCTTAGTAAAAGTGAGGAAATTCGTATATCTACTCAACATCTAGACTTGTGCCTTCTATTTTTACGTATTTCATTACGAGTATATGGTAGACTTGAAATTATGGTACAAAATACGAAATTTATAACATCTGATCTTCATATTCTAATAACTTAAAAATGAATCGCGCAGTTAAGTTAAGTAAACTAAAAATGCTAAGAAATTTATTACAGTGTACCATCTACCGCTTTCTTTCTCCTTAATGTTTTTTACATTTTTTTATTTTTTCTCGGATAGGAACTGTGGATTTAAAATAAAGAAAATATTGAGCGTTTTAATTTCTCTAAGATTATAAATTAGTATTTGATATTTTTAATATTTTATTTAGGAAAGACATGTTAATCATTTGAGATTTGCTATAAAGTGAGTTTTTTCATTTTATATTTATATTTATTATTTTCTATGGTATTACTATATTACTTTTATGCTAGGGAAATATTTGGCCAATATACATTTTGATTTTCTGGTTGACTATGTCAATTTTAAAAACCTTCCTAGAAAAATGGTCATACAAATTATCATACGCATATATACTGTATGTAACTGTAGAGCAAAAAGATATGTATATAAACAAGGTAAAGCAATATAAAAAGTAATATTATACAAGGAATATATCTTTAACAAAGGCCTTTAAAATTTAAACAATTTCACATGCGCATGCTTCCGAACACATTAAAATATAGGGACATACAAAATGTCCAACATAATGTATTTATGTCTATATAGATTATATGGTATATAGTTTATGAAGAATTTCGCGTTTTTTACCATATATGGTTATATATTACATGTGCCCGTTGTGTCAACAATTCGTAGTTGAATTATATAATTTTAAATATATACGTACCGTCCTTTCATTTCTTCTGTGGGCAAATTATCAAAACCCCACGGAATTTGAGTTGCCCCTAGTATTAGTCCAAAAATAAATCCAAACAAAATGGAAAAAATGATTCCCCAGATAAGACTTCTAATACCTATGCACTGTAGTTCTCTATCAGCTATTACTGTACCAAAAGTGAGTGCCATAACAGGTCCCTAAATAAGGTGTAAATAATATTAATATTACAAAATTCATAATACGTAATATGAAAAACATATAATTATTACTTCATAATTGAAAAATGTATTGTGAAATCAAATTTTTTTGAATTTTAAAATAACTTTCGATTTTATAAAAAAATAGTATTGGCACTTCTTTGGAAAATCGAAGTTTCAACAAGGAATCTTTTGACCAATAGACTTGAACCATACAAAAATTAAATAACTGTTTTTGTCTTTAAGGTGACGCTCAAATGAGTTTTTCATTATAGGAACCGAAAATTGAAAAAATAATGTATTTCATATCATTTTTTTATGAAAAAATTATTAATTATAGAATCAAATTTGTATATCAAAAAGCTTTTCATCCATAGAATATATAGACATATTCACAGAATTTTTCTAGTAATCTTAGTTTTTATTAGCAAGCCGTGTCTGTTCACACGTAGTCAGTAAAATATTTAAAATTTATATATTTTCATGTATTTTGCTTTTATAGCTTATGATTGGCTCCTCAGAATGATTTTACTATTGATTATTGCAAGATTGGACAGAATGAACTGTCAGCTATTCAGAAGCTATATATGAATTGTATCACCATTCATTATGTACATAAAGCGATTGATACTGTTTTATAAATTCTAAATGTTTTTCTTCCACGATCGTTACTTACTTCTATCAACTATTCCTGTTGTATTTTCAGAAATTATAGTTTTTCCTTCTTTAAATACTAAATAAACTTCTTTTTCATATTTTTTCTATAATACACAAAAATACACACACGTTCACACATTGCGTGGGATAAAAGAGATAGGAAGTAGAACAATGTAGTATAAAATACATAAAAGATTACAGTACTTCATGTAAATCTTAACCACTTTGTCTGAGATGAAAGCTTGATATTGTAATTCTTAAGAGAACAAAAGGTTCTAGTCAGCCTCTAATTGTAGATAGGTTTAGTTGTTATGACTTCATACACATAGCTGCTATCTACCACCTAATGACAGCATCACTGATTTTTCCAAATCCATAATAAACTGAATATTGTTAGTGCACGAAAATCTCATTTAGCGATTATGATAGGCCGAAATTTCAACGCATGAGCCAATGAATAGGAGAGAGTTGAAATAATTTTCTTGGAAACATTCTTGTCGATGCTTTTACAATCCTGGATTACGGGAGTCTGTAATTTGATATTATAAATACAGATAAGTTGGAGCCAAGACAAAATACAAAATATTCTCTATTAACAACTTAACATTTGTTAATATGAGAGAAATAGGCGTTTTTTAAATAGAATATAGCAAAGGAAAAGGCATACATTTTACTACAAATCATAACTATAGCTTGTTATGCATCCATATCTAAAAGGTGTAATACGCAAAAAATGCATCAATGTTCTGGTGGAATAAAGAAATATAAATAATTAGTCAAAAACATCGCTGAACTAGGAGACTTCATCTATGAGTTAGAGGCAAACTAAGGTACTATATGCTAATAATAATCTATGAAGACAAAGCAAGTGCTTTTAAGAAAACCTTTAAGAAAGCCAAAAGGAAATATATGGGAGACTTTCAAAAGAAAACAGATATTGACACATGAGAGCGTCTTTATAAAACGGTCATGAAGAAATTTAAACTTAGGAGAAATTATGTTTAGTCAAGTCTAGTATTACTAAATGTAGATTACTAGTATACTAAATATTACATTTTTCCAGAAAATAGAAGCACTCGCTGTCAAGAGATAATTATGCATTAATCAAGCAGAATGTATTAATCAGACAAAATTTTTGCGTCGTAAACAAACAGCTGATAAACACACACTAATAGAGATCTGGCGCACAAATTTCACACAGACATCAAGAAAAGTTGTACCAATTGTAGAATTGTATGTATATTGTATGTATAGAATGTACCATTGTAGAAAAAAAATTTACCGATTCAGTTTAAGCACGGAGTTTAAATGCACCAGTTCGGGTCAAATTTGACCATATGGTATATATATCTATATATTTATATATTATTTATTGAATAAAATGCATAGCTTCCAATAAACACCCCACTCCCAACATTGGCACGAGGGTCAGAAGAGTGGGGCATAATGAACATAAGAAGTTATAAAATAATGAGGTACTTATACGAAAATGATTTTCTATGTGCAGTAAATAAAAATTAGGAAAATACCATAAAAAAATATTATGATTAAATAAATTGGTTTCAAAGTATAAATTCATATATTATAAGCATTAATTTGTATATTAATAATTAATAAAAATACTTTGGAAATGGAGTTGAAGAGGAAGCAGTCAATTGTGCTTGAATGATAATATTACATTGATGATATACAATACATCCAATATGACTGCCATCGTAATTATAAAACTACAAAGCAAGTAGTTCCGAATCTAGTCTCATATAATTTTAAATCTTACTTTTGAAGACGTTGACGTTATATAAAAAATTTTGTTTTGAATTGGTTTAACTGATAATAGTAACTATAAGACAATTGCGACGGCCGAAAACATGGCCGCGCAAATTTATTACAAACGACACACTACACAAATATACCGCGCATACACAAAAGAAATGAAAGTTATTGTTGCAAACTACTATTACATCTATATTCGTGGATGTACCTATATACATCTGCGAAATTAGATGTATAACACGTTAATAGTAGATTAAATATTTTATATTTAAGCTACAAAGATAAAATGAAGTTAAAATCAGTACATATAATATTAAATATCGCGATGACTACTGAAGAAGGTACTCGACGCAACTGCCGAAAACCGAACAGTAGAGAGAGAACACAATACCTAGTCTCTCTCTCTACTGCTAAGCTAATCCAGAAGTATACGATAGAGGGGATACACTGCGCGCGGCAAGAGAGAGCACGTCAAGTGTATTAGACCGGCGCGTCAAGTGTATTAGACACTACTATACACTCTCACTGAACAGCGCGCGACAGCAATGAATATTACGGTAGGCGAACGCGCGTATTCCAGTATATACAACGGGTGTCCGAAAACGAATGTACCCACTGTATTTAATTAAATAACATTACTAAATATACGTAATATATATATATATATATATATATATATATATATATATATGTATATATGCGTATACACTATTATAAGTATATACAATTACGGTACGCAGCACACGGGCTGCAAATATAATTAATACATTGTAAATAATAATCGTTATGATTATTATTATTTATTATTATTATTATATAATTGTTATAATTCGGCGGCTCGCCCGAAATTCAACGAGCGGCGACGGAATTATACGACTATTTTGCTATAAAAGGGTCTGCAAAAGGCAAAATCGAGAGTTCGCCCGGTGAACCGACTACCCCGAAGTTGATTCACACGAACTCTCCCCGGAGCTAAAAACTCATTCAGAGCTCAATAAATTCCTGCTTGAAAATCCTGTCCGAAACTATTAATTTGATCTCTGTTGCGAGACGCTCCTCAAAAGACAGACGACTAATAGTTTTACCTGTTCCGAAGTAAACGTGATCTTGGTTGCGAGGCGCTCCTCAAAAGATCAGCCGTTTACTTATGCCGACCAGTCAATTTTCCCTTAACTCTCGATCCTGGTTGCAAGGCGCTCCTCAAAAGACCAGCGGAGTTAAGCTTACCTTATTTTTACTTATTTAAATTCTACCTGTCACGTTTTGTAATTTCCCTCGCGTGGAAAATAACACCGGGTATCCGTGCGGTAAATAGCGCCGGATAATATACGCATCGGGGAAAATAACGCGAACTTAGTATAAATAATTATATATAGATGTAGATGTAAATTACCTTTTATTAATTATTTTGTGTTTCTAATTTGTTTGTTTCAGAATTTTGTAAATAGAAGATTAGCTGAATAATCCATTTTTATTGTTATTAAAAATATACTGTGTACTTGTACAATTATTTTCCTTATCCACCGTCCGATCCCGAAATACTTCCTCCCTTCTCAAACTACCCTGGGAAAATACCGCGTAGGCTATCCCGAGGGGGATAGGAACGTTACATAATTACTCTTATAACAATATAGAAAAAATATTCGTTAATATCAACCTGATTTATTCATTTTTATTAAATGTTAATTTTTGTGATTGAATTATAAAAACTGTAATATACATCCTGAGTATATTCAGACATATATTTTATATTTTTAAATCGGTATTCAGTGTACAAGTAAATTTCCAGCGTTTTTTCTTCAAAATGTGTGAAAACATAGTAACATATCCTTTATTCAAAGTATCGTCCATCGGAAGCTATAACTTTTCCCCATCTTTCTGACACTTTATGAATTCCGAACAAAAAAAAGTTCTCGTCTTTCGAGAAGTAAAAGTCAAATGGTGCCAAGTTTGAACTATAAGGCGGGTTAGGTAGAATTTACCATCCACTATCCTTCAAATAGTTTTGGACGGAAATCGCAGCATGTGGCCGAGCCTTAACGTGATGAAAAATGTTGAACTCATTACTGGTCTCATTTATTTGATGCGAGTATTACAGGAACAACAAACCAAAATATAAGAACAGTTGGATTCAATACAATGGTCCTTTGATAATTTGACCACTCGAAAGCAGTCGTAGTATATGACACCCTTTTGATCTCATCATATGCAGAGCATGATCTTAGTTATATGATTTTCTCTCATTGGGGTTTTCATAATAAATCCATTTTTCATCACCAGAAATACGATGCATTCATGATTTATTTTTATACTACAGTAACCTTTCGAGCATGCGAAATCGCCGTTCGACGTCTCTTAGCTTTAATTCGTCCGTCACCCAGTTTCCCACTTCTTTCTTTGCTTTTGAATAAAGCCCAATGCTTTCAGGCGTAATCACAGGGCTTTTTGTGTGACGCTTAATAATGCAACAAGTTCTTTTTTAATCTAACAGGTATCCTCATCCAGCAAAGTGTCTAATTTCTCGGCATTAAAACTTTTCGGCTTTCCGAAGTGATCCTTGTATTTAACTTCAAAATCACCACTTTCGAACCGTTTGAACCAACCCTCACGTCTATTCACCAATATACTCCGCCCCATAAGTTTCCGAAAGCAAACGATAAGCCTCAGCTGCACTTTTCCTTATATTAAGGAATAGAAGCAGTGCTTCCCGCAAATGACGTTTATTTGACTGGTAGCTTACCATGATTTTGCTCGGTAAAACCAATAACACCGAACGAAATGCTCAAATATAATACTGCAAAGTGGTTGACAGATACACAACCTAGAAATATAACATATGAAGTTAGAAATTCCTGTCCACAATCCACTGGTGAAGCCATGTTTTGACAAACGATGGGAGCTTACTTGTTTACCTAATAATATTACAGTGTTTGTGTACCAGGGCTCAGTCCTAGAACTGCCGTAGGTCTTATTGCTATAGAACATCGCTTACGATCGCATAGTGCGACTCCGGATTAAGTAAGAAGCACCAATTATTGCTTCGGTGAATAACGTTACATTCGTAGAAGTTATTTTATGTTGAAGTAAAAATACTATACATAGACGATGTTATATGAAAATCATTGATTATGTAAGTATGGCGTAAAACTGGCAGAAGGAAAAATAGAAGCTCTAATAATTTCTCGGTATAAGATGCGACGAGATTATCCCTCGCTCATAGAAAATGGAGAGTAACATTGAGGCTCGCGAAATAGAGACACGCGATTCTATATATGTATGTATGTATGTAAGAAAGGTAGAGAAGCACGCGAGGTGCAATAGTGAGAAGCTGCTTGGAATGATACGCACAGGCGAGACACCACGGCGTGTGGTGTTGGAGTGGGTAGAGAGAGTCTCGGGAAAGAAAACGAGATTCTCTGCCTGCACATTCTCCGTGTACCGCAGCATGCAGAGATGGACTGAGATATTGCACATTTAAGGAACATAAAAATTAGGTGCGAACACAATAAAACGCATGGATAGTCGCATACATTTGAAGTAGGCTAGAATAGGTGTCTACGTGATGGCTAAAAATATTTTGTTAATTTAATCCGACACTAGAATCTGATGCCAGCTATCTCTGAACGACTTCTACAAAGATTTTGTCTCCCGACGTCATCTACCAAGAGTTAGTCCCCGGGCGTTAGAATACGATGACGGAATGTGTTATGAGGACTTCTGCAGGAAGTTCTGTGTTTGAACGGTAGAATGCGATAACGAGATGTGTCACGACGATTTCTGCGGGGAGTTCTATGTTTGGACGGTAGAATATGATATCCAGATATTTTAGGGCAGTTTCTACGGAGTTATTTTCTGAATGGTAGAATACGATGTCGACGTTCATTGGAATGTCTATTACAGAGAGTATCTTATTCTACAATCTGAACAATAAATTTCCTGTAGAAGCCGTATGCAAGTATACCAAATATAATCAACTTTGGCCCGGACTGACAAAAAAAACAACATTTTTACGTATTTTAATACAAATCTTTATTATTGCCTTGAAAACAGGCTTCTTTTAAGTCAATACAAGCATGCAAATGCTTAGTCCAATTTTCCATACACCTGTTGTAAGCCTAACCTGGGATTGCCTTCGACTCCTTTAGCGAATTATTTTTTATGGCTTTAATGGACTCATGGTGCGTTCCCCGAAGCGGATTTTTGAGTTCAGGAAAGAGAAAAAAGTCACAGGAAGCCAAATCTGGTGAATACGGTGGCTGTGCGATAACTTTCATTTCCTGTGTGGCCAAAAAATCAGACACAATCATGCTGGAATGTGTCGACGTATTATCGTGGTTAAAAATCATCAATCGTCTGCCCACAAATACGGTTGTTTATGACGACTTGCTTTACGTAGACGCCTCAAAATGGCCAAGTAGTACTCCTTATTGACCGTTTGACCTCCTGAAACGGATTCATGGTGAACCACCCCATGGTAATCGAAAAAAACAACGAGCATCACCTTGATTTTCGATAGACGTTGTTTTTTCGGTTTCGGCTTATTTTTGGAGCACCATTAACCAGATTGTTGGGCAGTTTTGATGTCATATTCATAAACTCATGTCTCGTTACCATTAATGATACATCTGATGAATGCAGGGTCCTGAGCTACGTTTTGAAGCATCTTTTTTGCGACCTCTACTGGACGTTGTTTCTGTAAAACATTCAGATATTTTGAGACGAGTCTAGCAGTGACACACTTCATATGCCAAAATGTTCAGTCGATCCATAAGAGATGTTGAAAGCCTCTGCTATCTCTCTGATGCCGACACAACGATTTTGGAGCATCATTTCCTTAACTTTTTCGATACTATCGTCGTTAACAAATGTGGATGGGCGACTTGCATGAGGCAACTTTTCGAAGACTTCACGACCTTCACTGAATGTTTTGTGCCACTCAAATACTTGCATTCGCGAGAAATTAGATTCCTCAAAATACTTCTGCAACATTATCAGCGATTCCGTAGCCGTCATTCTAATGGAAACACAAAATTTCAAGCAAACTCGTTGATCAACTTTTTTTTCCATAGTCAATATCGCTAGATAACTTTTTGCGTCGTAATCAAATAGCTGACAAACACACACTAATGGAGATATGGCACTCAAATTTTACACGGACATCAAGAACAATTGTACCAATATAGGAAAAAAAATTTTACCAATTCAGTTTACACACGGAGTTTAAATGCAACAGTCCGGGTCAAATTTGATTATATTTTAAATTAAATACCATAAATAGTTAGTTCACGGTGCCAATTTAAAATGAAGCAAAAAAGAATGTTCTATGAAATACTAACTTTTTAAAGTGATGTGTAAGATAAGTACTATTTGAATTGAACTCTGAAATATAACTTTTTTATACGGATGCGATCATATGAAAAAATATCGACAGGAATATATATTTCAACATAGATTTTATAGAACTATTTATTAAATTGGTTAAATTATTATCTCAGCCGAAGCTGAGAGGGGATTCTCGTATTCTTATATCATATCATATGATATGATATGATATGATATGATATCATATGATATCATATCATACTAATTGATAAAGACAAAGCATGTTTTGTTTGTACACGATAACCGAAAAAACTACTGAATCGATTGTTCTGAAATTTGACATACAGAATGCGATTCCCAGGTGTTTTGGAACGACTTCTGGGGATTTTCGTGTTCGGACGGTAGAAGATGATGTCTAGGTGTGACGAGACGACTTCTACGAGGAGTACCGTGTTTAGTTATCAGGTATGTGAATAAGTCTTTCCCGTTTTTTTTCAAATTTTGAGCCTTTATTGTGAAAAAATGGTTACAAATGAATTATTGAAAGTATTGGCCATCGCTAGCTACAACTTTTTCCCATCTTTCTGGCAACATACGAATCCCGTTGCGAAAAAATTCGACCGGTTAGGCCTCTATCCAGTCATCCACCTATTTTTTGGCTTCCTCGTAGGAATGGAAGTGCTGGTCAGCCAGGCCATGCGTCATCGATCTGAAGAGATGGTAATCAGACGGAGCAACGTCTGGACTATACGGCGGGTGGGGTAGGACTTCCCATTTGAGCGTTTCTAAGTATGTTTTCACCGGCGGTGCAACATGTGGGCGAGCATTGTCATGTTGCAAAATAACTTTGTCGTGCCTGTCGGAGTATTGTGGCCGTTTTTCTCGCAGTGCGCGGCTCAAACGCATCAATTGTCGTCGATAGACCTCGCCTGTGATCCTTTCATTCGGTTTCAGAAGCTCATAGTAAACCACACCTATCTGGTCCCACCATATACAGAGCATGAGCTTGGCGCCATGAATATTTGGCTTGGCCGTCGATGATGATGCATGGCCGGGTAGTCCCCATGATTTTCTTCGCTTCGGATTATCGTAACGTATCCACTTTTCATCGCCAGTCACGATACGATGCAGAAAACCCTTTCTTTTATGTCGCTGAAGCAGCTGTTCGCAAGTGAAAAAACGCCGTTCGACGTCTCTCAGCTTCAGTTCGTACGGCACCCAATTTCCTTGCTTTTGGATCATTCCCATGGCTTTCAAACGCTTGGAAATGGTTGTTCGGTCAACTCCCAATGCTTCAGCAAGTTCTTCTTGCGTTTGACAAGAATCTTCATCAAGCAAAGTCGCCAATTCTCGATCTTCAAAGATTTGCGGTCGCCCGGAACGCTCCTTGTCTTCCACGTCGAAATCACCGCTTTTGAAGCGTCGAAACCATCCGCGAACACTTGAATCATCGACACAACCTTCTCCATAAGCCTCCTGAAGCAATCGATGCGTCTCGGCAGTAGACTTCTTCAAATTGAACCAATAAAGTGAAACTTCCCGCAAATGACGTCGACTCGGCTCAAATTTCGACATTTTCACGATATCAAAAATTTATGATGCGAAAAAATTTTAACTAATGTGTTAGTATGGAATTGTTGACATATGAATAAGCTTTGATTATGACATATGTAACCATTGAATACTCGCACAGTATTGGTGGCGCCATCTCTTACAAAAAACGGGAAAGACTTATTCACACTCCAAAAACAATGTTCAGGTATGTCGTGACAACTTCTACGGGAAATTTCATTTTCGGACGGTAGAAGACGATGTCTGGATAAGACGAAACAACTTCTACGGGAAATTTCCTGTTCCGACGGTAGAAAAAGATGTCCAGGTATGACGGGACGACTTCCATAGGGAATTTTGTGTTTGGATGGTAGAAGACGATGTCCGGGTATAACAGGACTACTTCCACGAGTAATTTCGTATACGAACGGTAGAAGAAGATGTCCAGGTATGACGGGACGACTTCTACAGGGAGTTGTGTATTCGGACGGTAGAATATAATGTCCAGGTGTCTCTGAACGGCTTCTATGGGGAGTTTCGTGTTCGGATAATGGAATAAGATGTCCAAGCCGCTCGGGACGACTTCTGCGGTGAATTTCGTGTTCGGACGGTAAAAAAGGATGTCCAGGTATGACGGGACGACTTCCACGGGGAATTTCATGTTCGGACGATAGAAGACGATGTCCAGATATGACGGGACGACTTCCACGGGGAATTTCGTATTCGGACGGTAGAAGACGATGTCCAGGAATGACGGGACGACTTCCACGGGGGATTTCGTGTTCGGACGGTAGAAGATGATGTCCAAGAATGACGGGACGACTTCTATGGGGAGATTCATGTTGGGACGTTTGAATACGATATCGCGATGTTTTGGAACGATTTCTACGGGGAGTATTAAAGAGACTTTTATAAAGAGATTCTTTTTCTATCATTCGAACACGCGCACTCACAGTAAAAGTCGTGCTGGGATACCTGGACGTCGTATTCTACCTTCCCAATACAAAACTCTCTATAGCAGTCGTCTCGAGGCATGTTCTATATTCCGAACATGATACTCTCTCTAAACGTCGTCTCGAGACACCTGGACATCTTTTTTTACTGCTCGAACGCGAACGTACAATTTTCCTCATAGAAGCCGTATGTAATATGCATATATGTGTGTATTATACTGTTCTATATTCTGTATATACATACTGTATATACAGAAGCGACAATAGGTAAATTACGGTCAATTATTTATAGTAATATAGATTTTTATATATTGTGTACTTTTTACTTAGATATTATTGAATTGCTTATGAAATCCGTTAAATGTTTACCCCGACGTTTCGTGAGCCAGTCCTTTTTTCATTTCATAGTAAATTTCTTATTACCCAATCCGACATAAGCCCTATTTTCTTTTTAAAAGAACATGCTTAAAGCAATAAATTATCCATGTATTATTTTGACTAGTGCCATAGACTAAAAGAGAGTACAGTTATGAATTCTCATTTAGTATGAGTTATAGTAAAGCAATAGCGCATTGAAAACTAAAGTTTTTCGAATATCAAATTAAAAAAAAGTAGTTTTAACTATTAATAGATTATAAAAGACACATTTAATTTTGGAGTTTATAATAATTCCCACATGAAAAGGCTTTTCTTCTTCATTTTTTCCCAAAGAATATAAACTTGATTGTCTATTTGATGATAAAAGATAACACATTATTTAACAGTACTAAAAGTTTTCTTTGATATAAGTTGTAGTGTTAATAATGGTAGCTGGCTTCCCAATTATCATGAGTTCTGAGAATTTATATTTGCCTGAGAATTTAAGTCTCCATTTGAGAAAATATTTGAGTGTATAATTAAAGACTAGGAAAAAACGTTCATTGCCAATTGCAAATATTAAAGAAATGCTGTATTCAATAATTATTTCATTTATTCAGAAACTAGTATCCCCCGTCTCGGCTTCGCCTGAGATAATAATTTAAACGATTTCATAAACAGTTCAATAATATCTAAGTAAAATATATACGTAAAAATCTATATTACTATAAATAATTTACCGTAATTTACCTATCATCGCTGCCATATTAAAAGCTGCTTCAAAGCAACGGCCGCTCAAAAAACGTGGTCTTTCGCTAACCATCGTATACAATATATATACTCGTACTTTCGAGTTCGAACGGTAGAAAAAGATATCCACGTGTTTCTTTCACTGGCCATTTTATAATATATATATATATATATATATATATATATATATATATATATATATATGCATATTACATACGACTTCTATGGGGAAAATTGTACTTTCGAGTTCGAGCGGTAGAAAAAGATGTTCAAGTGTCTCGAGAGTACGGAGAGTATCATCTTCGGACAATAGAATACATCTCGGAACAACTACTATAGAGTCTTGTGTTGGGAATTATCCCGAAGCATCTGGACATCGTGACCATCAACTAAACCCGATACTCCCCGTAGAAGTCATTCCGTCATACCTGGATATTGTTACCTACCAACTAAATACGATGCTCCTCGTAGAAGTCATCCCAAAAATGCTAGACATCTTTTCCTACCGACTAAAACAATACTCCCCGTAGAAGTCATTCTAAAATACCTGGAAATTGTATTCTACTGCGCCAACACTGGACATCGTCTTCTGCCGTCCGAACACGAACTTCCCAATAAAAGTCGTTCCAAAAAACCTGGAAATCGTATTCTACCATCCCAAGACGAATCTTTCTATAGAAGTCGTTCCTATATACCTCGACGTCGTTTTCTATCAACTAAATACAATACTCCCCCTAAAAATTATCCAGAGATACCTGGACATCGCATTCTATCATGCGGACACGAAACTTCCCGTAGAAGTTGTTCCGACATACCTGAACAACGTTTCCTACCAACTAAACACGATAGTTCCAATAGAAGTCATGCCGAGAAAGCTAGACATCGCTTCCTAACGACTAAATACAATAGTCTCCGTAGAACTCGTTCGGAAACACCTCGTATCGTATTCTACCGTCTCAACATGAATCTTCCATAGAAGTTGATTCCTCATACCTAGACGTCGTTTTCTACCAACTAAATACAATATTCTCCGTAGAAATAGTCCAGAGACACGTGGATATCGTATTTTATCATCCGTATACAAAACTCCCAATAGAAAATAAAATGATTTTCAATAAAAATATAGCTTATGTCCTTCCCAAGATAATATAGAATCTGTATGGCAAATTTCAGAACAATCGATTCAGTAGTTTTTTTGGTTATCATGTACAAACAAAAACATGCTTTGGCTAATAATATTATAAATTAGTATGATATGATAACTAATTAGTGTAAAAATGTCCGATTTACACATATTATTTTCCAAATTTAACATACGATATAAACAACAAATAGAGCTTCAGCTTTAAATTTAATGAAAAGAAATTCTATGGCAGAAATAGAACATAAAATTGAACTTCTGCGTTTCTATTTCAAGATGTTGCTGAATAAATAATTACACTAAATTTAATTGATACACTCTTTTGTGATACCTACGAGGTAACGGGGGTAAATTTTATTCGAGACCCGGTTTAAAAGAACTTTTTAAAAACAGAATACAATATTTTTGGTTAACTTTAGCTGAAAAAGTGCGTCTACCATAAATTCTAGTTGCATGTTGGATGTAGATCTTTTACACTTTCTCAAAGGAACAATTATTTTAATGGTTACGAAAACATTAGTACTAAGAAAGGAATTGACAAGTGTCGCCAATAATTTACCAATAACTGGCATACATATATATCTATATATATATATATATATATATATATATATATATATATATATAAACACAAACATGATATTTGTCTCATTACAGTGCTTATAAATGAAGACCATAATGTCTCTGCAGAATCTGTAACTGGATGCATATAAAAAATAATTTTTGAATGATCTCTTAATATGTAAAATGAGATATTATTTTTTTATTTTTATACATTAGAAAGTTTTCGATGTTTCTTATATAGTGAAATATATTTGAACTACTAATAATTGATTTTCATATTGTATAAAAATAAGTTAACTCAATTAAATTGTTTACTTTTTAAAAAGGTTTTCGTTTCGAGATATGAAGCTACTATATAACTTTTTCTAAGTTACTGTAATAAAATCAAAAGCATATACTTTAATTTCTTTCGAATTATATAATAAAATAATGATATACCATCAACGGTGATACAAGCATGGCGGCAACTACGTTTGTAGCATTATTTTCCACCAGACCAAAGGCAGCAAGGCAACTAAAAAAAACCATTTTGAAAAAATTTAAATACAAATATATTTAAAGTTTAATATTAGAAATAATTTTGTCGCTAGATTGTTGAAATTTTACAAATCATAATTAAAATAAATGATCCAATGCGGGGAACTAACATTTTTCTAATTCTACTTTTAAATGATAGATTATGATAAAGTAATCTAAACTTGATAGTTTTTTTATTGTCTATAATAATTTTATAATTAATTTTTTTGCACTCGAAAATAGAATCCCGTTTTAATTGTAAGTTTGTGAATTCATCACCCACAATAACTAAAGTGCACTCAAGTTATGTTTACAGATATAGAAGCTGTATGGAGTTGTAGCAGCAATACATATAATCAAATTTGACTCAGGCTGTTGCATTTAAACTCCGCGCGTAAATGATTTTTTTTCCTATATTGGTACAACCTTTCTTGATGTCCGTGTGAAATTTGAGCGCTATATCTCCATTAGTGTGTGTTTGTCAGCTGTTTGTTTACGATGCAAAAAGTTTGTCTGGCGATATTGACTATGGAATAAAAAGTTGATCAACGAGTTTGCCTGAAATTTTGTGTTTCCAATGGAATTACGGCTAAGGAATTGTTGAAAATGATGTAGAAGTGTTTTGGGGAGTCTACTTTATCGCGAACGCGAGTATTTGAGTAGCACAAAGCATTCAGTAAAGGTTGTGAAGTCGAAAACTTGCCTCATACAAGTCGCGCATCCACAGAAAATCAAGGTGATGCTCATCGTTTTTTTCGATTACTATGGGGTGGTTCATCATGCATTTGTTCCAGGAGGTCAAACGGTCAATAAGGAGTACTACTTGGCCATTTTGAGGCGTCTACGTGAAGCAATTCGTCGTAAACGATCGAATTTCTGGGCAGACAATTCATGGTTTTTTCATCATGATAATGCGCCGGCACATTCCAGCATGATTTTGTCTGATTTTTTGGCCAAACACGAAATGAAAGTCATCAGTCAGCCACAGTATTTGCCAGATTTCACTCCCTGCGACTTTTGCCTCCTTCCGAAACTCAAAAATCCGCTTCGGGGAGCGCACCACGCATCCATAGTCAATGTCGCCAGACAAACTTTTTGCATCGTAAACAAACAGCTGACAAACACACACTAATGGAGATATGGCGTTCAAATTTCACACGAACATCTAGAAAGGTTGTACCAATATAGAAAAAAAAAATTTACCGATTTAGTTTACGCGCGGAGTTTAAATGCATCAGTCCGGGGCAAATTTGATCAAATTGTATAGCAATAGTAAACATTGCTCTGCTAGTTAATGTAAGACATGTTATATTCAAAAATCCATTATTAATATAAAATAAATTAGATGCTTACTATATTGTTATATTGCTACTACGGAGTCGTACAGCTTACTAGATCTATATACTCGAATTTCAGCAGTGATGTCACAGGCAAAATATCGATTTAAACATAGATTAGCTTCTAAGGGAAGTAATTAATAATTACTGAAATACATTATTTAAAATTACAACGAATTTGGTCTTCGAATATTTTCAAGTAAACTATCAAAAAATAGTTTCAAAAATGTTCTATCTGACAAATGCAAGTTCCCTATTCTTTGAATATTCTTTTTATATTCTAAAAGGTGCAAGAAAATAAAATTCATTTTTACGTACATATGTAACAAATACACACATAGATGAACACTATATTAATATATCACAGCTTGTTCGAAAAATGTTACATTTTCGCTTAGAACTCTTAATTTTAGTGATACAGTAAAAAGAAAACTTGTTCAAAAACATAAATCTTTAACAATATTTTACAGTAAATTAAAAAATTAACATTTATTTATTATTTGAATAAAAATATGAATCATTTAAATTAATTTTTAAATAAATAATAATTTATAAATGGTTGTATATTAGAAAATGTAAAGTTTGAATTGCTTGTATAGATATAAATGTAAAAACGATTCACGTCACTATGTTTAATAATATATTAAAATATCAAATAAACTAGATGCAACTAACGATGGCAAGGAAAAAATATATAGGAGCTAAAAAATGATCATTTAAATTCTCAGAAAAGAGCAACTAAAACATTCGTAGGTTGTGTTTCAGGCAGATACCGTCGTGTTTCTACAGTGCGCCGTTTTTTAAATTTCTTTGTATCTCATTACCTCACGCTGGCTGACAAGACTATTTGAATGTTAAAGGAAGAGAAAAGTCTATAGCTCTCTCTTTCCGTACAGCATCCGTTGCATTAGAGAGCAGGGGGAATATGAGCCTTAGTACTGTCTTAGCTTATAACGTGCTCGAGACCATAGGGTGTTGCGTGGCTGCTATTCCTCCTTTCTGTGCCGTCCACGGGAGCTAGACGGAGAGAGAACAATATACTTGTCTCTATCTCTAGCTGTCAGGGCCCTTCTCCGTTTCTTACACTTGCCAGTCGCATTAGGTTCTACATGCATGAACGTGCTTACGTCAATTCAAGCAGTAGAGGAGGACGTTTTTGTAATCGTTTTCACTTTCATCTGCTGAACGTAGGTAACTCAAAATATTATGTGTATGTGTGTGTGTGTGTTTTTTTATTTTTTTTTAAGCGTAGGCAGAGCAAGCTCTGCACTAGTGGCCTCTCGAAACCAGTATCCCGCCGGAACTATCCGGGAATATTACTTCGGCGGGGCTGTTAGATAGCCTATACGGCTCCTCTTCTTATGACACTATCCTACGTCCCCCATCTACACAAGTGATCAGGGGTTCGGTGTTCGTCCTCTGCAAATTAAATTTTCCTTATAACCAGACCTATTTTTTTTCCAAATTCTTTAAAGGAGGAAAATCGTCATCCTCACTATCACTACTACTACTCGTGCAGGTGACGGGATCACGGGACACTTTCCGGCCTCTCTTATCCCCCCTCACTCCTGAACGATCGCACCCATAATTTCTACTAGTGGAATCCCTCCTTCCTTTAATAAATTTTTTTTATATGCTCTTTCATCCTTAGTTGGAGTGCTTCGGTGTACGCGAGTCACGAAGGAATTCATCAGACGACTACAGGTGGCGTCCAAGTCCTCATCATCGGTGGTATCCTCTGCCTCTGACTTGCTTCTTAGCTCTTGGTACTTTTCCTCATTGAACCCCAACTGGTGATTAATATTACCTGTTAAGTTTGATACTACCGACTCTTTATTCCTTGGATAACTGACAGAGAGTCGTTCCTTTACCTGTACTGATTTCTTGGTATTCATTTCTGTCATTTTCTTATTTGTCAGCAGATTCATTTCGGGAATTACCCTCAAATTCGTTATCGAGGTGTACATTTCCCTCGACATCGTCACAACAGTTTCAGACTCTGGATCCTTCAACGAGATCATTTTTCCCGTCGTTTCATTCAGAGGTTGAAATTTATGTACTGTAGACATAATTGGTCCCGACATCACCGTTGTAACAGTACATGTCGTCGAAGTCATTGTTGTGATCACTACTACCGCTCCCGCTAACTCGTCCCTTCCCACACTAATCATATTAGCTCCTCCACCATTAGTCGATATATTGGCTTCTGGCACTAACTTAGCCTCATACAGTGGAAGGTTTTCTTCTGAACTGGCTATTTGCAATACTGTTGTAGTGAAGGGAAGCTCTTCCTCTCTATTATCTACGTCTGGATTCCAAGGAATATGACTATTCGGTAACACTCGACACAATTTATATCTTAATAGTCTATCTTTCAATGTCGCAATTTCTCCTTTCGTACTTAATGCGTCTATATCCAATCTACGGACGATCTCATCTGGTAGTAAAGGTTCTATTTCCGCAGCTACTTCCCTAGCCCGACTTGATCGTTTCAATAAATTTTCTAAAAACTCTTCATATTCCATTCTGTTTCTTTGATTGAATGTACCGGACGTACTATCCATCTCAGTCTTTACAAATCTAAATTAACAAATTCGTTTACGAAAGAAGAAGAAGAGAAATTTTTTTTTTTTTTTTTTTATATAATTCTTCTTGTCTCTAATCTGAGTTCTCTTCTTAACACAGATTCCGATCAATATTCCAATTTTTAAAGTCCGAATGTACCCCACTATTTACGAACATAGGTGCTGTGACTCCTTATTATACCATATCACATCTCACCCATAACTTTAATTCAAATATCAAAAAAAAATAATATTTAATAATTTACATTTTACTTTATATAGCTGGTGTCTATAGTCTTCACTACCTTAACTAAATTTCCAATTTCATAATTCATTAACTTTACTTATAACAGAAACAAATTTCGAAAGTTTATCAATTATATTAATAAGACCAAAAAGAAAACTTTTTCTTAACATGAAGGTACAAAAATAAATCAACCGATTTATCACGTTATTTCAACGTTCAAAATTCTAATTTAATAATTTAATTATAATTTAATAATATTCTTCTTGAGCACTCCCATCCATGAATCATTCAGACACCAGCCTCCTTCTCAGCATCTGAGAAAATAATAATAATAAATAATATTCTATACTACGAAATGTATATATAAATACGCCAGTCACTATAACTCTCTTACGATGAATATAAATAGTGGTTTTTGGTTTATCTAGAAAAATTTTCAGTCACCAAAATTTCATCACCACAACTTCCGTCAAACAAGAGAGTCACCAACAAAACCTCTATATAAAAAAAAAAATTTAGTCCAATTCACTATCTAGTCAAATAAAAAAAAAAAAATTTTCCAGTCACAAAAAAAAATATGGTCAATAATAAAAGAAAATAATATCTAGTCACTAATGAAGAGAAGAAGAAAAACCAACAAAAATCAAATTACTCTAATGATAAATTTCTCGTTGTCATCATCAGCAAAACAAATTTAAATAAATAAAAAAAAATAAAAAAGAAATAGTTGAATTAAATTTTAAAACAATTAATTAAATTTTTTAAAAAAAAATTTAAAAACTTAATTTTTAAAATCAACACACAACAAACATTTTTCCCGCCAAAGTTTCCGCGCCTAATTCCTTTTCGCGCCAAAATTTATGCCGCAAAATTTTCGCCAATCACCAATCCTCTTTATATATACTACTCTTCAACCAGCACAAAAACAACAAGAAGAGAAAGGAAGAAAAAAAAAATAATATATATTTCCAAAATTTTCACTCAATCCAAAACTCGGGTTTAGTGAAACTTCCCCACCAGGGATGCCATTTTGTCACATAGTATTTCGCGTATCAAATACGAAACGCAAATCCTGCACTGTATAATCAAATAAAATTTTTGATTTTTTTTTCTTTTACCAATATCGTCCAACTACAATAATTAACTCATCAAAGGGGAATTCTTCCCGAATCTGGAGTCGCAGGATTAACTCGGAAATTGAGTGAATCCTACTACTTCCCACCAAAAGTTTATTCAAAGTAAATTTTCTTTTATTTAGTCACCACTACTCTATGTATAATTCAACAATTGTTAATTTAAATAAAAAAAAAACTTACCCGTCTTCCATTCAATATAATTAATAATAGGATAATAATTGTTACTTATATCACCTCAATAACTATAGATTGATTATTTTCATATTAATTTCATAACAATTCTTATTTCCATGAATATATATAAATTTCTATATCCCCACTTGATCGTTTCCTTATTTTACCTCCACTTTACTTCCTCAATCTTATTTCAAAATCTTATTTCCTTACTTCTGAATTTTCTTCTCTCTCTCTCTCTCTCTCTCTCTCTCTCTCTCTTTCTTTTCCTCCTCACACTACTACTGAAATTTCACTTTCCTCTATTACAATAATTTCCCACTAATCCCCACTCACCACCGCTATTCAAATAACACTCCACAACTTGAAAATTCTCAAAAGGAAAAAAAACTAATAGAGAACCTCACGAAAAAAGAACTTCCATTTCTTCTAATCTCTACAAGAGTCAGAAATCAACTGCTCTCTCCACAAAAATTAACATCCCCTCTTACTTCAAATACCGCCAATTTATTATTTCTTAGCGGGCACCAATTACTTTAATCGATTTATTAAACACTCAAATTTATTAATTTATCAAACAGGTATTGGTTCCCACCTTTACTACATAAGTCTTAATCCGGTTCCGCTTCCTTCCTATAACTCCTGATTGGAACAATTAATCTGCCCTTTCAATTAGTCATTTGAATTTCGCACGCGAATGTACTTAATTCATTTGAAGTCGGTAAGAAGGATCTCCACTACTATCGGCCATCTACCGGACGCGCAACGACATTTCTATACATCTCTTTTTTTTCTTTAATGCCTGAAATGCATATTCTATGCATTCGTAACATTCCAGTAGTCCTTTTTCCGTTCCGCTCTCACCTCGCCGCCTCGTTAACGAGTACTACTGCGCAACTCGCACATTATGTGTGATTAGTATGTGTGTCGTTTCATCGTGCATCTCTAATATATCATCGGAAAGAAATCTTGCACCTAACAACAACACTTCATATAAGGGTTAACCTCAAATTGGTTTGACAACTAAAATTTTTTATTATATTTCTAATAAAATCACTTCATTTAAGTGTGCTCGATCTAACCATCTTTCTTTTTTTTCAGATTAATTAATAACTTAAGTGACGCCTACCATACGTCACATTAGTAACAATTCTTTCTTCAGTTTTGCAGTCTTTACACAACAGCCATCACAAGTACATTTTTTGAATTTTAAAATTGATATCCTCAGTGCAGCTTCCAGTAAATCATGCGTTAACATTAGAATATTTAGATACAAGAGCTTCTAAAATGTTATTAATTATAATTACCCACTCCGTGAATTTAATTTTATTGCTTTTAATAGAAAATTAAGGGAGATTATTTTCAATAATTAAAGCTTTTGAATTGACATTCATTTTTCATGTTTCAGGTTTTCATCAATTCAGGTTTATAATAAAATATATTATTTGATTTAATGCTATTTAAATTATATTATTATTACACTCTACACAATTTTAATATTATTATAACTTTTTGTATTACTTATAATAAACCGTCAATTTACTTACAAGATCAGAAAATAATGTCGTAATAATAATATGTTTGGTTGTTAGCGAAATTTAGAAAAGATAACGAAAACTTCATGAAGATAAACTCAAAAAGAACTAGCAATATATTCGAATTATTAATATATTCAATAAAGAACTATGTGAGAACTATTAAATGCTTTCAAACAAAGAGGTAAATTTTTCAAATTGTTTATTTAACTTGGTTAGCAATAGATCTCATGTATTAAATTATATGATTACAGATCCCTTATTGCTTTACTGTTTTCAGATTATTTAATCACTTTAGTGACGTATACCATACGTCACAATACATAATATTCCACAATATAGCTCCCATAACCGAGCCCTAGGGGACTCCCGGAGAAACCTTATGCGATACAATGCCTTCGTCCGTTCGGTATAATATTATCCTATTCTCAAAGTAGCTGGTCACGACATTCTGTAGATAACCAGGTACTCCGAACTCTTTAAGAGAATTCATAATAGAAGACCAGCGCGCTGAATTGAAGGCATTCTTGACATCTAGAGCGACAATGGCACAATACTGTTTAGTGCGACCTTTCCATCTCTTACCGCTGATTGCATTTCTTGCGGTACACACTACCAGTTTAATAGCATCGACTATTGATTTTGATTTCCGAAATCCAAATTGGCGTGAGGATAAGCCGTGCAATCCTTCAGTGAGTGCTTCCAGTCGGCTACATATTATTTTTTCAAATATTTTACCTACCGAATCGAGCATACACAATAGTCTGTATGATGACGGATCATCAAGTGGCTTATTGCCCTTAGGTAACAGGACTAACCTTTGAGTTTTCCAGCAATCAGGAAAAATACCCTCAAGAAGGCAAGCATTATATACTTTTAGAAATATAGATGGGTTCTTCTGTATCGCTAACTTAACTGTAGCATTAGGGATACCATCAGGGCCAGGGGCAGCATTGTCTCTAATCTTAGCGTAAGCATTATGTAGCTCCATTTCTGTTATAGGAGGTATATCGTCCGAGTGTTGCGTGCGCAGTACAGTCCCTTGGGTGTCATTGGGAAAGACAGCGGAAACCATCTTGTCAATAAATGCCGTGCTAGTGGGTTGCATTGGTGCCCTACTCAATTTGTCATGACTGTTTTGTATGGTCGTCCCCATAAGTCATTGTTGGCCTCTGCACACAGTTCAAGCCAGCATCGACGCTTGCTTGCCATAATGGCCTCGACAAGCGCTCTTTGTGCTTCTTTAAATAAACTATTAAACGTATCACGATGGGTGCGGGTTCTTTGGGCAAGTCTATGTGCGCGATGACATTGCTTGCGCAATTCTGCAATTTCATTTGTCCATCAGTAGACAGATTGACGATGTTTAAATCCACTCTTAGTTCTAGTCATCGACGCATCACATGCTTCAGAGATATGCTTCATGAGTGCATTTGCCAGATGGCCTGGTGCACCATATTATAAACGCTCTTCTGATATGATAGTGGCGAACACTTCACCGTCTAGCGATCTGATGTTCCATTTCCGTGTGGGCATCCACTCATTGCACGTGTTCTTCACTTTCTTCTCTGCAATCTCGTACAAGATCACCCTGTGATCACTGTGGGTGTAAAGGTCGCTTACTCTCCAATTAAGGATCCGCTGAATCAGGTCATTACTGGCGAATGTTACATCAATAACTGATTGTTTATCTCCCCTAATGAAAGTGAATTCAAATCCTTTATTAACCACGTGGAGTTGAAAAGAATTAAGACCATCAAGCAGCATGTGTATGTGTGTGTGACGAGGAAAACTTCTACTTCGTCCATGTTTGCATATAGTATGTTTTTAATAGTTTTACATTGTGCATAGCACACGTACTTTTTGTATGCTGTATTATGATTGATACATACTGTTAGAATATTCATGAGCTCCTGTTTCTTTCACTAACAGAATGTTGTAATTTTCACCGAAAATTGTATTTTTTAAATCTAGCTAGCTATTCGCTTTTTATTTCTTCATCGGTGAGTATTTTAGTTGCATTGGCTAAATTTTTATAAAGTATATTGACGATTTGATTATAGCAAAACTGTCGTGAAGTCCAGAAAATACCATGATAATTCATTTCAAGCCATTTATTTTGCGCACTTAAATCAACTGCAAGTCGTTCACGAGAAAATGGCTTTTTACATAAAAATTTCTATAGGTTCTGAATCGCCTTTGAGTAGTAAAATTGCAAGCTCTTGAAGTACATATTTATTGTCACATTACTTCAAGCCTTGCATATCAACGACATACTCCATCTTGGCTCACAGCGTCTGACAAAAGATTTTATTTATATATTATCTTATTTCAACCACTTTATTACTTCTTAACGTCACCACTCGTAGAATGATATTGCACAATACGACCAAGCAAAATTAAGTAATAAGCTCATGTGTAGCGGCAAGAAGTGGATATTCATAGAACTCCCAAGTATGAAAACTGATAGAAATTGGACGATCTTTTTCCAACTATTTTAGTAGTCAAGCTTGTATTCATCGAACACTATGAATTATGGCTCAACCGTTCGATCATTCTAATTTCTATTTTGAAATTTTCATATAATCGTGCGTTATCAGTTGATCTCAGTATAGCTGTTTGTACAACACCGTTTAAATCGTTGCGCGATTTGATGAGAACAAGTTCATATTTTGCATTAATTATAATTTTTGCTGTAATCTTCAGCGAAACCGAAACTCACGTTGAGGGATTGGATGAATCAAAATAGTCGAAATTATTGGTGATTGAATTCGACTCTTCTACATCGAACCACCCTGTATTTTCGATTATTAAACTTCAATTTGGACTTGAAGAAACCCAACATTTCACAAGGCATGTAATTCCAGTATTTTTACACCTATTCATATCTATTGCATTAAATTCAAATCGAATATCCTCAAATAAGTGACAAATGTTGTTGTTCACAAATTTCGTATTTTCCAACGCTGTACGAGGGTGATCCCAGAAATACCTGGCCCAACAAATAAAACTCACAAATTTTTGGAAAAAATATATTCATTTTTCAACATAATCTCCTTTCAGCTCTATAGATTTTTCCCAGCAATATTTAGTAAGTTCGACACTCTTTTTATCATAAGAATTATCAAGCTACTCATAATAGGCATTAACTGCCGACATCACCTTTTCATTGTTGGAAAATCTTTGACAAGAGAGCCATTTTTTCAAACATGTGAACAGAAAATAATCCGATGGAGCTATTCAAACTTTAATTCATTAATTTTGACGATTATAATTATGAATGTGTGAGCTGGTGCATTGTCTTGATGGAAAAACACTTTCTTCTTAGCGAAATGCGGCTGTTTTCGCTTGATTTTTTCGTTCAAGCGTTGCAATAAGTTCACATAATAGTCGCCGTTGATAGTTTTGCCTTTTTCAAAATAGATAATGAAAATTATCCCACACGCATCCCAAAAAACCGACGTCATAACCTTACCTGCATATGGAACGGACTTTGCCTTCTGTGGAGCAGGTTCTCCTTTTTGAATTCATTCTTTTGATTGTTCTTTTATTCTCGATGTGAAGTGGTGAATCCATATTTCATCCATAGTTATGAAACGGTCTAAAAATTGTGCTTTATTTTTGCGAAACACTGCCAACCATTCCACTGAAACATCTTTACGACGCTGTTTTTGTTCCATTGTGAGCAAATACCGCATCCATCTTGCGTACAGCTTTGCCATCTCCATCTCCGTCGCATCTCCAAACTTTCAGTTAACATGCGATGTACCGCAGTTTTTGAAATACCTACCATATCTGCTACCTCGAGTACTTTGAGTCGACATTCATCCAGTACGGCTTTGTGGATTTTCTTCAACATTTCTGGAGTCGTCACTTCGTTTGGTGGACCACTGCGATGCTCGTCTTGGCAGCTTGTACGGCCTCGTTTAAACTCTGCTACTCAATATTTTACTGTTGCAAACGAAGGAGCAGTTTCACCCAGAGTACAGTCTAGTTCAACTTTTATATTGGTTGGGCTGAGGCCTTTCAAATAAAATTGTTGTATCATATAACGATGATTAATTTTTTCCATGTTTACAAATTTACTGAAAACGTTCACTATTGATGTCAAACAAATACTAAATATCATGGCGTCTTCAAACTTGAGACATATGCTTTATAGATTGTGTACTTTCTAATCCAGTGGCATTTTTTGAGCAACTGCCGCCACCTCTAGGTCAGGCCAGGTACTTCTGGTATCACGCTCGTATTAATCAAATACATGAGTAAAGAAATATATACACAGTGCATTCCAAAAGTTTTTTGACTGGGGGTACAATAGACGCATTGTATACAATTTTTTCAACAAATTTTTTATTCAATACAGTCTTCATTAGAGGAATACAAACAAACTTTTTATTCAATACAGTCTTTTCATACCTTTTAAACACTTATAGTCTTACAAAAAACTTTTTAATTTCGTTATCACAGCTTCTTGTATCTCGTCTATAGAGGCAAAGCAATCCCCTTTCAAGTCCATATTTAATTGTGAAAACAGGAAGTAGTCAGGGGGACTCAAATCAGGCAAGTATAGTCGGTTGTTGAGTACAGAAACCATTGTTTTGGGCCAAAAATTGAGTGTTATTTTCCGCGGTTGTATTGGTGCATTATCGTGCAAGAGGAAGGAAACGCGTTCACAACTTCTTTTTTTTAAGTTATTCGTTATATTAGGTTGTCAAATATCCCCCTTCCGCTTTTTTGCTCTTCATTCAATCCTTTATAAAAAGTGTTAGAGTGGTTGGATTTATTCCAAATATGTGCTATTTTTTCGATAATCTATTTCCATGTACACGGCAACTTCATAATACCCCTTCCGTAGAAACCCCTCTTCTTATTTGCGAAGAACTCGGACAGCCACTTTTCACTAGCCTCTTTTGAGCCCAATTTTACACCACCAAGGGCGTTTAACATGGACAAGAACAGGTGGTAATCACTTGGCGCTATGTCCGGGCTATATGGTGGATGCAGTAAAACCTCCCATCTGAACTCCCGTAGCTTCTGACGAGTCATCAACGAAGTGTGTGGTCTGACGTTGTCCTGGTGGAACACTACACCCTTCCTGTTGGCCAATTCTGGATGCTTCTGGTCGCTAGCCTACTTCAAGCGGTTCAGTTGTTCACCGTAGATGGTAGAATTAAGCATCTGGCCATATAGGAGCAGCTCATAGTGGATGATTTCTTTTCAATCCCACCAACCACACAGCAAAACCTTCCTGCCCGTCAATCCCGGCTTGGCCACTGTTTCGGACGGTCCACCGGCCTTGCACCACGATCGTTTTCGCTTGATATTGTCGTATGTGATCCATTTTTCGCCACCAGTCACCATCCGCTTCAAAAATGGGTCGAGTTTGTTCCGTTTCAGCAGCACATCGCAGGCGTTGATTCCGTCCAGAAGGTTTATTTGCGCCAAATCATGCGGCACCCAAACATGAAGCTTTTTTGTATGTTGTGATCTTTGCAAGCAGAGTCAAGAGAATTAATGCCCGGATCACCACGAGCTATAAGTTTTTTTCCATTTTGTCTCAAAACGACGGTATTGATAACCTGATAAATTTAGTTCAATGGATAATTTTCTAACTATCTTATTCAATACTCCGCTACCTTCTCGCTTATTATATGATTATTCTGTGTCGAAAGTTAATTTTAACTTAATTTTATACATAAGCGTGCTATTTATACTCTACTATCATACTTTCACTTAGCACATTGATCTACAAACATGGAGTTCAAAGACTTCGCGACAAAATTACCAATTATAATTTTTGACTTTTTTACAGAGCAGAAAAAAGTAAACTCTATGGAGATTTACCGCTGGATAGTATCCGAGCAGTGATTTATGTACCTTCCTATTGTGGAAAAACCAAGAGCTTATTAAGTCTTAAAACTTATCAAAATGGTCGTGGATTTAAAAATATATACATTTATTTAAAATCATTAAATCAACCAAAATGCAAGTATTTAGAAAAACTTTTGGAACTAATAGAGGGTGTACAATATTTTCCATTCAGTGAACATGAAGCAGTAGTATCATCCGGCAATGTACTTTCGAAATCTTAAGATTTTCGATGATATCACTTGTGAGACAAAGAACAATGTCAGAGCTTACTTTTGTATGGGAAGACATAAGAATGTTGATTGTTTTTATCTTTATCAGTCATATGCACATATTCCAAAACATCTTGTAAAGGATAATGTTAATTTACTTATATTGTTTCGACAATATGAGGTTAATTTAAAACATATATATCTCGAGCATGTAAATTTAGACATGTCTTAATCAATTTAAAAACATATACGAGTATTGAACATATATGAATCTTGCTGAAAATTTTATCGTACTTCAGGTATATGCGTACCAACATAATAAAAAAAATTTTATACTAGCGGACTCTCTAAACCCGCGAAATTTAAAAATTCTCGTTCCTTTTTGAATACACCTCGTACTCAACTTGTTGGATAAACATAGTCATTGATACAGATCAAAACATAAATTATGGTAGATATAGGCAAAGGTTCGACTGTTTTGCTATAAATACAGCATAACATAAATATGTCGAACATTTTAATTTTAAAAGTTGAACACTCAATAGTCTGTCTATCAGTGAGAAAAACTATATTGCGTCAACTGGCCAAGTCACGCGAAGCAATAAGAGGTAAGTATAAATTATTAAAATATGATTAAGCTAATGTAGAACGTACATTAGACGAACGCTTCAAACCAATCTTTACTCCTCTGAATAAACTCATTACTGTAGCAAAAGTGCGTGACATATCAAAGATTAAAAAAGAAGAAATCTGTTTATCTACTTTTAAAGATAAAAAAAAATTCAAGAATCATTCTTTTATGATGAGAGTAATTATGATATAAAGCACTGGTTGCATTAATACTTCCTTCAAATCAACTGAGAGTAATGTTGAACAAGATGATAAAAATCTTAAAAAATATTTAGATATGATGGAGTTTAATCGTCATATATTTCTTGATTACATAACTTTTAAGCGACATAAATGAAAAAAATCGATGTTTTCACAGTAATATCACCATTTATTGTAGAATTGGAAAAAAGAATTAATTTCTTTTAGTAGCAAGATAAAAAAAATTTCAGAGCTAGCAGTAAAAAGCAAACAATGAAGCATTCATAGAAAGACAGTGGAAATAGTGAGGGAAATTCATAAGCATGTTCGTCGAAATTATAATGGACAACGATTGGAACTACGTGATATAAATGAGATATGGCAAGCAGATCTCATTGAAATGTAATTTTATACTAGAGAAAATAAAGGATATAAATATATTACAGTCTTAGATATCTTATTTAAATTTGTATGTGTTTGGCAAAGATGTGGCAACAGCTTTTAATATTATTCTCAAGCATGAACGTGTATCAAATAATCTGCATGTAGATAGAAGTAAAGAATTTTACAATATAGATTTTCAAGAACGAATAAGAAAAAATAGTATTAATCTATTCTCAACATATAGTAATCTAAAAGCATCTATATGCGAGTTATCAATTGTACTTTGAAAGACAAAAGTAGATATAGTTTATACTTCGCGAAAATTATAATTGGATTGACAGGTAATCTCCAATTATAAGATTTTTTTTAACATTTCGTATTAAAATTCTTGATTTTTTAGTCATATAATTTCTATTTTTTTCTAATTCAGCAATTTTTTGAGTCAGAAGAAAGCCACTTTATGTGATATTGTTGGACGTTTTCAAAGCTAGTTTAAAAATTGTATAAACTATTAGGTGTTCAAGTAAGTTTCCAACGTTTGTTAAAAGATGGCATCATCAGTAAGTAGATTGATATTTTATCGAATTGAATTACTGCTGTTAATGCGGCAAAGCATAGAACTATCGGTGTTAAACCGAAAGTTGTTACATCATATATAAATTACAAATTTTAAGAACATTACTGGGCAGAGCAAGAATAAGGAAAAAAATTACTAGATTTAATGTTGAAGATAAAGTACAAGTGAGTAAACTGAAGCAGAGTTTTGAGAAAGGATATATACTTAACTGGCCTTCAGAAATATTGCAGAAACAAACTCTACAACTTATCTTTTGAAATATTATAAAAATCAAGCCATCCCTGGATGTTTCTATGAACAAGAGCTTCTAGAAACCAAGTATTCAAATATTTGCCTCGTTGAAAAAGTTTTTAAACGTCGAAGAGTCAAAGTTTTCATTAAGTTTGAAGTAATAACAAATTATAAAATGATTATACTTTTAATATATAAATAAATTAAAAATTTGTTGCTAGCTGTTTAATGAATAAATGTAAATCATACCCTGATATATTATGAAATACAACTAGTATAAATTTTGAATCATTATAATTTAAATTACATTAATTATGTGTAGGACCTCGATATCTGTAATTAATATTTAAAGTTTAAACAATTAATAATGTAATAAATCAAAATAAACTTACTGTCCTGTAACATGACAAAGATCTTGAACTTTTGTATTTTGACAATTCAAATTCTTGTCACAAATATTACAAATTTTAGCTTTTTCATAGTTTAAAATTTAAATATTTGTAAGTCGATTAATTCGATTTGAATTCTCGCATATTTGCGCTATTCGTTCCGAAAATGCTTATAATTTCTGCATAAACCATTCAGCATGATTTGGTCCTATTTCTTCATCTACGTGTCTATAGCTTTAATATTCGGATTATGCATCATCAAAACTACATTTTATATAAAGACTAATACTAAATGCTTTATGTCGCTGCTGTACATAATAAACATGATTTTCTATTTTTTCTAATATATATATATATATATATATATATATATATATATATATATATATGTATACGAAATATACATATATAATAAATGAGATATTCTCTTTATATGAAAACTTTTTAAACTGTAAAATATTACTTTCTCCGTCAGTATTTTAATGTTGCAATGATTTTTTTCGTCACAATCGATGTTATACAATGTTGATTTTTCTTCGGATAGAAAATAATGTAGACATCAATCAGAAACGTAAATTTTTTCATTGAGTTTTGAAACTCGTGGACTTACTATATCAAGCGAGATAAATTCTTAATTCAAATATAGTGAAAATAAAGTTGGATATTATGATCATTTATACTTGCGTTTTTATTTTACTTCATCACGGTATTTATCATGTATAATAAGAATATCCATATGATTTTCCTTTTTTATAGCTGTTATATAGTATGGAGATACATGAAAGACATTTTATTTTCTTTTTCAACATATATAAATTATTTAAAATATTATGATTATATTTTTCAAATTTAACTATATCTTGATTGGAAATTTAATATCTTTAAAATTGAGAACATTTTCATACTGTTTATATGCGGAAAGAATCAGCATTTACTTTAGCTGAATGTAATAAAACTGTCCATTTAAAGTATTGATTATTATTATTTTTTACATTGGCATATGCATGTCAATTTCTCTATTGTTGTAAATAGTGCAATGTATAAGCTATCTTTTATAGAATTGAATTTATATATATTAATAGCTAAATTTAGGATAGAGTACAATGACCAGTCAGAATCTTTTTCTTGAAATTCAGCCATATTGTGTTGAATGGGTTCTTTAACATGCGTTGGACGCCATTCGTTTAAATTCACAGTATTAAATATTTGAGAATTTTTTGTATTAAAACATTTCGTTTCTACAATTTTCTCTGAAGTTTTAGATATAATGTACTCTGCAGAGAGCACTTTATTATTTTTAATCGCTGTATGATTTTGTAAAGATAGTTCAATTTGTATTTCAACCAATTTAAATACATCATCTACAAAGGTATGAATATCTTGATGTTTGATATTTGTTGCAATTACAGATTTTATATTATTGTTGAAAGCAGATTCAGCATCACTCCAAGTTACCTTACCGTCCTCCTTTTAGCATAACCATTTAATTTAAAAAAAATGCTTTGAAAATAATTTACAAGTGTAAGATAACATCGTTTCTCAGATGCGATTCTAGTATTTTTCATGAGATCGGTTATCTATGTGATTGATGCAGATGCATAATGCATTCATCGTGCGATATCCTCAGTCGTATTTCTAGATGACCGACAGTTTATTTGTTTCAAGCACCGAAAAAATGGTGTAAACTTTCTGAGAAAGAAAAGGGTGAGAATCACTGGTTAGAATGTAATTATTATAACTTATCGCTGAGTTATGGCAATATACCATATAAAGAAATTGAAAACATTATTTTTAATTTTGTAAAAATGTACGAACGATCTATCTAAAAGGTCTTTAAAAAATAAACCTGCCATAATTTTAAACAATATTAAAAATTTTGAGGAATTAAGGTGTCCCCCATTATGGAAATTACAAGTTTGAGGCAATACGTACTGTACTCATCATAAATTATGCTTTATGCCTGTATGCGCAGTACAGAATGCATATTTACTAAACAAGTTTATTTTTAATGTATATCTAAAACAAGTAAAATTCATCTCTTGAGAAAAAACTTTTTATTCATGTAATATTTCCGAAATAGAGTTTCAACTAAACCGCCTGCTTTGTGTAGGAAAATATTCTTTCTCTCTACCTGTATATGAATTACAGCAGACGGCAATGAAAATGTCCTCTACTTCTCGAACGGACTCTAATGTAAACATCGGGGGAACTCGAATTGACTCGTGATTTAAGTAGCGGAAGACCTTTCATAGACATACCAACACAACCTGGTCAAGTTCGAAGAAAACAGAGAAGAGCTATGAATTAGGCAAAAAGAGAAAGCGGTGAAGAAATTTTCTAAATGAAAATGGAGATCAAATACCATAAGAGAATTTGACTGTAACTTCAACTACCAGTCTTAAACCAGTGTTCAATCAGATACTCACTAATTCTTATATATAGAATTCATATAAAGAGATGAAAGAATAAGTAGATAAATATAAAAGTTTGTGTAAATTAATAAAAAGTTTGTAATTATAATTTAAAAATAAAAGTATAATTGTAATATGTAAAACTAAAAATTAAAAAAATATATTTCTATAATATATTAATTTTCTATTTTTATAATTAAATATTTTTTAATTTTGTGATTAAATTTAGTAAATTTATATTGTATTGAATTGAAAAGAAAAAAAACTGTGTTTTTTATTGTAATTATATGCATATAATACATCATATTCTTGTGATGAAAAGGTATAAATGAACAGCGAAGAAGTTAGTCATCACATTAGTAAGATACAAGAGCCTTTTTTATTTTGATAATTTCTACCATCACGTATATGCACACTCACATGCATTCTTATTCCCCTCCTATTTAATGCAGCGGACGCTATAAGAAAAGAGAGATCTATATACTTATCTCTCCCTCTAACACGCAATTAGTGTTGACTGCAAGAAAAGTATATAGTGCACTCTCTAGTCAGTCCCATTAAACCATAGTCTTCCAGGATCGATCCTAGCGTTTAAAGAACTGATCCTTTTTATATAGAAATCCCCAGATTAACTCTTTACCGATATTTGGCAAGAGTTCGACAAAAAAATGACTAAAATACGTCTTAGAAGACCATGGTATGAAACATGTGACACACCATCTTCAAGCGCATCCTGTAAAAAGAAGCAACCGGAACCTCAAACTGGTATCAAAACTTGTTCAAGCTATGCCATCAATACAGTGATTCGATGTAAAGCCTCAAAAGTAGTGCACCACATAGACGAGGCCAAAGCCAAGCAAGCGCAACAATTTAATAAAGGTCGCCGAGATGGAGGATGTTCTATTTCTAGGAATTCTAGGAATTTTCGGCGAACTTAAAACCAAAATATGAAGGGCCATTTTAGATCATAGACTAAATAAACGCTATCATCGACTGCCTATATGTTGGCAGTATGCGCCTGAAAAATAATTACAGTCCGCGTAAAGGAACTTACAAAATATTTAGAGCCGTATCATTAATCATGAAAGGGGTTTCTACGAGCAGGAAGAGAGGGGAATCGAGAGAGGCCTATGCAGGGATATTATGAGATAATGATGAGCACAAATTCAGTAGATTGTTCAATTACCAATAAGGTCTATTGTTTTCTTTCTTTTCAGACTCAGGCCATCAGAGAGAGAGAGAGAGAGAGAGAGAGAGAGAGAGAGAGAGAGAGAGAGAGAGAGAGAGAGAGAGAGAGAGAGAGAAAGAGAGAGAGAGAAAGAGAGAGAGAAAGAGAGAGAGAGAGAGAGATAGAGAGAGAGAGAATGATAGGGAAGGAGGGAGGAAGAGAGAGAAGATGAGGCGCTAGCGTTACTTCACAGAGAGGGCTCATGCTAGGCGTTTTTTGCTCCGACAACAAAAGAAACATGAGTTTGTTCCCCGCAAGAGGAAGTGCATTACTGAGGATTCCAAGGTGGTAGTTTCGACAAAAATTTAGATTCTTACTATAAAGGGGACACATGTGCCAGCCATGACCATAGTGACGATATAAAGTTGCATCCTTATTACTGATACTACAATTCCTTCATTGATAAATTGTTTGGGCATTAGCATTTCAGTATGACATATGAATGTTATAGATAAAACATAACATACTTTATCAATAAAATTTTTTTATAAAAACGCGAATTTATAAAAATAATCAACAAATGAAGAAAAATGATTCTCTTTTAGAAAAACTGAGAATTTTGAATTAAAGAAAATTTTTTTTCATAAGTTTTAACAATGATTTTGAATGGTATTAGACTAAAATTTTTAGTTCTATTTATTTAATTCTTGTACGAAATATAATAATTTATCACGATGAAATAAAGAAAAGTTTTTATTTCTTACACTTACATTTTTACATTTTACTAAAGTTATTATCCAAAAATCTTATGTACATAATAGATATTTTGAATGACTATCTACAAATTTGACAAAGAGGCACATAGAATTTCTATTATGTGTTTATATAGTTATAAAACTTTATATATTAATTGAAATTTACTTGGAATGAGAAAACCGGTCTAGAATTTCATCAATAGATTATTATAAATTATATAGATAAACTACGCCTATCCTGTAGTTCATAATAGAAACACATCTTTTTTGAATTGATAATATTCTTCTTTATATTAGTTATTCAAAGAATAAATCTTGAGTGTACTGCAGAAATATTTATTAATTAGGTACTTACTCAGCTGTCAGAACTAGTAGAATGTAATCAAATGTGAGAACACCACCGTTTCGTACACCATCTACTACCTGTTGTACAGTCAACTTAGATCGAATTGAGTGAATAAATGCTTTCCAAGAATTTTCGGACTCCTCAGATATTCTTTAAAGATGATTTAGATGAGTAAGCATGTTTTTATTTATTAATCTATTTTATTTTATTACTATTCTTTTATATGCGCTTGAATAATTTCTATTAAACTATTAAGCTACACATACACATATCTATCTATCTATCTATCTATCTATCTATATATATATATATATATATATATATGTGTGTGTGTGTGTGTGTGTGTGTGTGTGTGTGTGTGTGTGTACGCGCGCGCGTGTGTGTGTGTTGGAATTAAATATTGAAAACTGTTATTGGTGAACAAGTGGCAGATAATAGATAGATGCATAATTATTTATTATATGTATGTAATATTCTCAAAAATAATATATAGTAAAATATAAAAAATAACTAAAAAATAATCACAAAAAGATGGTATATATATTAAACAGTAGATATTACACAGATACCACAAAAAATTTGTTCTAAAGAGACTTTTTTTATTTTATTTGACGTCGCTCTATTTATGCTTCCAAATACCGCTGTTAATCAGCCATCGAGGTCTACGATGTATTTGTAAACAAGCACACGTAACTTATTACAGCGGTGCTTGTGTCAATAGGCCACGACCGGGATTGGAACTCGGATCACCAAGTTACTAGTCTTTCGCGGTAGTCATTGAGCCATTATAGACCTCTAATGAGACTTAATTTAATATAAGAAAATAATAAAGATAATACAAAGATATGAGGATAAAAGGATAGCGCAAAATATAATATAGTCATTTGTGGCATCGTGACAATATTATCAAGTATAACACAGAGAGCCATATATTAAAATTTAAAACATGAGAGGAGTCATATAAAGAACAAAGCGTCATACATGTTCTGCTGAGCTATGTTAATATACTATAAGATGTACAGGTAAGATAACCTGTACGTGTTAATCACTAATACTAATTTGGAAAAAGGAGGGGAAAAAGGACAGAGAGAGAGAGAGAGAGAGAGAGAGAGAGAGAGAGAGAGAGATAGAGAGAGAGAGAGAGAGAGAGAGATGGAGGATTAAGCATAATATATTAATGTATGATTAGATGTAATATATTAATATTATTAACCGTTTTTCCTCACTAACAAATGGTGTTAAAAGTTTAATTTTTTTTCACCTACCTTTTGGTGAAGTTTGCGACGGCCAAAAACATGGCCGCGCAAATTTACTTCGAACAAAGGATTTATTATACACGTTAAAATTTAAGATAGTATTACATCTAATTTGGTGGATGTATCTTACAATACATACACGGAATTAGATGTATAAACTTCACAAGAAAGAATATCGAATATCATTAGAAATAATATATTAAATATATTATTTCTATAATTATTAAATTCAGACTCGCGTATACACCGAATAAACACCGAAAACCGGGCAAAGGTCGCGACGACTACTGGTGAAGGTAGTCGTCGCAACTGCCGAAACTCGAACAAGTAGAGAGAGAACGCGATATCTAGTCTCTCTCTCTACCACTAAGTTAAGTACAGCGTATGCCGTAGAGGGGATACACTGCGCGCGGCAAGAGAGCGCGCGTTCAATGTATTAGACCGGCGGCCGCTATCCCCTTTAATACATGCCGCACGCACACTACTACACGCTCTCACTGAGCAGCCTGAGCCGCAACGAATGTAGCGAATGCGCGAATACCAGCATATACAACGGGTGTCCGAAAACGAATGCACCCGCTGTATTTAATTAAATTAACTAAAACAAATGATTTAATGTACACATAATGTATAAATATATGTATATAAATATTTAAACTTGTGTATATGTGTATTATTATTGTGCGCAGCACACCGGCTGCAAATAATAACGAAATATAAAATAATAATTGTTATAATTATTATTAAGTATTATAATTATTATTGATTATTATTGTTATTATTATAATTATTATAATTCGGCGCCTCGTCCGAAATTAAACGAGCGGCGACGGAATTATCCGATTATTTTACTATAAAAGGGCCCGCAAAAGGCAAAATCGGCAGTTCGCCCGGTGAACCAACTGCCCCGAAGTTGTTTCACACGAACTCCTCCCGGAGCTAAAACCTTTTCCAGAGCTCAAATTAATCCTGACTTGTAAAAATCCTTTCCGAAATTATTAACTTGATCTCTGTTGCGAGGCGCTCCTCAAAAGACTGACGGTTAATAATTTACCTTTCCTAAGTAAACGTGATCCTGGTTGCGAGGCGCTCCTCAAAAGACCAGCAGTTTACTTATCCTTACATTTACCCATTTCTCCGAAGTTATTAGCTTGATCTCTGTTGCGAGGCGCTCCTCAAAAGACAGACGGCTAATAACTTTACCTATTCTTAAGTAAACGTGATCCTGGTTGCGAGGCGCTCCTCAAAAGACCAGCGGAGTTAAGTTTTCCTTATTTTTTATTCCATTTCAAATCAACCTGTCTCGGTACATGAAATCCCCGCGTGGAAAATAACACCGGGTATTCGTGCGGTAACTAGCGCCGAATATTAGAGGCATTGCGGAAAATAGCGCAAAATTTATACAAATAAAATAGATCTAGCTATAGTTTACCATTATTAATTATTTTTTGTGTTTATATTGATTTGTTTCAGAATCCTGTAGATAGAGGAGCTAATTTATTTTCGCAAATAAATTTATATTTTTGTTATAAAAAATTATATACTGTGTTCGTGTAATATTATTTTCCTGAAACCGCCGTCCGATCCTGAAAAACTTCCTCCCCTCTCAAAACTACCCTGGGAAGATACCGCGTAGGCTATCCCGAGGGGGATAGGAACGTCACAAGTTAATAAAAAATATATATTCGCGCGAGCGCTGATCAAGTGGGGACTACGATACTTATTAGAGTGATTTAATTCGAATTTGAAGCGAATCTCAAGTATTTAATCGAAGTGTTCAATTTGGCAATACTTTGATAAAGCTCAATTAGTGAGAAGAAGATGGAAGGAAGACTAATTCATTCGACGTTGGGTTGTTCTTTTTTCAGCGTCGATAATGCAAAGGTTAGTGTGCTTTTATCTTTTACAAAAACATTCTATTCAAGCGAATTATTTCTTTTATTTCGTATTAATAATCAAAATATAGAAACTGCATGTGTCAACAAACCGTCACCGGGGAATGTTTTCAACAACAGCTAATGTAATTGAGCCGAACATTGAAAATTAAACGTCCACAATATGCCAAAAGGCACGATAAAGCCATTTTTCAGCATGACAACGCTCGGCCACATGTTACAAAAATCGTAAAGGAAACGTTAGAAGCACTGAATTGGGATGTCCTACCCCACCTGCCGTATTCACCAGACATAGCTCCTTCAGACTACCATCTATTCCGGTTGATGACTCATGGTCTGGCTGAGCAGCACTTCACTTCTTACGAGGAATTGGAGAAATGGGTCGATTCGTGGATCGTCTCAAAAGACGAGCATTTTCTTAAACGGGGTATCCACTTACTGCCCGAAAGATGGTCAAAAGTAGTAGAAAGTCATGAGCAATAGTTTGAATGCCATTATTTGTACTTTTTTTTACAATAAATTCTTATTTCTTTATAAAAAACCGTGGAAACTTATTTGTACAACCAATAGAATAATAATATTTTTATTATTTTGATTATGTAAATATATAACATTTAAATTAATAATAAAAATAATTTTATTATGAAATCCAGCGAAAGATACCAAGGAAATCATTCAACACCATTCAAGAATTTCTGTGTTTGGCCAGAGAAGCCGAATTTGCTTTGGAGTGTGAAAAATGCTATCACACTCCTACATTTCCGGATAAGGCGATTTTATGCCAAGCCGCATATAGGTCGCCGAAGTCTAAGCGGGCTAAAGCCAAAGTAGCTGCCACCGTTTCTCAAGAAGATTCTGATCAAGAAAAGAGGCTTGATCCTGGATTGGCAGAAGTGCTCAAAGCACTAGCTCGCATGGAGTCCAAATTCGGGCAGGTGGGAATATCTAGTCAATTATCTACTTTTCAGGGCGGAAAAAAGAAGTGTCTTCGAAACCAAACTGCCAACTCAGGAGGCCGAACCCGATACCACCAAAGAAGAAATCGACTAGGACTACCAATCCAGAGCATGCCAAGAACGCTCCGAAGGACCATCCTCCGATTAGGAAGAAGAAACCAGACAGTCCAATAAGATGTTATAAGTGTGGTGAATGAGGTTATGGCACTTATAACTGCCCGAAGTGTTCGGGAAATGGGAAGCGAGGCGACGAATAGGGGTCCGGTCGACTTATAATCCCAACGTGACCCGGATGAGACCATTCGAGGACCTTGTTCCTCTCCTCAATTCTCAGTCGTCTTTGGCTAATCAGGCTGAATATAGACTTAATTCCGTGGAAGAAACGTCAACGACTAAGGAACATGACGGTACCGAATTAAATCCAGGCCGAATACCCGTACGGCCGGAGGAAGCGCGCTAGTGGATTCCAGTACAAATCGTAGAGTAACGGATTCGTGCATTATATGACACAGGTGCGTCGCGCACTGTCATGGGCAAAATTGGCTTGCAATTAGCCAGTGCGTGCTAACAAGAGTTTTACCCTGCTTCTGTAGATGGTGCTAGAGGCCCAGGGAACTCCCCGCTTTATATCACGGGACCCGACTGATATTTCGCTCTATGTTAAAACAGCGAATGAGTCAGGTTGACAATAGCCGCAGTTACACTTAACAAAATACAACGTCTGGGACCGTTGCGCAATTGACTGACGGCTTCTCTGAAACTATTCAAGTAGGCGGATCACATTCAGAAAAAAAATACTGGTTTCGATTTAATGAATGTATTCTTCAGTTTGGCATCCTTCAAGAGCAATTCAAGAAGTTGTTAGATGAGATTCTGCTGGCGGGAAAAGTGCCACTGGGACGTACGACTCGGGCGGAGCATATTATAGATGTGGAAGATGCTCGCCCTATACGTCAAAAAGCTTACCCAATCTCTAAGAAAATTCAAGAAGAAATGTATTCTCAAATTAAAGATATGCTGGAGATTGGAGTAGTCGAACCATCCACTAGAGGTTGGTCAATTCCAGTGGTGATGGTCCGAAAGAGCAACGGTAAATATAGATTTTGTATCGATTATCAACAAGTAAATTTAGTTTCGAAACCCGATGCATATCCGTTGTTTAAAATGGACCAGATTCTGAAGAAGCTGCAAGCAGCTAGATATATTTTTACCTTAGACCTGAGTAGCACGTACCATCAAGTATCACCTCATCCGGATTCTAAACCGATTACAGCATTTACGGTACCTGGCATGGGATTGTTCCAGTTTACCAGAATGCCCTTCGGTCTATCTCATGATGGAGCGTCGTTTCAGCGACCTATAGACCGAATAATCGGACGAGATCTTGAGCTGAACGCTTTTTCGTATCTCGATGATATTGTCATTGCAACAGACACGTTCGAAGAACATTTGGATTGGGTACACCGTGTTTTAACTTGAGTATCCGAAGCTGGATTCATGATTAATCGAGAAAAAAACGTCTTTTGACATATTGCAGTTAAGTCTTTAGCCGTTCTCAATAAATGTGAGAGATTACGTCCCGATCCCAAGAAGATCAAACGAGTGATACGATACACAGAATCCGAGTTGTGATGGACCGAGTTGTGAAGGTCGATTCGTAGGATGCAGAACCCCACCGGAAAACTCGCTCGATGGGCTCTTAGGTTTCAAGAGTAAAGTTTCGATATAGAGCATCGGAATGTGCCCAAATCGTGACTTCCCTATGATACTAAGAAAAAAACCTTGATTTCTTAAAAGTGGTTGAAGTCCTGGGAGCTCTCTCTTTCTCTCTCGAGTACGATACTCAACAGCAATCAAAAAAGATAGTTTGTTTTTTGTTATTGTGGTGTCATTGTAAATAGTTTTGGAATAAATATATTGTTTTTATAATTATCAAATTACAATTCCTAAAATTATTTTCCATTTTCTACCTAAATTTTTTTTGTTACCCCTTAAGTTGTAAGGTGCAGAGTTGTGTCACTCGTAGTATACGCAATGTCTGGAAGGGGGTATAACATATACAGCATAAGATAACCTATACATGTTAATAACTAATACTAATTTGGAAAAAGGAGGGGGAAAGGGACACAGAGAGAGATGGAGGATTAAGCATAATATATTAGTGTATGATTAGATATAATATATTAATATTATTAACCGTTTTTCCTCACTAACAAATGGTGTTAAAAGTTTAGTTTTTTTCATCTATCTTTTTGGTTAACTTAATAAAAAATATATATTCGTGCGAGCGCTGATCAAGTGGGGATTACGATACTTATTAGAATGATTGAATTCTAATTTGAAGCGAATCTCAATTATTTAATCGAAGTCTTTACTTTGGCTAAACTGCGATAAAGCTGAATCAGTGAGAAGAAAATGGAAGGAAGACTAATTCATTCGACGTTGGGTTTTTATTTATTTTATATAGATCCCGTTATAATTACCCGTTGGTTTCTCTCCTTTTTTTAGGAACTTTCTTTATTAGGATATTATATAAGAAAAAGGCATATAGGCATAATGGTAAGTTTGTGGACGATTTCGGAAGACACTACGGTCTAAAAAGGTTAAGTATAAATTAACCTAATCCATTGAGGAACCCTTGACCTCTGTTAACAGGGACTCAATACCGGATAGATATTTAATTAATAAAACAATTAATCTGAAGTGCGGATCCCCTGTAGTGTCTAAGGACTCCGTTACAATACATTATTTAATTAAAAATATAATAAGATCTCTAAAAATAAATAAGAATGAACCGAATAATAAACATTCTATGAATTATATATGTAAAATTTTGCGAACGCGAACGACGCATTGGTCTAGAGGCAAGATCGCACCAGCGATCAGCAAAGTTAAACAATGTGTGACATCTTGTTGATCGCTTAGGTGTTTTTTCGCACACAACAATGCGAGCAGAAAGTGTGAGTTTGGAATTAATAATCAAGATTTAGTATCCGAGTCTACGAAATATAAAATGTTTAATATATTCGAGCAGTTTCAGTTAACCAACTACTTCGGTGCGAGTTTTCCACATAGGTATTTTCCGACTAGGGTGAGCCATAGGTTGTCCCCGTTCTACAGGCAGAATCCTGGGCAAATGAGGAGTGGGTTGGATAGGTTAAGATTTAGATTAAATAAGCTTGTAAGACGAAAATCAGGCATCAAAAAAAGTTTATGGGAATACATGTGAAAAAAACATATATACTAATGTATATATGGAATTTTTTAAACTCCGTTTTAAACAAAGTTTTCAAAATTTACCTGTTAATGAAATCTGTGTATTTATTATATATATATATATATATATATATATATATATATATATATATATAGATCTAAATAAAAAATGTTTGGAATTCTTTTCTTTGTTATAATTTTAAAAAAGTTTTTGATGTGTCTCAGTTATGGAAATTCATACAAAAAATAGATTCAGGTTTACGAAAGCCTTACTTCAAAATAATTTTTTTAGTTCGGTGTTTGTACACTCGCGCAAGGAACGGTCGGCATAAACTCGCGTATTGTGCGCGTCCACAGATTAAACGTGCGGTCGCGGTAAACACCAGATATGCACGTCGACGACGCTGTGTGCTACCACTGCTGGGAACTGTTCTATGTCCTCCGTCATGACTGATTGAAATCTCCTTGTTTTCCGAGAACCTCAGCTGTGGTGACACCAGCGAAGTGCACCGTCGGAATATACCGACGGCAATATTCATGACCAATAATGCGAAGAACCCTTTCAAAGCAAATGAATCGAAAAAACTCGACGGACGAATTTGTAATGTTCTTGCGTACGTGCGTGTATGTCTTGCGTACTTTGTGTTCTCACTAACTGACTAACTGCTTTTTTTCTTGCCCAATTGAACTTCGAACGGTCAGGTCGTTTGTTCATATCGCGATACGCGTTGTCTGCAACGAGATGCTCGATCGTGCATCCCGTTACTATATATATATATATATATATATATATATATATATATAGATAGATAGATAGATAGATAGATAGATAGATAGATAGATTTATATATGTATATCATATCATATCATATCATACTAATTTATAAAGATAAAGCATGTTTTTGTTTATACACGATAACCAAAAAAACTACTGAACCGATTGTTCTGAAATTTGGCATATAGATTCTATATTATCTTGGGAAGGACATAGGCTATGTTTTTTATTGAAAATCATTTTACTTTCATCAATAAATTAAGTTTATGTTTTTAACAATCAGTTCGACCAGCGGTCACTAGGTGCTGTCTTGAATCACGAACATCAACTCAAAGTAGTTCCCTTAAAGTATTAAAACCAGGCCAGCTCAAACGAATGTTTATATCCAATTTTGGGATTAGTATCCTAAAGAAGGTGTGATGTTAGTCAGCATTACCTTTTTGTTCTTCAGGTTAATCTGACACTACACTCACACCTTATGGATATCTTTTGATTTTTGTAAATTTTATTTTCTCTTACGTGGAAAAAAATCTCTCTCTCTCTCTCTCTCTCTCTCTCTCTCTCTCTCTCTCTCTTTCTCTTTATAAAATGGTTCTGTATGCCAAATCATACTGAATATAGTTTGTGACTGTATTTTTATTTTTATACATTCTATTAACTTCACAATTGTGACAAGAGCCTATGCTTTTTGTAGTTTCAACAAAACAAATAATGGCAAAATAGGTTTCTTTACCAACAACCTCGAAACGATGTAAGATTCATATATATATATATATATATATATATATATATATATATATATATATAATATATCGTCACTTCTGCATAAATGCATAAAAAGGCAATATCCATCGTCTGCTTAAAAAATATGTTATTCGCATACCAACATTTTGCTTGAATTTCAGTTGGCATCGTTACGAAAATATTCACGGTATCTAATTGGAAAAAAGAAAATATAGGAAATATGTATATATATATGTATGTATGTATGTGTATAATGCATATATATATATATATATATATATATATATAGTATGTATATATATATATATATATAGTATGTATATTATATTGTATATAAGATATATACACATTTTAAATACGGTTTCTACTGAGAAATATTGTATTGTCTTGTACGTGCGGTTGATTACGATATTCCGTTGCCTCAAGACGATTTCTATAGGCAGTTGTGTTTACGGATGATAGAATGCAATGTCCAGGTGTCTCTAGGCGATTTCTACTGGGAATATTGTATTTAGTTGATAGAAAACGACGTCCAAGTATGAGAAAATCAACTTCTATGGGAATATTCGTGCATGGACGGTAAAATACGATATTTAGGTCTTTCCGTACGACTTCTACAGGGAGTATTGTGTTGAGTCGTTAGGAAGCCATGGTAGCTTTCTTGGGACGACTTCTACTGGGACTATCGTGTTTAGTTGGTAAAAAACGATGTTCAAGTATGTCGGGACAACTTCTACGGGAAATTGCATGTTCGGACAGTAGAAGACGATGTCTGGCTATGACGGGACGACTTCTACGGGGAATTTCGTGTTCGGACGGTAGAGGACGATGTCCAGGTATCTCTAAACGACTTCTATGGGGAGTTTTGTGTTTGGATAGTGGGATAAGATATCCAAGCGCTTCGGGACGACTTCTACGGGGAGTACCGTGTTTAGTTGGTAGAAAACGATGTTCAGGTATGTCGGGACATAGAATTATGTTTAAGAATAGTTTATGTTTAAGAATTATGACTAAGAATAGTTTAATAGGAAATAAATCTTGCCTGAGTATGATTCTAATAGAATTGTATAATGCTATGAGTTCCTGACAGGTATTGCTCATAGCAACGTATTCTGCCTGACATGTAGATAACGCGACGTTTGGCTGTTTTTGCATTTTCCATTCTACGGTATCGCCGAATAACCTAATTACGTAACCGCAGGTTGTTAATGCTCCTTTGCAATCTGATAAGCTCGCATCAGAATAAGCTACTAAATTATTTTCTCTACCTCGGTATGTTACATCTAACTCTTTCGTACCTGAGAGGTACTGGAATAATCTTTTTACCATTCCTCACTCATTTGAAGTCGGACTAATTTGATGTCGACTAAGGACATTCACTGAGTACATGATATCTGGTCGTGTAGAATTTGCTAAATACAATAACGATCCTACGATCTCCCTATAGAACGTATTCAGGATGTTTTCATAGCTATCGCAGTCTTGTTCGCGATTTTTCCATTTTCTTTCTGTAACGTCGGCCACGGCCATGGGTGAGTTTACGGTCCTACCATTTATAAATCCGCATCTCTTCATTATTTGTCCTATAAATTTCTCCTAACTTAGTTTCAGAATTTTTCGGCTTCTATCTCTGTCTATCTTAATGCCTAAAAATTCTTTAGGAGAATTGAACTCCTTGATCTTAAATTCTTTTGACAAGTTACGTATTACCTGATCTAGCTCGTTTTCGCAATTTCCCATGATTAATACGTCGTCTAAATACAACAAAACTACTACTATGCCTTGACCGTTATTTTTAACAAATAGACACGAGTCCATATCATGATATTTAAAGCCTAATCTACTGATAACTTCGGTAAACTTCACGTTCCAGCGCTTCGGGCTGATTTTGAGTCCGTAAAGTGATTTTTCTAGTTTCAAGATATTTCTGTTTTCCTTAATTCTATCTGTGGTCAATCCCTCTGGGAATTTCAAATAAATATTCTCTTCAATATCTCCGTATAGAAACGTAGTTTCTACGTCTAGCTGTTTGATTACTAAGCCGAATTTATTTGCTATCGCCAAAAATGATCTTACTAAGATTAACCTAAAGACTGGCGCATATGTCTCACGAATATCATAGATGTTTCGATCCTTAAAGCCGCAAATAACCAACCGGGCTTTATGAGTGATTTTACCTTGATTGTCTACTTTTCTCTTAAAAACCCACCTAGAATCTAATATGTGCGGTTTAGCTTCTTGCTTGTACATTTCTGTTTTGTTTATTTCTGAGAAAACTCCCTTTTCTATTAAAGACTTAATTTCTGTATGAATCGCTTTCTCCCATAACCTATTATCTGCGGAGCTTATAGCTTCTTTGTAAGTTTTAGGATCACCGTTAATTTTCGCTAGTGTTTCATGGTATTTAATATCGTTTTGTAGATTAACTTCATTCGAATCTAACGTATATAAAACTGTTTCTCCTTTTGCTTCATCCTGACTTCTAAGTCGAGTGCTTATAGGTGAATCCGCAGTTATTCGGGTGTTTTCTTCCACGATTTGACTTCCGTTTTCTGACTCAGTTAGTCTGAAACCGGATTGCACTTCGTCACCGTAGTAGTCTTTATAGACTAAGTTTTCTACGAACCTAACGTCCCTAGATTCGAATATCCTATTCTGTTCAGGTACGTAAATATTGTATCTATATATATATACGTTGTAATATAATAATATTATATAATATTATATAATATTATATAATATAATATTATATAATATTATATTATATATTATATAACGTTGTAATATATCAGGTATGTGAATAAGTCTTTCCCGTTTTTTTTCAAATTTTGAGCCTTTATTATGAAAAAATGGTTACAAATGAATTATTGAAAGTATTGGCCATCGCTAGCTACAACTTTTTCCCATCTTTCTGGCAACATACGAATCCCGTTGCGAAAAAATTCGACCGGTTTGGCCTCTATCCAGTCATCCACCCATTTTTTGGCTTCCTCGTAGGGATGGAAGTGCTGGTCAGCCAGGCCATGCGTCATCGATCTGAAGAGATGGTAATCAGACGGAGCAACGTCTGGACTATACGGCGGGTGGGGTAGGACTTCCCATTTGAGCGTTTCTAAGTATGTTTTCACCGGCGGTGCAACATGTGGGCGAGCATTGTCATGTTGCAAAATAACTTTGTCGTGCCTGTCGGAGTATTGTGGCCGTTTTTCTTGCAGTGCGCGGCTCAAACGCATCAATTGTCGTCGATAGACCTCGCCTGTGATCCTTTCATTCGGTTTCAGAAGCTCATAGTAAACCACACCTAGCTGGTCCCACCATATACAGAGCATGAGCTTGGCGCCATGAATATTTGGCTTGGCCGTCGATGATGATGCATGGCCGGGTAGTCCCCATGATTTTCTTCGCTTCGGATTATCGTAACGTATCCACTTTTCATCGCCAGTCACGATACGATGCAGAAAACCCTTTCTTTTATGTCGCTGAAGCAGTTGTTCGCAAGTGAAAAAACGCCGTTCGACGTCTCTCAGCTTCAGTTCGTACGGCACCCAATTTCCTTGCTTTTGGATCATTCCCATGGCTTTCAAACGCTTGGAAATGGTTGTTCGGTCAACTCCCAATGCTTCAGCAAGTTCTTCTTGCGTTTGACAAGAATCTTCATCAAGCAAAGTTGCCAATTCTCGATCTTCAAAGATTTGCGGCCGCCCGGAACGCTCCTTGTCTTCCACGTCGAAATCACCGCTTTTGAAGCGTCGAAACCATCCGCGAACACTTGAATCATCGACACAACCTTCTCCATAAGCCTCCTGAAGAAATCGATGCGTCTCGGCAGCAGATTTCTTCAAATTGAACCAATAAAGTGAAACTTCCTGCAAATGACGTCGACTCGGCTCAAATTTCGACATTTTCACGATATCAAAAATTTATGATGCGAAAAAATTTTAACTAATGTGTTAGTATGAAATTGTTGACATATGAATAAGCTTTGATTATGACACATGTAACCATTGAATACTCGCACAGTATTAGTGGCGCCATCTCTTACAAAAAACGGGAAAGAATTATTCACACTCCTAATATAATATTATTGTAATATATATACGTCCCGTATTGACGTATCCTACCAAATAACCTCTTATGCCTGTAGCACTAAATTTAGAGTCTGATTCTCTCTGCTTCCTGAATACAGCTAAGCATCCGAATCTCCTCCATTTATCATGATCAATTTAAAAATTTTTAGATAATTTCTTAAGTGGTATTTCGAATTCTAATGCTTTATGCGGCGTTCTATTATAAAGATACATGGCTGTTTTAACGGCTAAATCCCAAGTTCCTGCTGGAAGCCCTGAGTCAAACATAAGTGACCTAACTTTATTTTCAATAATTCTATTAAAGCGCTCAGCTACTCCGTTGTGCTGAGGTGTGTCGGGGCTAGCTAACTGCAATTCTGATCCTAGCTTATTTAGCACGTTTACAGTATGGGCACCTGTAAATACAGTGCCTTTATCGCACCTAAGGAAACACATCTTTTCATCAGTTCCTAGTATATTCCTAATGCTCCTAATTCCTCTGTCTAGATACTCATATGTTTCATTTTTGTGTCTCATAGGGTAGGCAAGGCCTACTCTAGAAAAGTCATCTACAGGACTAATATGAACTTGTAACCTTTCGGACAAGCAACTGGACTGATGGGTCCCATTGTGTCTGCATGTAAAATCTTAAGTTGTCTGTCTGCTCGCTGCCTAATCGTACTAAATGGCAATCTAACACTCTTTGTAATTAAGCATGTCTCGCACTGATCTACTTCTGTCAGATTTGACAGATCTGCTTGACTTAATAAGTTTGCGTTTTGTTTAGCATATTCTAATAGATATTTACTCGATACGTAGCCCAGTCTGCCGTGCCACAACATCAATTTGCTAACCTTTTGTTTATTTTTATTCTCATGTTCGTTTATTAACTTTTGATATTCTAACTCTTCAGATTCCGGTACAGTATCTATTGCATTAATAACCCTATCGTTAATCGTTGTCAAGAGATCAGAGTCACTCTTGACATTTTCCTTCGTTTCAACAATCTCTGTTTCACTCGGTTTTGATTCCAACGTTTTCACTGCGCTACTCTTGCTTCTAGTTTCGTATCTATGTTCTACCGACGGTTTATCTACCTCATTAGCTTCGAAATCGTTTGATTTAACTTTAATATTAAAAATTCAAAACGGAGACGCGTATTTTCTTGATAGAATCTTCCTCTTCGAACCTGGCTCTAGTATATCTATTTTCTCTTTATTTATATAGATTTCAAGTCCCTGATCTACGAACTTCCTGAGTGATATTAGGTTTTAGATAAGTTGCGAGCATACAAAACATTATTTAAATTGAAGCTTCTACCGTCTTTAGCTACTATTTCTATATCTCCTCTTCCGTCTACATTTAAATCCGCGTTCTTATTCGCGCATTTAACCTTGCTTTTGAAATCTAGATTTAAACTATTAAAACTTATTTGACTATTACATAAATGCTCTGTGCTCCAGAGTCCGCTATAAATTTAAGTACATTATTTTTGCGAATTTTTCGCAAGTCACTTCTGTCAAAATAATTAAAATATGAATATATATTATTCTTACCATTTTGTTGCTGCTCTTCATGAATAGTTGACAAACTGAAGGGATTCTTTAGAATCCCTCCTTTTTTAATTTCCGATTGCTTTGCTGGGGATTTACCCCTCTTTTGCTGAAAGCGAGCCTTTTTACCATGGCTCTGCTCCTGTCTCTTTTCTTTCTGTTTAAACGGGTTTTCTCTTTTGTTACGACTGTCTCTAGCCACATGAGAACCCGACTTTTGGCACCTATAACAAAAGATTTGTCCTGGCGTGTGGCAATTTGCATTTATGTGCCCATTCTGTCCACAGGTGAAAAACCTTGTCGGTTTGTTTCCATCACGTCTCTTTCTATAACCACTCTCGCGTCTCTCAAATGGTCTCCTCTGTGTAAAGGGCGGAGGTGACCGTTTGTTCACAGCAGGTATTTCCAACCTGAGCGTCTTTACTCCTCTCGGCCATTCTCTAATCAAAACATCTTTCTCGCTTTCTGACAACATGTTGCCGACCTATATTATCTTTTCGTCCGAAAAGTAAAGATACACGCTCGATACGTCTGGACTCGCCAGCGAAATATATACTTTATTTCCGCTGGGGATAAGGTAGATTCGTTTTTCTCCCCATATCCGCTTGAAAGCATCCGCTATTGTCGGATGAGTCCGCTCCTCTAGGCCTGTCAAAACATGCAAGTAAATATTAATTTATTTAAATGCTCGCGCTCTCTGCGCCGGTGGCTGGTGTTCTCACGGGGCTCTAATAGGAATTCCTCTGATCTAACTATCGATTGCCTAGCCTGCATTGGCATTATTGGCAGCACTATTACAAGCGTATATGGCATTACACAAATGCATTGCAACGCGACTGAACAGACATTAAGGAAGTATTAATGCCCATTCAAGCTCGCGGCACCGTCTAACTACCCCTTCTGTCTCGACTTCAAATGCATTTATTTGTTTGATGTGCACACATCGATCCGCGTGGTGTCGCTTACAACCAATTCGTACGGGCCCGTACATATGATTGTTTAACTGTCGTCTCACGCGCGATCCTCAATGTGGTTATTCAACTCATCTGTCTGCCTGAACTAAGGAAATTATAGCCCCTGCAGAGAAGAGAGGATCACCGTGGTTGCCATTAAAACGACACTTAAATAAGTTCGCTTACTGCTCTTGTCCTAGCTACTTGCAAACCACTCTTCGCTACTAGCCACCTTAATCACTACAAATGAAGCTTATCGCAGCGTGTTGTCTGCAAGCTGATTTCGCTTCGCACACTCTCACAATTGCTAGGAAAGACGCACGCTTAGCGTGCTCTTAATTGCCTGATCCGCTTAGCAACGTACGAGCACGAGGCAGAATCGGCGCGGAAGCGCGCTCGACATCGGTATAATCGCATACATTGATCGAACTATACTGCACGGGCTGCATCATTATTAACTGCGCTGTATTTAATCTAAATCTACTTTAGACGCGCATAATCATCACTTCAATTCAAAATTTCTATTTCATATTGAAAATTACATATAATAAAATTATTGTTACAAATCGCGTGGAATCCAGCCGGACTCCGACAAGCGTAAAACCAGTGCTTAGCACTGGGCGCAAGCCAGAATTTCCGAACGAAAGATTCGGTAGTGATTTTAGAACGGTCGGACACGATTCGCCTCTGCTCTGGTTGCTAAGCATTGTACCTACTCGCGCGTACGGAGCTCTCTCCCCTTTCCCTCACTATACGGAAGCGGTACAGTCTCTCGCTTCGCGCTCTGATTGGCTCGCGCCCCACTCGACGCGACGCGCACACGCTGCTCATTTCTCTCTAGACTTCGTACGGTGCGGATGGATCTCTTAACACGTAGGTCGCCACAGCGCGCTCCTCTCTCGCTCGCTCAATCGGACCTCTCTCTCTCTCTCGGGCGCGCCCCACTCTTCCGACGCACCTCTCTCTCTCGCGCAGTATACGGACGCAGTCCGCCGCGCGCATATTAGTGCACACACACACACACACACTCTTCGCTTCGCTCTCACGCATTCGCTTAGTTTTCTGTTCAGCGAGTATACATTTACTGTATACCCGATTTCTACGAATTTCAGCGCGCCATCCCATTTTTCACGTGATCATCGTTTTTAAGTTGAAATTTATAATTTCGCGATTTTATACAATTTTGTTCTCATGAAATTCGCGCGCTTTTAGATTTCGCGGTTTTTCTTTTCTTTTTACTTTTAATGTTTCAAATTGCGCGTTTTCTTTATTCTAATTCTTTCTTATCTTCTTAATATTACTTTTATCTATTACTTTTCTACTAAGCTAATTTTGACTTTTCAAACATTAACACCTTCAATTTTATTACTTTCAACTTTCTATATTTTAACATTTTTTAATCTAATCTTTAACTTCTTTTTATTTCTCTTATTCTGAAATTTTATACTTTTCACATTTTTCAAATCTAAGTGTTCTATAGTACTTTTAATTTTCAACTTTAATCATTATCTATGTTAAATTTAACATTTATCACTTTCAATTTTACATCTAATTATTTAAATTTCTAATTTACTCTTTTCTAATTAATATTTCAATTCACAAAGCTTTACTAAATTTATATATGTATTTTTTATTTTCATTTCAATTTTTCATGTTGTACTTTGTCTCGACTTTCAGATTTGAAAATTGTCTCGTACTTCTATGTTAGTTATATAATTGTAATTTTTTTACTTACCTCGTTTTTCGACTTGGGTGTTTGACCCTTGACTCATCTTTTATTATTTTGATTTTAATCAAAGTATAATCAATATCGAACGAGACTTCCCGCTAGGTCTCTTTGTCTTTGCGATCTTATCATAAAACTTAATCGCAAAGCTTATCTCTATTAGGTCACAAGATAACGCAAACTGGCCTTAGCGCGCACTGAATTTACGTTTACACTTCACTATTCTCAAAGTTAACGCTTATTTAATAAGCTCTTTCAAATCTCAGGACAAAGGGTCGCGAACACGTGGTATTAACTAATCTGGAATTTACTAAATCTCTATTAATTTTAATTAATTAATAATAAAACTTCGCGCATTGGAAGCTGCGAGGACCAATAACCTGTGTGATTGATCGGAGGCTTAATGAATAAATAAATAAGCAGAGTTTAATATACTGGTCTAATAAGTGTCATTATTATACGTCTAACTACTCGAACTGATCAAAGGGGAATACTTGACCGCGAGGCTGCGTACAGCGGCCGAGCGGCACATACTCACACATATACACATGCACACATCGTATGCTTAGCCATCACGGAGGGCGCTGCGCATAACGCCTTAAATCTATCAACTTATAATATGAAAAACTAATAAAATATTATTACGTGTCGAACATCTTTTATATTTCTATGTTTTAAATTCACTTTAGTTAACATCGTATGTAACTCGAATCGTAATGATAAAATAAAAATGAAAGCGTCAATTTAAGATTATTTTAAAGTACATATGTTTATATATAAGTCGATAAGCGGAAGTGAAGGCTATAAAATTAATAGATAAGCTCAGTCGATGATATAACATGAGACACTCTGTAAGCGAGCGAAAATTTATTGTTTCAATTATTATAAAGAACAATATGATGAATTCTGTTCCTGGAATAAGTGTTGTCCTTCAGAGATTTTTCACATAGGGTTTTGTTGTGAAACTTTTCCTCATTTCTCAGCCTAGGGCTGAGCAGATGCAGGAACATAATACATTATATTGAATAGAATGATATGAAAACGTTTGTAAAGAGATACTCGAAGAGAGTGGGGAGGGGAGAAAGGGAAACTTGCACTTGAACAACATTAACTTGGCAATGCATGGTCTTGCAGATGACCTCGAGACCTCTCCGAGCGCCGCATCTCTTCCGAAGTGGGTGTGGACGAACACAGTGAGACAAACTACGGAGTTTGTTAGCCGTGACCAGCATGATCATATTTTCTGAGTACTGTTGAAAGGTGTAACATTACAAGCCGGAGTGACTTATCAGTTTTGAAAAAAGGACCGCGGAAGTCTGGATTGTAGTAGGGTAACGGCAGGACACTATATAAGGGACTCATTAAGAGCGAATTATTCATGATGATTTTCATTCTCGAACATTGCGCTTTCTTTTCGATTGTCTTTTCTAGACGAATATTATTAATTATTATATATTTTTTGAATTCTTAACTATATAAATGGTTAATTATTAAAGTTTATATTATTTGTAAGTTTTCTCAGTAATTTATTTTTGTGAAATTTCGCCCTCCTAGTCCTTATGTTCAACAGGCTGAGTTGGACTTGGTATTCTATTATTTTGTGTGTACGCCAAAATACTCGTGGCGGCTGTTGCCCTCATCTCCTCTTACATTATTGACTGAAAACGTTTTTGGAAGAAAAAGTAAGCATCCAACATACATACTAGTACATACAGATTTATGAATTATGTTTGTTGACCGGTGCATACATATTTCTAATAAGTACATATATATAACGTAGTGCGGTTGCTTTCACATTATTTCAGTGGCCTTATTGGCCACTGAATATATTACCTCGGTTGAGAACGAAGAACTTATTAAATATAAACTTTGTATAGGACAATCAATCGGGATTCAATAAAAAAACAAGATTGTTTAATAATATTTAATATAATATTGAGAATGATAATTTTTCGACATACTTAAGAGGGTAGTCAAAAATATGATAAAAGAACACTTGCAGCGGATCTGCCTTTATAGGCTAGCTCTTCGCGCCGCCGTCAAATTCTCCGAACTTAGCAATAAGGTACAAAGCGAAAATTTAGATCTCTCGAGAAGTTTTGATTCGTAACCTTTTTGACTCAAATATATATGCTCTTCATTAATTTCTATCTAATATAGAAATATGTCAATTTCAAAATTTCCAAATTTTGTCCTAAATTAAAGTATAAGTTTCACAAGTACAGTTTTCGAAAATTTTTCGGTTATGGCACAGATGGATTTGAAATTATACATTGATCAATATAATAAAATGGCATTTTGCCGTGCTTCATTACTTTTTGTAAGAGGACATTTTGGCTTTTGTAAATAGTATCCAAATTTTTTTCAAAGTTGATTTTATTTTTCTATATCATTAAATTGTTCAATCTCTTTTATTCACTATATAAATAGAACGTTTATTCAATTACATTTTCAGTTTCAATATCCATAATATTAGTGACTTTCTTTTACAATAATTATTGGATCATTCATTTTCTAATCTTCATTCTAATCAGTAATACACATCACACAAAAGAAATATACTCAATGTACCCTGTCATTACATTGTGATATAATCTCTGTACATATCGATGTCTGCTTAGAAAAACACACATCAAATCATAGTTTCTATATCCTAACAATAATACCGCAATCGTTTTAACTATTTAATTTTTATGAACTTATATATTATTATTAATATTTTTTATTATTATTATATAAATTTCAAAACTTAATATGAACGCTATATTATATAACAATTGAATATGTTACTATATTCTATCCGTAACAAACTTTATATTTCAAACTAAATAAAATATACATGATGATTACATTTCAAATAATAAAAAAGTTACTGAATATAATAAAAGGCTGCTATTAAGACAAGCAAATAAACTAAAGCAACAAATCTTGTGATAAACAATTTACACATATGTATGCATTTGATATATAAATATAAATCTAAAAATACAATCATCAGTTTTGTTTAGATTTTACGTAATGTTTAGTGATCACCTTGATTATGCCGAAATTTTGCTATTCAATTCTGAGGTTTAAGTATATTACATAAATTGCAATGCTTACGTGTTGCTGCTATAAAAAATTTAAATCTTGCACCGTAGAGATAGTGTAAATCTTCCAATGTGATGATATTTAAATAAGAGACCACAGATTGGCAGATCTTTCTTGATAGCATAATAATATTCTTGGAATATTGGCAATTAGGCTAAAGGATGAAATATTATTAGGTGTACAAGTAAGCTTCCAGCGATTCTAAAAAGATGGCGTTACCAGTAGATCCCGGGCCGAAAGAGAAGAACTCATCGCTTATATTTGTAAGTTGTGTATCCGTCAACAATTTTGAAGCATTATATTTGAGCATTTCTTTCGGTGTTATTTATTTTATCGAGTAAAACCATGGTAAGATTTCAGGCAAATAAATGTCATTTGCGCGAAGCGCTGCTTCTATTTCTTTAATATGAGGAAAAGTGTGGCTGAGACCTATCGTTTGCTTTCATCGAAACTTAGGGGGCAGAATGTATTGATGAATCGACGTGCCTCGAGTGGTTCAAACGGTATCAAAGCAGTGATTTTGACGTTAAAAACACGGATCACTCCTGAAAGTCGAAAAATTTTGAAGACGAGAAATTAGACGATTTGCTCGCCGTGGATCCGTGTCATATTCAAGAAGAACTTGCTGTATCATTTGGCGTTACGAAACACGTGATTTTTTATTCAAAAGGTTGGAAACTGAGTGCCGTTCGACTTGAAATCGAAAGACGTAGAACGGCAATTTGCATGTCTGAAATGTAGCTGCAGTTAAATAAATCATAAAAATAAATCTTTACATCACATCGCATTTTCACTGGTGATGAAAAATGGATTTGTTATGATCATCCTACATACAGAAAATCGTATGTAAAGCTCGGATGGCCCGACCAATCAACACCGAAACGAAATATTCACGTAAATAAGGTCATGCACTGCATATGATGGGTTCAAAAGGGTATCGTATACTACGAACTGATTCTGAGTGGTCAAACCATCAAAGGATCATTGTATCGAACCGAACTTATTCGTTTGAACCGCGCACTACAAGAAAAATGGCCAAAATATGAGACCAGGCATTCGTCGATCATTTTCATCACGATAACACTCGGCTAATATGGCGATACTGTGACAAATAAACGATGACGGTTTCGGGGCGATCCAATCATGCACAAATTCTCGCACTTCTAAATATCGGAAGTGTATATTAACAAGATCGTGCTGCATCGATCTGAATAGGTGGTAATCAGAAGGCACTATATCTAGTGAGCACACTGGGTACGGCCGGCAACACTTCCCATTCGAGCTCCAACAGGGTGTTTTCGACGGCCTTCGCAACATGTGGCCAGGCAAGAAAATGACTTTGTGCCTATTGCTTTTGATTGATAATCTATGTTCAATCACTTTCTGTTAGAAATCATTCAGTTGGTATTTGTATACCTCGGCAGTGACGTGTTTATTCGGATTTAGCATTTCGTAGTACAGCATACCCTGTAGTTTCCACTAAATGCAGAGCAATACCTTTTAGCCATGGATGTTCCGTTTTGGTGTCGATGTGGGCGGTTGGCCCGGGTCCACCCATGACTTTTTGCACTTAGGATCGTCATAGTAGATCCACTTTTCATCACCAGTCACAATACGCCACAGAAAACTCTTCTTTTTTGCCTGACAAGATCGATTCATAAGGGCACTTTCGGTTAAATCGTGCAGCATCCATTTTCCTTCTTTATGAATCTTTCCCATTATATGTAATCGTTTGCTAACTTTTCTGTCTCTGACTCCTAATTTATTAGCGAGTTCTTTCTGCGTTTAAGTTAAGTTTTCGTCCAATAATGCTTGCAATTCACTATCTTCAATCTTTTTCGGTTGTCCACAACGTTCCTTGTCATTAACATCAATATTCCACTTTCAAACCGCTGAAACCACTCTTAACATATTCTAAGCGATGGAAGTTATTCGCAATAACATTCTTGAAGCAATGGAGAAGTTTCTACTACACTTTTTTAAAATCAAAATAGAGCAAAAGGACATGTCGAAAAAACGATTGATCACGATTCATTTTTCACTAATCAAAAAATTATAATGTTTAAACAAATGATGGCGCTTGTTTACTGAATTTTATTGGTATATGTCTAAACTAAAAAATAAGTACTAGATCCGATACATCTAACTTTTCGTACTACTTATATCGCCATTTAAAGGTGAAGATAGGAAACTAAATTCGCCTTCTAATATTACTTTAGGCCAATCAAAATTAAATCTATTTGTTATTTTTACTCACATAATTATATTTTTTAGTTAAATCAGTTTAATTAATAAAAAAATAATGTATTAACTTTATTACTCTCACCTTTACAAAGATATATTTTTCAAGAAGTTTTTTGAATTGATAATTTCCGAAGATAAATAAATGTTTATATTTTATTTATTTTTCTTTGTTTTAATTGATGGCTATCTACTAAATTTCAATTTATATGTACCAATTTTTGTAATAGGATACATACTTACAATCACATCACGACATAAATTTTGTACGAGTGTAAATGGCAATAAATAAATATTAAAATATCCCTTTCTTCTTTTTTTAGCCTTGTTGATCGATGAACGCTTTATAAAAATAAAAAAACCACATGCGGAAGCAAAAATTCCATATTTAATCATTTGTGATGAAATACTAACCTTACCTTAGGGAATAAATGTATAAATTCGAGAATAACGTACAAAGGTGATCTAACGCAACTGTATCAGTAAACATAATATGTTAATCTCAGTCTAATCACCGTAACGAATTCAATTCGGCTTATTCTTCTTATGGTAGTACTTCGTAGGTCGCAAGTAAATTGACGTTCAAAGCTTATAATAGTTAAAAAATAATTTTAAACAGCAATTTAAATATTTTGGTACAATTGCGCAAGATCTAAATCAGAGATTAATTTTAATTTATGGAAAAAAGAAATGCTAAACCTAAATATCTATAATTATATTTAAATTTATTTATTACACGTTATTCATTAATGGTTTGTAACTAATCAACGGTGATTCAAGTAAGTTCCCATGATCAGTAAAATTCTTATGAATTTGTAGTAGAAGAAGCTAATTTATTTATTTTACAATGATATCAAATGAATGAAGAAAGTTTCTATAACCGCTTAAATGGATTGTCATGATAGATTACTTGTTCTTTTAACATTAATAGTCAGATTTTTTAGTAAATTTAACAAAACGATTCATGATATCAATTCATATATGTATATCAATTTATACATGTATATTTGATGCCAACTTTAAATTCAGAAATCGTTACGAAAGTGTTACGAGCGAAAGGAATGCATGAGTTTTACCACAACTCGATGGACCGCAAAAGAAAGCTCTAATATTATCTAGATGTAGCTAGATGATCAATATGAAAATCAAGTACATATTGATTTTGTACTTGCTGCTCCTTAATAAAATTAGCCAAATTTATTACTCGCAAGTTCACATTTTGCTCCTCAAACATCGTGATGACTGTTTGATGTCTTCAATAAAAGTAGTTTAAAAAATGCTTATACGATTAAGCATAAACAAAAGAGTAATTAACACTTTTATTAATAAACTTCGATTCCAATTAGATTTGCCTAGGCTATCAGTGTTTTCGTCCAATTACTAAGCTGAAAAAACGTCTCGCTCGAGGTAACCCCGGAATTAATTTGCTAGTTAAAGCTCGTAAAAAGCATGGCATTGCCTATTCTTTGAATATAAAAAATGTTAAGGATAGAAATATTACTGATAAAGTGTTAGCAGATTAGGATTCGCAAAGTGTGTCTACTAGAGACGCTAATATCGGCTAGAAAGCTACGGCTTATTCTATACAAATTCATGAAGATAAAATCTAAAGTGGGTAAGCGTGCAATTACGGAACGACAATCTCTAATGCTATCAAAGATAGTTAAAGCTTCTAAAAATTATACAATTCCATTTAACAATTCCAAAAACATTCTTCATATTGCATTGCAATGTGTTATAATTACGGTCATTTCTGCTTAAACTTTTTTTTGCGTTTATCTACAAGACTATAAAATTGCAGACGATATCATTGATAATCTACGATAATCTGCGTATCGTAGATCAAGTCGGTGATTTTGAAAATTTTTGTGAAGAAATCATAACTATTATATTGTATATTAAATTAGTTGCATATAAGTTCTCTTTCAAAAGTTCCCAGACTTTTGAAACAGGGGTTCAACCAGTGGCCCCATTTACTTACGATCAGACACGTTTAAAAGGGACATCTTTTATTTATATTCTGCCAAATTTTATGAAATTTGGATGAATAGAAGCGAAGCTATTGCGCCTTCAGTGATAGGGTGTTTCGTTTGTTGCTCGGAACATGAACAGAGAGCAAAGAGCTAACATGAAGTTCTGTTTTAAACTCGGCAACATTTTTGCCGAAACACATAAAATGATACACCATGGTTATGGTAGTAAACGTTTGTCTCATACAACAATTCATAAGTGCTTTTGGTGTTTCAAAGACTGCAGAGAAGTTCTTGATGACGAAGAACGTTCGGGTCGGACAAGAGAAGCGGCAAACGAAAGGAACATCGAGAAAAAACATCAATTCATCAAAAATGAGCCGAAATCGTCTATTTATTGGATAAAAGTGGAATGAAATTTATCAACAGCATCGATTCATTACATTCCGATCGAGCATTTGGGCCTCCAAAAGGATTGTTCTTGCGTTGTTTCACACAAGCTAACTAAAGCTAAAAAGCGCTTAGAACTCAACATTCAAAAGACTTTTCGAATTCATCATTAAAGAAGCCAAAACAGATCAGAACTACCTTTATTCTATTATTCCGAGTGACGAAATATAGTATTTTTAATATGACCAAGAAATTAAACGTCAATATGCCGGATAAGTCAAAACCGAAAAAATCGCGGTTAGAAAAATCGAAAATGGAAACAATGTTCATCGCTCTCTACGATACCAAGGACATTATTCATGAAGAATTTGTTCCATCTGATAAAACGGTTAATACTGTGTATTATCTTCGTGATGTAAAGCGTTTAATTTCCTGTATTCGTTGTGTTCGACCAGAATATAGTGAAATTGGAAGCTGGCGTTTATTCCATAATAATGCGCCATCCTATCGATCGACATTGGTGACTGATTTGATTCGTCTGATTGACGAATCTTGAAAAAAATCGTCTGATTGACGATTTTTTTATCAAAATCGGTATTCTTCTTGTCAATAACTCACCGTATTTATAAACCATTTGGAATATAACACAATTCATGGTGATAATATAGGGCCGATTAGTCCAATTTCATCTGTAAAGAGATTCAGGTTCATAGTTGGACTGATAGATGACTACTCTAGAGTAGTGAAGCTTATTCTGTTAAACATAAAAATGATGTAGGTACTTGCTTAGATCAATTTGTTAGAACTTGAAAAAATACGAAAAGAACAAATAAAAAAATGTTGTTTTCTTAGATGTAATAAGGGAATAGAGCTCATTAGTAAAGAGATAATTTAAATTTTAAATGAATATGGAACTGAGATACAGCTCACTTGCCGAGACACACTTGAAATATCTAGATTCAAAGCTTTTTCAATCTTACTAAGAATTCGCAGTTAAGCTGCAGCCTATGTATATAATAGGAAATAAATAATGAATTGATAAATGAATAAATGAATTGACATGGAAATATAATTAAAGAAACAGTATGATAATTATAATATTAGTCACAAGAAAATTAAAAGATTTGATTATCTAATATACTTCAACATTTCTAGAAATTCAAATAATAATTTCAGTACTCGAGTCAAAAGAGGGTATTTTCCCATGAGACAGAAAATATTTTTTCCTGAAGAACATAAATTCTGTGAAAGTAGGTATGTAAATTTTGTTCAAAATACTATATTATTTAACCTTTCAAGGCCCTGAAGCCTATATATCGGCTCAAAAACATAATGCTAGGATACCTTATTATACTTAAGTAAACTGATTCGCTAAGTTCGTATCTGAAGTTAGTTTGATCTTATCACTTCAGAGTCAAGGGCAATGAAGGTCATTTGAAGGTCAAACCTAGCAATATGGTTTGAATCATTGCAAAAGATATATCTTTATGGTTTTGGAGTCACTGAGTTCGGGTTTTACATCATGCATAAAAGAATTAGATTTTGCAATACAGGCTTTTCTAGCTAAAAGAAATCATGATCCTTCAATTATAGAGAAGTAATTAACTCATAATAAAGTGAGCAATGGAGTAAAATCTTAAATTGAGAGTTGAGCTCTTTAGTTGAAATAGAAATGTTTATTTTAGTTAATAAATTGGAAACATATAAAAATGAAGGCCAAATTTAATGGTTTTTTGTGACGTCTTTCAGCGAAAGAAAGGTGAATCAAGCAATTTAAAATATAAAGCTCATTAATCATCAGAGGTTTTAAGACTAGTAATATATATAAACTAAGCAACAAATATGCACTTGTTTTGTGTTTATCACTAGTGACATCTTTTTTAGCAATAGGTAACAAATCCTATTGACATACCAGACAACTGGATGTAGACATTCCTTTCCTATATCGAAATTAGATGAAAATATCTATTTAAAGATTTCTGAAGATGAAATTTGAAAACAGTCTAACTCCGGAGAATTGTGTAAATTAAAGAAATCTTTGTATGGTTTAATGATTAATACTCATAAATGGAATTTAAACGAATAAATATTTTTATTGACCTTACAGTTCTATTACATGAAAAAATAATAAACATGTATATATATATATATATATATATATATATATATATATATATATATAGACGTATATGATATTATAATTATTTAATTTTATACAAATATAAATAAATATATATTATTATAATTATAATGACAGTCAGACTGTCCTTGTTTAAAATCACCCCCGTCGATTAATCTGAAATGAATAACATTAGTAGGCTGAAAAATTAAAATTAAAACTTCAAACTAGTAAAGAATAATCTGTCCTCTACACCAACCTATCTGCTAAATCTTCTTCTGCTACATGGCTCAAGGTTCCGATCTCGTTGTAGCTCTTTATCAGGGAATACACTAAAAGCCTAATAAAACTTATATAACCCTATGCCCACTATTAAAAATCTACACAAATAACATTATCCCCACTATTAAAATATGTTAATATTCTCATTATGATTTCACATATTAATAAATTACCAAACAGTTTGAAAGAATTAGTAAATATTGGGAAAACAAAAGGTTATATAAATGATAGTATATTAAAATTTTCACATTTAAAATGTGAAAATGGTACTGTAGCTAAGTGTTATGGTTTTCCCAAAATTCACAAAGAAAAGTTGATATAGAATAATAATAGCTTGTTTAATTTTTCAATTTATAAAATAACTAGATATTTATCAAACATTTTGTTTAAGATAGCTGGAAAACTATATTTTTATATTAAAGATAGTAAAATATTTTATTGTTCCAAATAACTACAAAATGTTCTGATTGAACGTAGTATCTTTAATTTCAAATGTACCATTATAATTATTAAATGATTTTAATCTATCAAGACATAGTACCTCTATAAAATTCTATAATTTTAATTCTTCAATGTAAATAATGTCCGATAACGTTATATTACGATAATGTATCAGTTAAAGCGAATGTGACCAGTGATGGTAGTAGCAAAATAAGGTACATGATTAACTGGTGAAAACAATACATAAACGAATATTTAAAACTAAAATATATTGAAATAAAATGGATATAACGTTCATGTCAATTGGAAGATATATATATATATATACTATAGGATTTAAAAAAATACAGCAGGACGTGTTGACAGATCAAATGTTAAATTATGTTTCATTTGTATAATATATTCATAGAGGAAGGAACTAAATAAGGATAATTGGCAATTTTCAATTGTCAATAAAGAGATAATTTTAGAATTGCAATAAATGTTTACATGCGATCTAAATCGAGAAACACTATAATCATGCCAATGTAATTATATGTGAGAGCACTCTTAAGGCAGTATTCTACTTTAGACCCTCGAAAAAATCGCTATTTTTGTGAAATTTTTCTGAGAATGCTATTGAAGATATGGATGTAGGATTTGAAATGCTTAATAAATACACTCTTAAAGTACATAAAAAAAATTTTTTTATTCATTTTATATATTTTTATACATGTAAAGTATGGTCAAAGCCAACAACTCAAAAAGTAGGTAACGTTGTTGTGGTCGCAAAATTTTGCCTACGGATGGTCTGAAACAAAAAATCAAATAGTTGTATATTCAGTATGACTCTAGAAACTGATCTAATTAGAATATTTTATGTACGTCAAAATCGACAAAATGGCGGCTAAAATAAGAAAGAAAAATAATTGCTTTTTTCCGTCTTTCTTTGCAATAAAAATATAGTTAAAATTAAAATTTTAAGTTGATTGTAGTTAGGACGGTTGATACAAACATATAGAATATGTGTTCAAAATGTCATAAGGGTCGGTTCAATAGTTTTTTAGTTTTTCGACCATGGTACTTGAAAACGCTGTTGTGAAAAAAACGCGTTTAAAGTTTTTGTAAGTGAAAAATCGTAGAAAAAATTATCTTACGCTCAATCAGCCATGCCTGGGCCATACAATATGCCTTCAACTTGTTCCAGATGAGTATTTTCATCTAATTTAGCCTGCTTTTTTGCGTTCTGCTCTCCTTAGAAGCCACAGTCGAGCGGCGGTTCTCTCGAACGATGCGCTGTTGGTCGCGCATATTGGCGAACTGCATGGCGGTTTGGCCGGTTTTCAAGCCCATAATTTCCATTATTTTCAAAAGTGGGCTTAATCCTTCATTAAAAATGCAGGCAGCAGTGAATTTGAATGATTTTTTTTCTCCATTATAGACATGCTTCGGTGCCATAGCCCAAACTGTTTAGTTGAAACACTCATTGAGTGTTTCTACCCAAACATCTCTCCAGCAATTCCGTTTTTGTTACATCTTCGTAAATAGAAACAGAACACATTGCCCACTATGAGAGTATTGAAAACACAGTAAAAAATGAATAAAAGAATAACCACCAGTATTATCAACTTTCACATCAAAACTCCGATCGTTAGACTTTTTCAGTTTTGTTGCTGACGTATTCATGTTACTAGTACCTCCTTCGTCAGTGGATCTGTTTCCGTGAAAAGAACATTTTCTAGTTCTAGATGGACGACTAGAAGTTTTCTATGCACGATACACTTTTTTCGTATCAATTACGAATAGATAGATGCTTCACTTTTAAACTTCGAATCACGACTGATTCTCCACTACTGAAATACAGAACTGAAATACAGAAGTAAAATTATAAAGGGAAGGTAATATTGAGAAGCAAATGTATTTATTTTGATGAGAATATATATAGGTGTAATGATTTACAATAGAGGAACAGCTGTTGCAGCAAACAAGGCCAGGTAGATGGCTTATCCGGCGCACGCGCTGGGCAGGTCGGAATAGTGGGCTCAGGTAAGTGCGGTCGAAAGATGAAAAAGTATAGTTAGACTACCTGAATCTTTCTAAAATTTTGAGCTAACATTCTTGAATATATTTACTTTCGAACAATGTAAAAAAAATACAACATTTTTTTCAAAGTTGTAAAGTAGAATACTGCCTTAAACGTTGTTCCAACTTACATGCTCACGCTACTCTTTATATACTTTGTGTCGGTTTAATTTTGGTTTGCCGCGCTCACTGAGTGTGTCTTATGTTAATACTATCCTTTTATAAAACTAATATCTAAACCTGTGCTTATTTGTAAGTATAAGTTAGATTCCAACAATAAAATACATTTAATAAACGTAAAATTAAAAATTGTACAAATTGATCATACACAGAATTGTTTCCAATGAAAATCTCAAAAATATGAATATTGTCTATTACACTCACTGGCAATGTATTTGTTCTATCTGCGGCATCTTCTGATTGCATTCAATACTTCTATAAGTACACTGCGTAGGAATTACACTAAAACATAACAATTCAGTATTAATATCTATTAGCATTAATCTGTACATATATTAGTTAATCTATGTTTATATTGGATCTACAAATAAGTTTCCAGCGTTTATGAAAATATGGCGTCACCAGGGGATCCTGGGCAGAAATTTCATACCTCGTATGTTATATTTGTAGGGTGTGTATCTGTCAAAAACATTGCATTTGAGAATTTATCGGGCAAAATCATGGCAAATTTCCAGCCAAATAAACGTCATTTGCGAGAAGCACTGCTACTATTTTTTAATATGAAGGAAAGTACGATGAAGACCTATCGTTTGCTTTAGGAAACTTATGGAACGAAATTTATTAATGAACCGACGTGTTGCCAGTAGTTTAAATGGTTCAGAAGTAGTGATTTTGAAGATGAAGACCAGGATCGCTCTGAAAAAGCGAACAGTTTTGAAAATATGGAATTAGGAGCATTGCTAGATGAGGATCCGTGTTAGATTCATGAAGGATTTGCTGCATCATTGAGCGTTACGAAACAAACTGTTTCCCTATATCTAAAAGCATTGTGTCCATTCAAAAGGTTGGAAATTGGATGCCACACGAATTGAAACCGAGACACGTCGAATTGCAATTTTGCATTACAGGAAAACAGGTCAGAATATGAGACCAGACATGAGTCCGTCATTTTTGAAAGTGATAAAGCTATGCCACACATTGCGGCTTCACTCAAAAACTATTTAAAGAATAGTGGATCCCACCCACCTTACAGTCCAGACTTGGCACCATCTGACTATCACTCGTTTCGAACTGTGCAGGAAGCTCTGACGGAAATACACTTTAGTTCAATATAGGGACCCAAAAATTGGCTTGATATATTCTTGGGCTCGAAAGTCGAGAAATTTTTTTGGATCCGAATTCATCAATTGTCAGAAATGTTATCTATCCGAAATAGTTTCGGATAGACGATACTTTAAATAAAGGATATTTAACAAATTTTTAATAATAAAAACTCACATTTTGGAAGAAATACTGGATACTTACTTATACATCCAATACAAAACTACTTTATCGAATCGAAAGTTTCTGAATTTTTTTGGTTATAATTTTAATTGTTTTAATTACTTCAAAGATCATTCGGTATCTGTTTTATTATACTAAAGAGAGTACACTAAAGAGTATATCACATTAAAAAGTATACTAAAGAGGTACTTAGAAAATTCGTCTAAAATATTTTATTGTAATATTCCATGTTTTACATTATTAAATTAAAATTACAAATTGTACTGAAATAAAAATTTTACTTTATTAAAAATTAAAATTGTTGTATTTAACAATTATAAAAGACACAAAGTGCTTACTTACGTCGGATGAATGTCTATTCAAGAATTAATATAAAGTATTATGAATCTATTTATTTAATAATAGTATAGCATAATAAACCTCCACTCGGTAAGTGAAGAACTAAAAGAAACAATCTAAAGAGATAATGAAAAAATAAAATTGTAACGTTCCTGTTCCCCTTGGAGTAACCTACGCAGTATTTTCCAGGGTAGTTTGAGAAGGGCGAAAGTATTTTGAGGAGTGGGCGGCGGATAGCGTAAAATAATTATATTCTAACAGAGTATATTTGGTAAAAAAATATAAATAATAACTTATTCAAAGAAAAAGAGATTTCTTGGTACAGGGTATCACGCGTTTCTGCAACAAAATAATAATAACAAAATAATTACTTTAAGAATAAATGTAACACGAAAATTATAACAGTAAGCTGTATATCTTCTACACTCACGCTATTTTCCGCTAAGTTACCGATTCGGCGCTATTTACCGCATGAATATCCGCTGTTAGTTTCCACGCAGGGAATTAATTCATACTGAAATTAGGGGTAAGATAGATATACAGAAAAAGAGAACTGCTGGTCTTTTGAAGAATGCATCGCAATGAGGATCACGATCTCTTCAAGTCAAGTATATTATTAACCATCTGTTTTTCGAGGAGCGCGTTGTAACAGAGATCAAATTAATAATTCGGACGAGGATTTCTAGTCGAGATTTTTCGAGATCTGAACAGATTAATAGCTCCGTGAGGTATTCGTGAGAAACGACTTTACTGGAGTCGGTTCACCGGGTGAACTGCTAATTTTTGCCTTTTGCAGGGCAATTTATAATAATTTTGTCGGTAACCTTCGTCGCCGCTCGTTCGACTTCGGACAAGCCGCCGTTTTTATAATAATAATAATTTATAATAATTATAACATTTCATAACAATCATAATAATTATTTTTAATAATAATATTAATTTATATTAATGATGATATATTATAAGTGTTATTATAAATTTAATTTATAACGAAATAATGATTTACTTTTGCTTATAATATAAGTAATAATCTACACGAAGTTGTAGTGCTGAACACTTATAACTTGTTATAAGTTATCATTATAATGTATTTATCTAATAAAATCTGCGTGTATCCATCCATATCCCAAAGCGCCTATATGTACGCATATACCTATGTCGATATATATATATATATATATATATATATATATATATATATATACATATACGAGGATAGTTTGATAAGTTCGTGACTTCTCGAAAGGTGGTGCTGTTGTCGTAAATATTTTACTACTCTAAAAGACTATCATCTCATACAAGTAGGTATACAAAGTTTCAAGTCAATAGGTTGGTTAGAAAATTTTTGATAGTCTTTGGAATTTAGTGTTTGATTGTTTTTACAAAAGCATGGAAAAAAACGAATTTCGAGTGGTTATTAAACATTACGTTTTGCGTGGAAAAACAATTACGGAAACTGAAGGAAAGCTTAAAAAATATTACAAGGACTCTGGTCCATCATATGGAATGGTTCACAAGTGGTTTACTAAATTTCGTTGTGGTAGAATGAATACAAGTGATGCTGAGCGTTCTGTCCGCCCAAAAGAGGTGACTAATCAAGATATGGCCAATAAAATCCATAATATGATACTCGAAGTTTGACGATTAAAGTACGCCAGATTAGTAACACTGTGGGAATTTCGACTGAATGCGTATTTCATATTTTGCATGAAATTTTGAATATAAGAAAACTATCTGCAAAATGGGTGCCACGTTTACTCACAGTCGATTATAAACGGTCACGCATTGTTGCATCTAAACAACGTTTCGACATGTTTCAGTGTAATCTAACCGAATTTTTGCGCCATTATGTTACTGCTGATGAAACATGTATTCATCATTATACGCTATAAATGAAACGGCAGTCAGAAATGTGGACTGAACATGGAAAGCCTACTCCGAAAAAAGCAAAAACTGTTCCATCATCCAATAAGGTTATGACCACAGTTTTTTGAGACTCACGGGGTATGATACTAATCGATTACCTAAAGAAGGGAAAAACAATGAAAGGGCGAAATACTTTTATTAATGGCATAAAGGAGTCATATCACTCACACTTAACATACTTCGATCTAGACGATATCGAAGCTTGTTTAATCAAATGTAGGAAGCTTTTTTTTTTATGTTATTTAACGTTACTCTATTTATGCTTCCAAATATTGGTGCTAATCAGCGACGGAGGTCTACGATGTGTTTGTAAACAAAACACATGTAAATTATTACAGCGGTACTCGTGTCAATCGTCCGAGACCGGGATTTGAACTCGGATCGCCAAGTTACTAGTCCTTCGCTCTAGCGATCGAGCCATCGTATGCCTCTAAATGTAGGAAGCTTGATAATCATAAACAACAAGCTGAATTTCTCAATTTTCAGAGAATCAGAAAAAATAAACCTAAACTTTAATAATTCTAGGAATACAAATCTATTTCGTACATCCCTAAATTCAAGAAATAGTAACTCACTTACTGCACCTACAAATGCAAGAACTTTTAACCCATTTAATACGGAACCTAATTTTAGGCCCGCAAACATTGGAAACACCTTTGGAAATAATTTTAAACAAAATTGTAATAATACTAGACAACAAAATTATCGATCGACTCCAATGTCGTTAAGTACCCGAAATACGAGCTGGCCAAATAATAATTTTGGTCGAAATATCAATGCAGGGACATCGAATAATATACGATCAAGAGGCAGTAACTTTTTCAAAAGCACCGGCCCACCTGGATTTCCTTTCGGAAGAATTACATAACCAAGAAGACATACCAGAAGAGGAAATCTATATGGAAGAACTCCCAAACGAAGGGCAAATGCAGGATGAAACAGCTTGTCTCGAAGAGCAAAATTTAACCTATGAAAATTTTCAAGAAAGAGACAAATCCCTGAACTGGAGGTAGTAAATTTTAATAATATTGGAAATTGCCCCCAATTACCCTACATAATAAATACAACAAATCCACCGCTAAAAATTCTCATAGATTCTGGAGCCTCGTCTTCAATTATTAACCCAAAAATAGCCTATAAATTATTTTCAGCGAAAACTATAAGCTATCCGCAACCTCAGCAGTCACTCACACTATCAGAACGAGAGACGCTCACTCAATATATGTCAAAAGTTTTAGATATCCGTATCATTTGATGGCAGCTATACAGGAGGAAATAAGAAAGTTATTAAATGACGAAATAATACGGCGAAGTAATTCAGCGTACGCTTCGCCCGTTTGGATTGTTCCCAAAAAACAATATGCAGATGGAAAAAATAAGTGATAGATTATCGAAAACTGAACGATAAAACCATTGAGGACAAGTACCTTAAATTTGGCACAAGGTTTCCACCAAATACCGCTTGATAATAATTCAATAGAAAAAACAGCCTTTACCGTGGAAAACGGATATTACGAATACGTTCGTATGCCAATTGGTTTAAAAATGCCCCTGCAACTTTTGAAAGAATGATGGATAAAGTTTTAAGGAAATATTTACACAAATTTTGTTTCGTTTATATGGACGACATTGTCGTATTTTCTAAATCTCTCCAAAAACATCTACAACATTTAAAACTGATTTTCGACGAATTAAAAAATTATGAACTAAAAATTCAACCAGACAAAAACGAATTCTTAAGGAAAGAAGTCCCATTTTTAGGCCATATCATAACACGGGAAGGAATTAAACCGAACCCTGAAAAAATTAAATCTATAATCAAATACCGTATCCCAAAAACGCAAAAAGAAGTCAAATCATTCTTAGGACTTACCGGTTATTACCGAAAATTTATCAAAGATTATGCAAAAATTTCGAAGCCACTCACCAGAGTTCTTAAAAAGAATGAGAAAATTAATTGTGAAAATCAAGAGTATGTAGAATCGTTTAACAAATTAAAAGAATTAATTACAAACACTCCCGTATTGGCATGTCCGGATTTTTCTAAACAATTCGTGATTACCTCAGATGCATCGAACGTAGGCATTGGAGTGGAGTTGTCGCAAGACAAACACCTCATTTCATGTTACTCTAGAACACTGAATTCAGCGGAGCAAAATTATTCTACGATTGAGAAAGAGTTACTCGCAATCGTAGAAGCATGTAGACACTTTAGACCATATGTTTATGGAAAAAAATTTATTATTGAAACAGATCATAAACCATTAACCTGGCTCTGTTCCCGAAAAACACCAAATGCGAGATTAATTCGATGCAAAATAAACCGAATTCTTAAGGAAAGAAGTCCCATTTTTAGGCCATATCATAACACGGGAAGGAATTAAACCGAACCCTGAAACAATTAAATCTATAATCAAATACCCTATCCCAAAAACGCAAAAAGAAGTAATTAATAAATATTTTTTTATTGGTCTTACAGTCCAATCAATTCAATCTAAAAATAAAATAAAAATAAAAATAAAAATAAATAAAAATAAAATAAAAATTACAAATAAAAATTAAATTAAAAATTAAATTAAAATTATAATGACAGTTAGACTGTCCTTGTTTACATTCAGCCCCGTAGACTAATCTGAAAATAAAATATTAGCTGAAAAAATTCTTTGTTAGTAAAGTACAGTCTGACTGTCCCCAAAACCCTTACTTAATTGAAGACTTGTCCAATGTTTCGAGCTCGCTACGGCTCCTCATCAGGGACTAAACTGAACCTTATATTCTAATCTATATATACCCATCCACGGCACCAAATTTAGTAAATTAAATATAAATTCCCCCTCTACACAAATTGTCCAAAACCAATCAATTTAATAAGGAATGATAAACACTGTCCAATCTACCAGACTCTAACATGAAATTCACATGTTTAGAACACAAATATGAGAGAAGACCCTATAAAACTGACAATACGGCTCCATTATTGCTAACAGACCACTTCAACATATACATATAGATATTTTTCACGTGAATAAAGAAAAATTTCTGACTATAATTGACATCTTTTCGAAATATGCTCAAGCTTATCTTTTATCCGACGGAAATGCTATTACAGTATTAAATAAATTAAGAGATTTCGTATCTCACCATGAGTTTCCCGACAAAATTACTACCGACAATTGAAGTGAGTTTAACTCGGCACTATTTAGAGAATTTTGCAAAATTCATAAGATCGAATATCATCAAACGATCGTCAACAGACACACATCTAATCGTCCAATCGAAAGGCTACATTCTACTCTTAGAGAGAAATTAGGCATTTTGATGAATCAAAATCCCAACGAAATTATTAAAAATCATATGACCTCGGCTATACTTATATATAATCAAAGCCTTCACTCTTGCACAAAATTTGCACCGTATACACTTCTATATGGATCGTATGACGAATTACATAAACATATTATTGAACCGGAAGCAGACGTAATTGAAAAATACAATGAGATTCGAAAAAACGAAATTCTACCTTTTTATGACAAGCTATATAATAAACAGAAAAGGCAACAAAAGTTAACTGACGAATCAAATCAGGCGCTTGAAAGTAAGGAAATTTATATTAAAACACATCAACAGCAACGCGATAAAACCGCGCCTGGCTATCAAAAATTGCTTGTAGAAAAACAAAAAGGCCCTTCACTAGAATGTTATATACACGGACAACCACGCCGCTATGACCTGCGGAGTGCTAAAAGATTAAGAAAACCTTCCTTTCTTTTACAGAAGGATGAAGACGACACTCTTGATAATTATCGCCAGGACTCTTGTAAGAAGTGATGAAATCGACACCAATAAAACATACTATGCTTACCAGCAAGGAACAGGAGCAATTATTACAAATTATCATTATCTACACTTTCTATATATATATATATATATATATATATATATATATATATATATATATATTCAAAATATATATAGAGAATTGGAACTGATTTAACGTAATTTTTACTTTTTTAATGAGTACGAAATTTTGCATAGCCTGACACCTTGATCGCAAGTCTCGCTGCATACGTTGTCTATAGTGTGAAACCGACAAGAAGTATAAATTAATAATATAACAGAACCTAAGATCTTATTTAAAACTTCCTTATATATATGTTCTACATTTTCAAGTCAATTTTATTATTTAATTACATGTATAATTTGCAGTATTATCTAATCTTCTCTATCGTATAAGAGTCCAGAATATACTATTAAAATGAATAAAAATACGGAGTAAATCGCTTATATCTTCTATAAGCTAAGTTATAATTACCTAACTATTGAATTCATGCGTACACCAATTCCAAGTTCTGTGAGGCAGTGTAAACAATTTTCACATTGATCTCCACAAGTAACTGGAAAAATTACCTATAAACATATATAAAGATATAATGTATATGTACATATATAGATATAATTATATGTATTTATACTATATCTTACATTGATAAAGTAAATATAATGGATTTTTTTTTATGTTATTTAACGTCGCTTTATTTAGGCTTCCTAATATCGGTGCTAATGAGCGACGGAGGTCTGCGATGTGTTAGTAAACAACGCATATGTAAATTATTACAGCCGTGCTCGTGTCAATCGCCCGAGACCGAGATTTGAACTCGGACCACCAAGTTACTAGTCCTTCACTCTAGCGATCGAGCTATCGTAGACCTCTACTGTATATTTTAAAATGTATGTACTTATATTTATATCTTTATATGTTAGACTCAAAATAAAAGAAATAAACTATTGCTGGCTTTAAAAAAGGCAGAAAATATGTACATTGTAGTCTATATAGTTAAATAGTAGCCAATCGAAATGGATTAAGAAAAGTTATATTCTAACAAGTAAATATATAGTTGTAATTCGATGGATGTATCTTATAACGCCACGGGTGCTATTTTTGAACATAGAAGTGGAAAAAATGATAAATATCATTTTATTAAATTTAGATCAAATCACTTCTTTAGTTCTATTGTTCAAGTTTTACAGTTAAGCTTGGATCAAAAATCTGTGCATGTAACAGAGAATCTGAAAAATCTGTAATGCTGTTGCTCGATTTTACTAGATTTTTCAGTATATACGTCCATTTTAGAAGCGTATGGTTTATATTTATTGCGAACTCTTCTTCCAAGAGACGTCAAATGGTTGAATAACATATAGCACTGCTAAGGATTTCTTCTCTGTCACTTTATAGTTCCGTTTTGTTTTTCTATGTTTGATAGTCTTGATCGTCTAACATTAGTGTTAGCCTGGTCAATACTGATGCTTTTGTCAGAATTCAAGTTCGATTATTATCAAACGCGTCTTACTATTCTTATCTCGAGTACTATTTAACATGCTTTGTTAATAATTAAGTCAAGTATAATTTTATGTCTAATTATAGAAAAGAAATACCAGCGTACCATTACTAAGAATTAACATGACTATCGAAAATATTTTATGACAAGATATTCTAGAACCGATTTTATGTAAACTTTATAATTTGTTGATCAATGAAAAATTAATTGTGATAAATCGTTTTTTCGCAATATCCATTTGCATTATTCTGATTTGAAAAAAAAGTGTAGCAGAAACTTATCGATTGCTTCAAGAATGTAAAATGGATGCCACACGATTTTACCGAAAGTGCCATTATGAATCGATACAACATCGCAATGTCTTTGCTTGCCAGGCAAAAAGAGGAGTTTTCTGTGGCGTACTGTGATCGGTCATGAAAAGTGGATCTACTATGACAATCTGAAGCACAAAAAGTCATGGGTGGACTCAGGCCAAGCGTCCACATTGACACCAAAACAGAACATCCACAGCTAAAAGGTATTGCTGTGCATTTGGTGTTACCAATAGGGTATGCTGTACTACGAGCTGCTAAAACTGAATGAAACCGTCACTACCGAGGTATTCAAACGCCAACTGAATTATTTTCAACAGAAATTAATCGAATATCTATCAACAATCGCGAGAAATAGGCACAAACTCTTGCGTGATGACGCTCGGTCACATGTTGCGAAAGCCGTAAAAACACCCTGTTGGAGATCGAATGGGAGCTCATGCCGCACCCACTGTACTCGAAAAAGATAGTACTGTCTGATTACCACCTATTCATATCGATGCAGCACGACCTCGTTGATACGCACTTCTGACATGTTCAAGAAGTGCAAGAATTTGTGGATGATTGGATCGCCTCAAAACCGCCATCGTTCTTTCGCCACGGTATCGCGATATTGACAAAAAGATGGGAAAAAGTAGTAGAAAATGAGGAAAAATATTTTGATTAAGCTAATATACATCCATTTTCCATTATAAATGTCCGTTTTCCGTTAAAATAGGTCGGTAATTAAGTGTGCCTCTTAATAAAATATAAATAATAATACCTTCGAAATATATATGACATTCATTTTATTTTATTAGAAAGACATTAATTCATTACCGAATGAATTTAAAGATAAAACACTCAACAGGAAAAATGGAGGTTTCGTTTTAATGTGGAGCTCTGTAGTTTACGATCGAATAGGAGAACGATAAAGTATTATTAAATTTGCTTTTATAAAATTAGAATGATATAAAAATATAAGATCATTATTTTTCAAATACTGTTAAAATTACCTCGTAGTACATGTCTGCTTTATCTTTGCACCATATAACGTGTTCTATTTTAAGTTTTTTAAGCAAATCATCTAATATCTGTAAGAAAATATAAGGTGAATAAATATTAAAATTATTTAATATGTCATTTTGTTCTAAAACAACGATTTTATGTAAATATAGGATATATACTTTCATTTATAAATAATATTATTTTACAAGTTTTAAAAAGCTTAGGCTGTTTAAAAGAGGGTTTTTCAGAGAAAATATTAGACAGCCAACGAACACCAATCGTTCATTTCGTTTATTTATACATATTACAAAATGCTCAGTAGTATACTTCTGTATACTTAACGAAGTATACAAAATATGTACATTGCTCAGGTATAGTTAGTTGATCATATTATATTTCTTTCCAACTGGGTTATCGCTTTATATATCCGTTAAATTTTAACCTTTCTGTGTACCTTACCTGTCTTCACTGTGTGACCCTTTTATCTCGTGACAGTCCGAAAAGCAATCCTTACTATATTATTTTGAATTCTTATGAAATACAATTATAATAATGCTTTTGAATATTTTAATGTATATCAGGTATTCTAGTATATGGTGAGTGCAAGATAAATGTCTCTATAGGAAACATTTGTTGTGAACAAGTCTTAATTTTTTTTTGCTATTACAACTGTCAAGCATATTTAGTATACATCAAATCATTGAACAAACGTCATATTTTTTCATCTTATTCAAAATGTCAAATTTTCTACTAGAAAATGATGATTTGCGGAAAGCATTAATTTTTTTGTTTTCATTTAAAAAAAAGTACTGTAGAGTCGCATCGAATGTTTATGAAAGTATATGGTGATCAACCTCTATGAAAAGCAACATGTAAAAGATGGTTTTAATGATTTAGAAATAATACTTTTGTGGTGTATTACGAGTTGTTAAAATCCTGTGAGGAAGTTAAAACTGATCGTTACCTACAATAAATGATCAATTTGAATCATGCATTGATAGAAAAACGACCAAAATGGGCCAAAAGACATAATAAGGTAATTTTGTTCTACGACAATGCACCTAGGCACAAAGCAAAACCAATTCAGGATATAATTAAATCACTTGGCGATGGGCTGATATACCATTCACTATATTAATCAGACTTAGTTTCTTCCGGTTACCATTTGTTCTCATTGATGAGACACGCATTGGCAGACCGTCACATCGATTCCTAAGGGGAAGCCGAAAATTGGGTGTCTGATTATTTTGCTTTCAAAGACATACAATTCTATTGGCATAGTGTCCATAACTTGCCAGGAAGGTGGTCAAAATATGGAGAAAACAATGGTCAACACGTTTAATAAAGTTTGGCATGAAAATTATTGTTTTATTTTCACAAAAATATCGCCTTGTTCATACCGAAACACCTGGTAAATTTATAAAATTAAATCTTATCTTTCTATACATTTTCAAAAAAACATACCTATACTCCATATATTCCTATTGAATTGATATAAAAATATATTACAATATAAGTATATGTAAGAGAAACAGAGAAAGAGAAAGAGAGAGAGAGAGAGAGAGAGAGATATTGTTCACAGCATCACATTCTCTTTTAGAAGCATTAAATTCGCTGATATCTTCTCTGATATATATAAATCATATTCTTTTGTCTTACAATATTAAATTTTAAAATATTTTAGAACATATTTATGATTTTACGAGATTCTTCATTAAAACAAAATTTATTTGCATGTCCACTATATTATTTTAATTACATATTTTCATTTAAAAATTCAAACGAGTTAAATAATTCCTATTCTTCATTGATTATTTACATTTAAGTAAGTTATATGATATTGAAATTGATATTTTAAGTATGATATTGAATAAAATATGATAATAAAAGTTTCTCTATTTGCGGATGCGGAAAAGAATGCTCTATTGTTCTATCTCCAGAATAGAAATAGAGCTTTCCATTACCAAGACCGTAAGCTTCTTGAACCATACCTTGCTTAAGGCACTATTCTACTTTACAACTTTGAAAAAAATGTTTTATTTTTTTTACATTGTTCGAAAGTAAATATATTCAAGAATTTTCGCTCAAAATTTTAGAAAGATTCAGGTAGTCTAACTATACTTTTTCACCTTACGACCGTACTTACCTGAGCGCACTATTCTGACCCACCCAGCGCGTGCGCCGAATAAGCCATCTGCCTGGCCTTGTTCGCTGCAGCAGCTGTTCCTCTATTGTAAATCATTACACCTATATATATTCTCATCAAAATATATACATTTGCTTCTCAATATTACCTTTCCTTTATAATTTTGCTTCTGCATTTCAGTTCTGTATTTCAGTAGTGGAGAATCAGTTGTGATTCGAAGTTCAAAAGTGAAGCATCTATCTATTCGCAATGGATACGAAGAAAGTGTATGATGCACAGAAAAGTTCCAGTCGTCCATCTAGAACTAGAAAAGGTTCTTTTCACGGAAACAGATCCACTGACGAAGTAGGTACTAGTAACACGAGTACGTCAGCAGCAAAACTGAAAAAGTCTAACGATCGGTGTTTTGATGTGAAAGTTGATAATACTGGTGGTTATTCTTTTATTCATTTATTTACTGTGTTTTCAATACTCTCACAGTGGGCTGTGTGTTCTGTTTCTATTTACGAAGATCTAACAAAAACGGAATTACTGGAGAGATGTTTGGGCAGAAACACTCAATGAGTGTTTCAACTCAACAGTTTGGGCTATGGCACCGAAGCATGTCTATAATGGAAAAAAATCGTTCAAATTGCATGCCTCACTGCTGCCTGCATTTTTAATGAACGATTCAGCCCACTTTTGAAAATAATGAAAATTATGGGCCTGAAAATCGGCCAAACCGCCATGCAGTTCGCCAATGTGCGCGACCAACAGCGCATCGTTCGAGAGAACCGCCGCTCGACTGAGGCTTCTAAGGAGAGCAGAACTCAAAAAAGCAGGCTAAATTAGATGAAAATACTCGCCTGGAACAAGTTGAAGGCATATTGTATGGCCCAAGCATGGCTGATTGACCGTAAGATAATTTTTTCTACGATTTTTCACTTACAAAAACTTTAAACGCGTTTTTCTCACAACAGCGTTTTCAAGTACCATGGTCGTGAAAACTAAAAAACTATTGAACCGACCCTTATAACATTTTGAACACATATTCTATATGTTTGTATCAAACGTCCTAACTACAACAACGGAAAAAAGCAATTATTTTTCTTTCTTATTTTAGCCGCCATTTTGTTGATTTTGCACGTACATGAAATATTCTAATTAGATCAGTTTCTAGAGTCATACTGAATATACAACTATTTGATTTTTTGTTTGAGACCATCCGTAGGCAAAATTTTGCGACCACAACAACGTTACCTACTTTTTGAGTTGTTGGCTTTGACCATACTTTACATGTATAAAAATATATAAAATGAATAAAAAAAATTTTTTTATGTACTTTAAGAGTGTATTTATTAAGCATTTCAAATCCTACATCCATATCTTCAATAGCATTCTCAGAAAAATTTCACAAAAATAGCGATTTTTTCGAGGGTCTAAAGTAGAATACTGCCTTAAGTCCTTCTCCAATAAATAATTAGCAGGGGTCAAGGCGTATCAGAGACAACAGTGTCAAGGACTTCAGCATTATGAAAAGCCTCTGCCATTTGCTGATAGAAGAGTATCAGGCTGGAAGGTTTGAAGATGTCATCAATGTAGCCCGCAATACAAATGACAAAAAATTATTATTCTAGATTCACTGTTTCTAGCTCAGTGACGTACTTCACTTACCAGTACCTACGGCTGCTCCCTGAACACATCACCACCAATCACATCAAGGAACGAACGATGCAGTAGGAATACGCCAAGACTCAACATTAATGATAGAAATACCGCGGCGAGTGTATGCGATCTCTACTTGATAATAATTAGGATATACTAGTTGACAGTCTTCAGGCAGCCAGCCTAGGAAAACAAGCCTATGCCGCATAGGAATCCATCAAAAACCTTTCAAGCCATTCAGGCTTTCCTATCACCTTCTGCCACATCCTTAGAGCCAATTGGGGTTACCGCACGCCAGGTACAATCTATACCTGCCTAAACCATCATACAGGTATTGAAATTAATTTTGCAGTTGCGTAGAATGTCAAGCCACCTCTTTTCTTCCAACATCATCCACATATTCAAGAAGGCAAACCCAAACATACAACAGATTTTTTATCAACCTCCATCTTTTGAGTATTACTTTCCTTCTGTATAAGATACTGGCACCAAGGATTAATGGAGTTTTCTGCCTTGATGACAAATGATGCGCCTTTACAAGGGGATCCGTCAGTTGCAGCAGCAATACCATTCTCCTCAAACCTATCTGAAAAAAATAACCTAATTAATCATCAGTGACTGTAGGTCCTCACCATCGAAAATGCAATGAAATTAGACAGTATGAAACAAACTACTAACTGCATCCAATTTAGGTAAACTGACACTAGAACTCCTCTAATATCTGTAGAAGTACTGCGCTGTAGGTTCATCTATATTCTTTTGCGCTAGATGAGAATATATACCCTTGACGATGCTGCGGTTAGGTAAACTCTCCTTGATTCTTTACAATATAATTATGGATCGCCTACTCCAATCATGATCTCATGAATCTTTTTCGAGATTCAATAACAATCAACTCGCGATATGCCCTTCACAAAAGACCCAATCCTGCTATCTTCAGAGCTGTACTCAGAATTATTATAAGCATTAATTATTATAAGAATTATAATAATAAATTAAAATAATAAATTATATAATAAAAGAAGAGAATTATTATAAGAATAATTATTATTTTCCTCTTTCGACAAAATGGACAAACGGTTGTGGACGCAAGCAATATCATAGATTTACTGTTAATCCGTACGAGCCATGAGTCGCAAGAATACATAGTTCTACCTTGGATTTCAGTTGTCCCCTGAAAATCGAAGACGCAGCATTTTAGCCAAAAAATTGAAGCTTAATTGAATTTAATAAGACTGCTTAATTGAATTACGCATCTCCATCCACATAAATGTGGAAAGACTAGGCATACCATCTATCCGCCTGTTGTCGTCACTCCATCGACCTAATAGGTTTATGAACTGTAAACGGGAGATCAGTCTGCGTGACTGCTTCCGATTGGATATTTCTAAATGCGAGAAACAGTTTAGTAATATTTACTAGCTATGTGATGATATTTTTCTATGAGAATATAGATATCGCTCTACTCAAAAATACGGACTCCACACCAGACCAACATCAATGAGTTTACGCCGGTACTCGACTTCTCTCTGGGAGTGAGTACATATACTGTGAAAAAGTTAGAATCGGTGTCCTATCCTCATGTTTGTTCATATCTACACCCAGTTATTGATTTATCAATTCGAATTTGTACTAATAGTGGTTACTACTATTTTGGCAGATGGACCCTTCGAAGCCCTCAATCGGAATCATGATGTTCAATATTTCGTTTATAATAAGTGTGATGTCAGTGTTAAAACTTAAAATCTAGCATTATGAGGAACCGAGAAAGGTGAAAAATACCTCATTATATATATATATATATATATATATATATATATATATATATATAATATAAATAAAAATGAAGGATATCGTTTGATCTATTGGACCAAATTTGCCATAACTCATATTAACATACCATATCAATATCCGTAACAAAAATATCAATCCCGTAGCCTCTTTTTTGTACCTCTTGTTTCGACTTTGCTTTGAATTACCTTTTGTAAAAATTTAATTGCGGTTTCTTTAAGAAAAAGTATTATTTCTCGTCTATGAACTTTCTTCACGTAAAATGGCTGACACGTTTATGCAAAAGCAAATTCGCGTTGTAACGTTCCTCTTGAATTTTATAAAAAATACGATAGAAAAGAAGGCTCCTGCCACGCTTACAATCAATTGTCATGAAGCACACCTCAAATTGTTAAAACGATACTACAGTGAATTGTTTTCTCAGCATGACGAATTACTTTCCTTTTCGAAAGAGCTACGTGAACATGACCATTTTACAAAGAATTATTTTTCAATTGTGGAAAATGCATACGTTCTCGCTCTTGCAGAACATAATATGTCATCTAATAAATCACAATGCACTAATTTAAACAATTCATCAGTCGTAACGTAATACATAAAAGTTCCTCGCGTCTCGTTACTCAAACTTTACAGAAACCCAAATGAATAGAAGGCATATAAACAGCATTTCACATCCCTTATTCAGAGCAAACGCGAATATTCCAATGTTAATAAGCTACTGTATCTGCTTAGTACAGTTAAAGTAAAAGCAGCATCTAAAATTCGGGGTATTAAAGTAACCGTCGCAAATTAATTAAATTAACTAAACGTTACGATAATGTTTGAAAGCTTCTCGATAACCGTTTTAAAGTTTTAATACAACTTCCGCACGTTCAGACACCCAACGTTTTAGATTTAGACATTTTAATTGATGCAGTTGAAATCGCTGTATGTGGATTCGAAGATTTTCGATGTCAAATCATACGATAATTGGTTCCTACATTGTATTGTGAATCAATTAGACTTGCAAACTCGCAAAACTTGAGAAATTTTTGAAGAAGAAAAACAAGGCTGTTACACATACTTCAATTTAATTTCATTTTGAAATTGCCGCTTGCAATCACCTGATCAAGCAAACGGTCAAGCGGAAACCCGGCCAGTGCACTCTATTCCTAATAAGAATTCGGGCTCATAATCCCAACAGTTTCAGGCAATCTCGACTAATACAGCCGCACTAACGCAGATAAATTCTCTGTCGATCAAACGTTGTATGCTACATTTGCCAAAGCAAACACTCAGTTTACTCTTGTAAACTATTTAAGAGTATTTCTCCGCAAGACTGATTTTCCTTTTGCAAGAAAACTAGTTCATGCTTTAACTGTATCAGCAAATCATATGTAGTTTCTGAATGCATGTCACCTCATCGATGTCATGTGTGCAAGCAGAAGTATCCCACAAATCTACATTCTGTATGCTACAGTATTGCGCGATGAATTCCTTCGTGGATCGATAGATGCTCCACTCGCTCAAAACGACGTATTCGAATGGATATTGACTGGAATCGTCTATCTATAAAATTTTGATTTCGAATCCTCCAACGTAACCGCATAGCATACGGTTGTACAACGTTTTCTACACAAGCAGTCGTTCCAGGATTAACTCCGTCGCTGGTTATGTCAAAAACGCGAGTCACCCCTGTGAACGTTGAAACTGTACCTGGATTAGAATTCAGCGGTACGATACTTCTGAATCGTTTGACTTAACACATCTTAACGGACGTGGTACAAGCACCTTCATCAATCCATTTTTCGAGCGACTCAAACGTCATGCTTGATCGGCTTGACAGTTATCCTTTAAGATGGCCGACTTTTGGCGCTAATTACGTTTGTGAAATCGGCACTTTGTTTCAAGAATTAGCTTGGAAGCATGTCCGCAGCAAGGAAAATCCGACGGACTACACTACGCGAGGATCAAGCCTCACTGAGTTTTCAAAATTTTCGCTTTGATGGCAAGGTTCAGATTGGCTAGCTAAGCCGCCTTCCGAATGGCCTGCGCAAATCGCATTGTCCTAGGAGTAGCCTCATGCCTATCATATGGTCGAAAAACTGACTGAGCCATCAGCTAACGACGATGAACTTTCATCAATTGAAAAGGTTTCGTCTTTTTTTAAAGTTGCCCGCATCTTCATTCATCTATATTCATTGATGGAAACAAAAGGTAAATCACAGGGATTCATACGATAATTTTGAGAATTTATTATAAATGTTTCTACTATTATCTCATTTTTGTACTGAATATATAATGTACGATTACGCGCGCGCGCGCGCGCGCGTGTGTGTGTGTGTGTGTGTGTATGAGCGTGCGAGCAATTGTCAGCTTTATATAAAAAGATGTAAATTATTCCCCCTTCCTCCAGTCATGGCAAGGGAAGCGATATGTTTAGAATATATAAATTTTTATATATGAGAAATATTTATATATGAGAATTTATATATGAGAAAAATTTATATATGAGAATCTATAAATTTTCATGGTTTATAATTTCGGGCGTTCGAGAATCACCAAAGAGTCAATATGCAAGGTCAGACAATTAAGTAATGCGACAAAATTGGAAAATCGAGTATATTTAAAAATTAAGGTACATCGTTGTGATCCCCTTCAAAGTAGTGCCCTCCCGCATCTATACACTTATTCAGGTTTTGACGGATGTACTGAAAGCAGTTATTTGCGGATGTATTGATAGTTATATTTCTAAACAAAATACATGTACAGCAATTATTAAAAGAAATAAATTTATTTAAAAAATTATTTTTAGTTACTTCCTTTTTTCTTATATTATGTATTAAATTAAAATGTAAAGAAAAAAATTATATTACATTTATTCTGTTTTATAAAATATTATGAGATTATAAAAGATAGTAGGATACTTAAATAAATATTTGAAGTATAAACACATATTTTTATTTCAAAAGCCAGTGAACCCCATATAATCAGTACTGTCTTAACTCCCAGAGCTACCATTTTTGCTTTGATGCAATGACGCCCTCGTAGATGCGGTGTACGTTTTCTTTTTTAATATTAAAGAAGATAGATGTTTATAGAAGAACACTAGGGGAGTGATGTGGGGTACCCACATGACAAGTCTGCCAACAGAGGACAGTTGGGCACTGTAGTTAACCCGTGAGCGACCACACAGACCTCTGGTTAATATTGCTCTAAATATAGGTGTGTACATACGGGAATGTAGCCTATCATGGACCGAGTCGATACATTGGCTCTTCGGTCCTGGAGGGTCGTGAAAAATTTTGAGTTCGGTAAAATAGGAATAAAATTATATTCTTAGGTTTTGAGATGTACTGCATCCAAATCTGGAGTATGATCGGTCATAACTGCTCATAATCATGGTCATTCAAGGTTAAATGCAGAAAGTATCATATATATTTCAACAAAAATTATATCTAAGAATATCCAGAGGTGCTACATCTGAATCTGATACTTGTTTGATTGTGAATAGACATAATTATACTCATTCTTCTGGGTATATGGTCATCATATATATTCGAAAAAGTATCCTATATATTCTAAAAAGTATCATATATGTTCTAAAGTATCATAAACCCGAACTCAGTGACTCGAAAAACATAAAAATATATCTTTTGCAATGATTCAAACCATATTGCTAGGTTTGACCTTCAAATGACCTTCATTGACCTTGACTCTGCAGTGATAAGATCTAACCAAGTTCAAATACGAACTTAACGTGTCCTAGCATTATGTTTTTGATACGATATATTGTTTTTCCAACCCTTTAAAGGTTAAAGTATTCATAGAAGAGTCAAACTTTCTTGACTAAATATTTACTTCAATTATGCTTAATAAATATTTCTATTGCTCGTACAGTCCAATTAAATAAATTAAAATTAATACATAATAATATCAATATATATTTATATCAATTTAATACATGTCAATATATAATTAATTGAAAATTATAATGACAGTCAGACTGTCTTTGTTTAAAATCACTCCCGTAGACTAATCTAAAATCAAAATATATTAGCTGAAAAAAATTGATTATTAGTAAAGTACAATCTGACTGCCCCATTACCTAATTAAAGATCTGCTGCAGTTGTCCAACGTTTCGAGCTCGCTACTGCTCCTCATCTACGAGAATGATTTTAAATAAGAACAGTCTGACTGTCATTATAATTTTCAATTAATTATATATTGATATGTATTAATATTGATATAAATATATATTGATATTATAATGTATTATTAATTTTAAATTATTTAATTGGCGTGTAAGACCAATAGAAATACTTAATAATTTAAACTTTTACTTGTTTCAACGAATTATTTCTTAGGCAGAAGAAATAATTACTAAGTTTAACCCACTTAATAGTTAACCATTATACATAAACTAAATAACTATAATATACTTAAAATATTTTAGTTTTAACTACATAGTTGGTTGATCTATCAAAGGAATGTATTATCTCTTTAAAATTACTTAATGCACAAGTATAAAATAAAGCAAGTATAGTGTATCGGACATTTTAATCATTTAAAAGCTCTTCTCTATAAGGTATTGTACTTATATTAAATGAAATTTTTTCCTAATTAGACTTCACAGTCACACGTAAATATTGTTGATTCTTTAAAAAAATTTTATAGCCTAAGCTAGTAATGAAATAACATTTCAGGATTATATTCAACTATTTCTAATTTAAACAAAAGAAAGTATTGAAATCAATTTTTAGATAGTCAAGTATATATAAGTGTGTATGAGTACCAATTCGTATCAATTTAGAAATTATTACTTATTATTGATAAATAAAAAAGCATGGATTTATAACATGGTAATACACTATTACGAAAATATAATTTAAAAATTATTTTGACATGTAGTTGCGGGTCCGCCTTTGAACAGTATTGTAATTTAAATGGTTAAAAAATATTGTGTAACAGTATCTTTTACAGAACAGTACGCTAAATAATTAAAATTAATTAATTGTAGGTTGAATATTTACGAATGTATTTTAAAAAGACATCGAATAATTTAATATATTTTTATCAACGTAAATGATTTATCAAAGAAACTTAAATCTATTACAACATATGTTATAATCTACTATCTATATCAATTCATAATTGCTTGAATATTTCAAATTTTTATCGATAAGTCCAGTTAAATCATGGAACAAAGAAGATGAATTCTGTAATATTTGTTGGCATTCTACTTGATGTAATCTACCACTTGTAAGATCACTATGATCTTTGTTTAAGAGTCAATAACATGAACATTTGAAGAAATCATCATTACTCAGATCCACAATTACATTTTCATAACATTATAATTACCTTGTCAGATAAATTTTTAGTATTCTCACAAGATTCTGTTATAAGTACAATTTATTCAATCTGAAAACTGGTTTTCAACTGACTTCTAATAATTTTCTTCATAAATGATTTCAATTATTGCAAGTCATTTAAACTGATTTTAACAGATTTTAAATGACTTTTATAAGAGGGTTTAATGATTTGACAGAGTGAACAGATCCCCAGCGTAATGTTATATAGGTAGGTATTTGAAACAAAAAATGAAAAATTTTTAAAAAATATTGTATCTACAATTTTCTTGTTTACCAAAAATCTTTTCAAAGACGGGCCCGCAAGTATATGTCAAAATAATTTTTAAATTATATTTCCATAGTACTGTTTTCCCACATTATAAATAAGTTAGAGCATTGTCACACTTTTAATGAGCAATGTATTTTATTGAATAATAATACGTAAGAATTTCGAAACTGTTCCGAAAGGCCTCCGGTAAGTTGCCGATAAGTAGATATGGCAATGCTGGAATGCATTTCCTATACTCCCCATGTAAATGTCATCAACGGTTATGAAACTGTCAGTTTTCCGCTGTTGACGTAATCAGTGGAAATAAACGGCCAGGTGCGGTATTTTGACCTACTGGTGACTTACTGGGATATCGTTCTGTTGAGTTTGCTTCAGTAAGCCGCTGATCGCGCCCATTTTCACAAAACCCCGTCGAACAGTTGGACGCTGCTGATCGCGTCCATATACATGTATGTGTATAAGTAAGTATCAGTGTAAAAGTTTGCATGCGTATTAAACATTTGAGTTTAAATAAAAGACTTTTTAAAGAAGGTTTCAAATCGAATTTGAATAGTTCTATTACAAAATGTATACTTAATAATCAGTTTTCTTTATTAATTATGAATTAGAATTATTTATCTTTATGACTTTTACAAATTTATATATAAGTATTTAATACGTATTATTTATATATACGTAATTATATATATATATATATATATATATATATATATATATATTCATAATATATATAAATATAATAAATTCATAAATATAAATAATGCTGTTAAATGTAAAAAGCAAAATATTTAAACCAAGTATGCGTACAACTTAAATAAGTTATTACATTTTTATATTCATGTAATTTTATGTAATTAAATAATCTAATTAACAAATAAAACTGATTATTAAGTATACATTTTAGGCTCCACCTAGTCCCTTATAAGTAATTGTACTCGATTCTCCATTATAAAAACTATTAAAATTCGATTTGAAACCTTCTTTAAAAAGTCTTTTCTTTAAATTCAAATGTGTAATACGCATGCAAACTTTTACACTAATACTTACTTATACACATACATGTATATGGACGCGATCAGCTGCTTACTGAAGCAAACTCAACAGAACGATATCCCAGTAAGTCACCAGTAGGTCAAACTACCGCACCTGGCCGTTTATTTCCACTGATTACGTCAACGGCGGAAAACTGGCAGTTTCGTAACCGTTTATGACTTTTACATGGGGAGTATAGGAAATGCATTCCAGCATTACCATATCTACTTATCGACAACTTACCGGAGGCCTTTCGGAACAGACCTGATGTACAAATTGATTTCAATACTTTCTTTTGTTTAAATTAAAAATAATTGAATATAATCCTGAAATATCCTATTATTGCTATCTTAGGTTAGAACTGTTTTTTAAAGAATGAAGAATCTTTACGTGAGACTGTGAAGTCTAATTAGGAAAAAATATCATTTAAATACATACAACACATTACATCGAAGAGCTTTTAAATGATTCGAATTTTCAATACATCATACTTGCCTTATTTGATACTTTTGTATAAAGTAATTTTAAAGTAATACAAAATATAAGTTATAACGCTGATCAAATTTTTCTTTCCAACACATTGTTTGGTAAGTCGAGTCTATTTGTGCCAGATGTATTTTTGTTCAACTTTTTTTTGTAAACCAATAGTTGATTTATGTTATTTACTTACCTATATATCCAATGAGTTGTGTGTATAAATACCATCTGACCAAATTTGACCCGGGCTGATGCATTTTAACTCTGCGCGTAAACTGAATCGGTAAATTTTTTTTCCTATAATGGTACAACTTTTCTTGATGCCCGCGTGAAATTTGAAAGCCATATCTCCATTAGTGTGTTTGTCAGCTGTTTGTTTACGACGTAAAAAGTTTGTCTGGCGATATTGACTTGGGACTCATGGTGTGTTCTCCGAAGTAGATTTTTGAATTTCAGAAAGAAGAAAAAGTCACGGGGAGCCAAATCTGGCGAATATGGTGGCTAAGCAATAACTTTCATTTCGTGTTTGGCCAAAAAATCAGACATAATCATGCTGGAATGTGCCGGCGCATTATCATGGTGAAAAAACCATAAATTGTCTGCCCATAAATCCGGACATTTACGACGAATTGCTTCACGTAGACGCTTCAAAATGACCAAGTAGTACTCCTTATTGATCGTTTGACCTCCTGGAACGAATTCATAGTGAACTACTAAATGGTAATCGAAAAAAACGATGAGCATCACCTTGATTTTCGGTGGATGCGCAACTTGTATGAGGCAAGTTTTCGACGACTTCACAACCTTTACTGAATGCTTTGTGTCACTCAAATATTTGCGTTTGCAATAAAGTAGACTCCCCACAATACTTCTGCAACATTTTCAACGATTCCGTATCCGTAATGCCATTGGAAACACAAAATTTCAAGCAAACTCGTTGATCAACATTTTTTCCATAGTCAATATCGCCAGACAAATTTCTTGCGTCGTAAGCAAGTAGCTGAAAAACGCATATTAATGGAGATATGGTGCTCAAATTGCACACGGACATCAAGAAAGGTTGTACCAATATAGGAAGAAAAATAATTTTATCGATTCAGTTTACGCGCGGAGTTTAAATGCGCCAGTCCTTGTCAAATTTGATCATATGGTGTGTGTATATATATATATATATATATATATATATATATATATATATATATTCCATCTCACCAAATTTGAGCCGCACTGATGCATTTCAATTCTACGCGTAAACTGAATCGGTAAATTTTTTTCCCTATATTGGTACAACTTTTCTTGACGTCCGTGTGAAATTTGAGCGCCATATCTCCATTAGTGTGTGTTTGTCAGCTGTTTATTTACGACGCAAAAAGGATGTCTGGCGATATTGACTATGGACTCATGATGCGTTCCCCGAAGCAGATTTTTGAGTTTCGAAAAGAAGAAAAATTTACAGGGAGCCAAATTTAGTGAATAAGGTGGCTGAACAATGACTTTCATTACGTGTTTGGCCAACAAATGAGACACAATCATGCTGGAATGTGCCGGAGCATTACCGTAGTGAAAAAAACCATGAATTGTATACCCACAAATCCGGTCGTTTACGAGGAATTGCTTCATGTAGACGCCTCAAAACGGCCAAGTAGTACTCCTTATTGCTCGTTTGACCTCCTGGAACGGATTCATGGTTAACTTGCAAGCAATCGCAACAGGCTCAATCAATTTTGAAAATTCTAAAAGCCTTTTAATCATCCTATTCATCAACCTAATCAATAAACCTATCCAAGCTATCATATAATATAATAAATATTAAAATTGGAAAATATATAATCATCTAAGAAATTTTAACACACGTTCAACTTGCTGTATCTTATATATTTAATAAGTATTGATCTAACATAGATACAACATTTTTATAAAATAGATTTTCGAGATAATCGAATGAAGAACACGAGCGATGTAATAATCTAAAGATTAAATATCTATACATTTTTTTAATTGGCTAAACCAATCACATGTACAGTTAATCTGTCTACTAATATGAGAATCTGAAGTGCAGCGTGGTCCGCAAGTTACAAAACTTATATATTCTGAAAATATTTGGAAACCTCTGATCTAATAGTCACATCATTTTAAAAGTAAATATTGTAGATGAGAATATCAGATTAAAATAGTTTTTTCAAAATCAATTTCAATTGAGAGACGGACATGTTACAATCATTTCAACGATTAAATTTTCAATGTTTAAAAATTTTACCAAACTGAATATTTTTTTTTAATTCACCTTCAAATTAGTTTATAAAATAAACTGTAACCTGAATAATTTCGAAATAGATGCGATCAATGTACTCTGAGTAAATCAATTTCGTATATGAGATTTTAGAGTAAATCTACGAAATTTTTAAAAATTCATCTTATATTTGCGAAAAACAATTTTTCGATCAAAATCCTGAAATACGTATTCATAATTTTTAAGTATAGAAGTATGAAAAATTACATACTATTATAAAATATAAAGTTCAAATTGGTTTGCGATTTATTAAAGAATGATTTCATATAAATATATTTCTAACTAAATTATTTAATACAGTAGCCACGCTTTATGATCTGTACATACAAGTTCTTGCAAAATATTTTTATGAACTCTTAAAATTTTAAGTAATGAAATTCTATCCCTCTTGTGCTCGAAATTTCAAAATCGGACTACATTATACTTACATTTTTCGAGATAGTTTGAAACATTCTTTCGTAATTTGTACAGACAGTTTTAAATTCTATACATCGTATTTTTTAGATGAAAAGTAAGAAAGTATAAATATTTTCTAAAAAATTGAAGAAGTTGTTGTTTTCATGCAACCTGCCACTATCACCACATCGAGAAGAATTAAGAGTGTGTAGAATAAAATATATAAGAAGCCAATGAATTTTATTTCTATAATTTGATTTTATAATAATATTATTGAAAATAAATCCCTTTCTTAATTTTCTTCGTTTATTAATAGTACATGAATCGTTTTTCAAATGCATTTTTAAAATTGAATTTACGGAAAAAAATTTCAGTTTTCATAATTGTATAATTATGATATTAAACAATTTTTAATTGATTGATGAAGAATTTTTATATTTTTAGCAGTCCCTATATCTTTATCTGTTGATAAATTTAGTACTTCTCTGATGATCAATATAATTGTATTTATTCCGTGATAATCTAATATTGTATTGGGATTGTAAATGAATTATTTAACAATATATGATAACTGTTTTAATATTTAAAAAATCGAACACAAATAATAAATTACAAGTATTAACACCTTGATATTTCGGAGACTGATCAGAAAAAGTGCCGCTCAAGCGTTTTTAAACAGTTTTATTCGCCTTGGTTGCTATGGGGATGTTTTTTACGATCTTTTTCTTGTTGTTATTTATAAGTGAAACATCTCCATAGCAATGAACAAATGAATAATTAATAAAATAGTTGATAAATTTAGCAATGAACAAATGAATAATTAATAAAATAATTGATAAATTAATTAATAACTATATACATTAATAATTAGGTGTAATTATATAAACCGCTCGCAACATTCCAATGCATTTAATTTTGATATCATTTTAAATATATTTATAACCAACAATAAAGCTGAGACTTTGAATTTATTTAAGTAAAACAAAACTAGTAACTTGAATATATTTTTTAATAACAAATTTTGACCTGAGCAGAGACCAGAAAAGCAATGACTCAAACGCTCTTGCGGCGCTATTTTATAAACTCTTCACTCCCCTCGAAAAGGAGTCCAATTACAAGCGATAAGCCCCGCTCGCGCCGATCGCAGCCCAAACTCTTCGCGCAGCCGGACGGACGAAGAGCCTGAAGTGGCCAACCGTACACGTCCCCTGATTTTGAAATTCTCGATATTTTCCGAAAGCCAGAATACGACCTATTTCAATATAGGTCTGTAGAAAGGCTTTCTTACAAGGAAAATATCCGAATTTCCCGTCACAGCACGGATCACTGCTTTTAGGAAGTATAACCATTTAACCTTTTTTGAAAACCTCAAAATTTTCTCAATAGCAAATATTCGGCCACCTATTTGTGAAACCGTATATAAGCTATTTTACGAGAAAATCTTCGGTTTTCCCGTCACGGCACGGTTCAAGTGTGTACCTTATTTGTACACATAGTTTGGCCTATAACGAGAGTCTGATCGCAATTTTTAGGCGCCCTTTTTATCGACTTCTATTTTTACAGTCGCTTTGTAATATATAATTTTACTTAAATTTAAGCATTTCAAAATCTCTCTTTTCTTGTCTTTGCTTTACAAATAAAAAATTACGTTTCATTTAACGTCTCGTAATTATTTATCTCGCAGCCGCTTTTGTCCGAGGTAATCTCGAATCCGAGTCAAATTGTATACATTTTTTCCTTTAACTATAATTACAACATCGCTCGCTAATATAAATAAATATAATATCATTCGCTTTATTTCTTTACATACGTTTCGAATATCGACATAAATTTAAGGTTTACTATTACATAACTTTTAAACGCGATACAATATTAATTTATTTAGAAAGAATAACGCTCTCTTTCTGAACTACACTAAATAATTCAAAAGGAAATTGTATCTTATTTTCAAAGAATCCCTATCATTTAATTATTCTTTGTAGCCTGTATTTTAACAAGTATAGTTCTCAAATTAAACAAACATATCGACGACTCGACAAAACTTACATATATTTTTAGAAATGTTATATGTGATTCGAGAAACGATTTTATTCTATACGTAATATTATCTCATATTTATTACGAAGTATTATCTAGAAACTTAAAATAAAACTACAAAGTCTTAAAAACAATTTAGTTAATTAACTTCTCTTAATATTTAAACTTAAAACTAACAATCATAGTTAATATTTCAACTTAGTTTCATAATAAAAGTTTAATACTATTTGAATCAGTAACAGTATTATTATTATAAATATTTGGAATTCCAATATTCTTTATCAGAACAGAGAAGTTTTGAGAGCAGCATAACGAATGATGAACTATAGACTTTCATTGTGTCTCGACAATTATTGAAAGAAGCCTAACACTAATATAATTCAGAGCAGCTCAGCGTTGCAATATTTTAACTGAATTTCCCAAAACATCCTTAAATTTAAATAATGAAGTGGGGCTAAGCAGATGGTCATGGTATCCTTTGCAGCTGGGATTTATATTCGATTTCAAAATTTCATCACATTATCATATTTTTTCAATTCAATATCATCACATCAGATCTTATATGTAAAGAAAGTATTTAAATTTAATCAAGAAGAGGTCCATGAAGGTTTAGAAAAATAAAAGAATGGCAAGCGACAAAGCAATAATATAATTATTGCAACTAGCCTAAGCGTGGTATATATGTAAGAGAATTTATGCCTATATGTATGTTATTTATATGCCCCAAAATTACTGAACCGGTCGCCTTCAATTTTTTACCACATAATCCTATACCCGTCAGGATTATATAATAGGCTATTTTTTGCAAATTCAAGAAAAAATGATGGTTAGGAAAAAAGCAGTTACTTTACTCGGTTACTTTAGGCAGTTTACTTTTTTATGGGTACACCCTGCATACCGGCTCTGCACCGGTATACCTGGCCTGTCCGTCACGTCAACTCGACGAGGCCAGCTGTTATTGCATTGCAGTGTCTATGCAAACATATATATACGGACTCCAATAGATATAGATATACCTGAATAAGGTTTACACGACATACATTGCTTGTATATCTATATATATCAGGTGACAACAGTGGCGCTTTCCAGTGGTTGGGTAACCCAACTACGAAAAGTTACCGAAAGACTGGGATCCGACGATTTGTACAGAAGTGTTCTTCTATAAGCTTCTATTTTCTTTGCTAATATGGTGCTGCGAAATGAAATAAACCCACATCCACATTAAAAAATAAATGTTTATAATTAAAATATTTATTTAAATCTCGCATAATATTTTATAATCTTGTAGCATATTTAAAAAAAAAAAAGAATAAATGCGAACTAATTGTTTTCTTTACATTTTAATTAATCACATAATGTAATAAAAAAAATTCAATACAAATAATTTTTAATAGGTTGATGGTATTTCTCTTAATAATTGTAAGACGTGTATTTTGTTTAATAATATAACCATCATCTAAACAGTAAATGACTGTTTTCTTATCAAATTTAATTTTGATAATTTTCGACTACTCTTTTTGATTATTCAGCATTCCAACATCATGAAATAAATTAAATCTTGGAATTTTAACAGCTTCAAGTTCAGAAATATATTAGAAATTTAAATTAGTATTAACAATTCTACAAAAAATGAAGTTTCTTACAGCAGTCTTTTTAGAAAAAATTTCATGATGTAAAGAAATTATGATGCATAGTGTATCTTTTACACTCTCCACTCTACTCTAACACTTTTTATGATTTATTTTTATTTATTTCAATAATTTTTACTTTTTTTAAACAAATTTTTAAAGTAATAGTGGAAATAATATGTTAAAGTTCTTGCGTAAGAACTAATAAGCATCATGAACTAAGCTTGTAAATAGTACAACGATCGATCTGAAAATTATTTGAATGAATTTATATAATATGAACATAGATGTTTATTTAAAATAAATATAACAAATAATAAAATAAAATTTCACTTCACGTCGTAAATTTTTTAAAATTCATTATAGTACATTACAATAAGATTGGGGAAGTTGATTATTTACCTTGTAAGAAAATTTACGTTTATTTTTAAAGTCAAACGAGAAAAATATCAAATTATACGTTTGTATTAGACTATACTTGTCACCACGAAAGTCTGAAATTATGTTAAAGTTATGATTTTGAGGTTAAAAAAATATTTAATGAACAAAATATGTATTTTAGACAAAGAATTTCATTTAACAATCTATTTCACTAGATGTTTTACCTAATTTTAGAATAGTTTTTATTATTTTCATAGATATATTTATAATATATATATATATATATATATATATATATATATATATATATATATATATATATATATATAAGATGAACTTACAATTTCCATTGAAATAAAGGAGTTATCATGTGGTTGAAAATCAAGAAAAATATGGTTTTTATTATGTATTTTTGTGTGAAAATCCTTTGAATGTTGAGGTTTATAAGATATAGCATTTGTTTTTAATATTCCATTATAACCATTAACAGTTGCTAACTTAGTTGTTGTGTAGCTACTTGAATTACCGAAATCGACATTTTCGAATAGATTTTGATTTTTTTGAAAACCACCGTGTTTACCGCCAAATAAAATATCAAATTCATGGTTTGAAGTTGGAATACATACTAAAAAAACCACACCACCACCCATTTTGAATTATAAACTGTACTTTAAACAAGATCTAATTTAAAATAGAACTGATTTTTTTGGTCGATTAGTCAATTGAGACGTGCTAAACGTTGTAATTACTAAGAAAGTTATCATTAATAAAATATAATAGATCTTAAGTATATATAATTAAATGACAGATTTACAACTATTATTTTACCAAGGGGATCTAGACAAGTATGAACACAATAACAAATTTAAATATATCATTCAATTGTACACTAAAATATTATATAAATTCAGTCTAATAACAAAATATTATAATAGAGAATTTTCAAAAAATATATTGACATTATTTTAAAAATAAAAATGAAACGTATTTAATCTATTAATGACAAATCATTTAAAGTACTTTGTTCGAAATAATTTCGAAACTTTTTTCTAATGAAAGAATATTGATTATAAGAAAAATGGTGAACTAGTATTCCTTTCCACCATAGAATTCAAAATTATACGATTTTGTCACGTCTTTGCATACATTATTTTGATGTTTTTAAAACTAATAAATATTTTTATATCGATCTTACAGTCTGTTTGCTGTGATAATATAATGATAATAACAGTCAAGCGGCGATTATGTATATTCATCCCTATAGAATATGAAATATAAAATCTGTTTTGATAAAAATTAATTTTTTTTACTAAAATTGAACAATCTGACTGTCCACTTCACTAAAACTTTATGTATCTCCTGGATCATCTGCAGATGTTTCAAAATACTCCAGCCGATTTATACATTTTCTAAACCTATTTTTTAGTTATTTAAGACCCATAACAGTCAGTTTCGTGCCAATCTATTTTTGATTATGACTAAAATTTTCCTTCAAATAAGGTTGAAACTAAGTGTAATATATAATTTACACATTCGCATACAATGTTATATATATATATACAAGGTCTTAATCGAGCTTATATACTAACCAAGGTAATTTTTTTCACTTCTGGGAGTCTACAGTCACTACACATGCAGTGTGTGCACTCTGCATAAATTAAAGTTCCGATATAATCTCAAATTATATTATTTATTAAATTATTTATTTTATAAATAAATAAAATAATATCTTTAATTAATTACCACTAATTGAAGCAGGTTTAAGATAACCAAACATAATATTTTTTAAGGTCTTTCATCAGTAATGTTGTCATAATTTAAGCAGTGAAAATTATTTCTAAATAAATGCGTACTTTGATCTTGATATTAGTTATTTTTTTAAACGTTCTACTGTGCATGCGTGTGCTGTCTGAGCAGCCAAAATTAACTGCAAATTGATGTAACAGTAGCCTATTGTCGCAACTCTTTATCTTCTACATTTAATTTATTTATCAAATCGTATATAAATCTACTTCGTTGACATTGAAAAATGACAAATCACATTGTTGATGAAAACCAATAGAATAACGATAAAAAAGAGTTTATTGAATAATATTTACAGGTTCTTTCTGAATAACAAATATTCTCTCAATTTGAATTTTCTAATTAATATTTAGAATCAAGATAACTACTTATTTGAAATTCAATTCCCTTTCTTAACGTTTGAAGTATTTTTACGTGTTGTTTGTCATAATTAAAATAAGAAAATGTTCAAAGCCATATTCTTTTATAAAAATTCTTCTACAACACCTATGTATAATATACGATAATCCTGATATACTAATAATAATAATAAATTATTATAATAATAATTTTTGTTATAATACTTCATGATCTCATGCTCAACCTCGTTTTCAGCTTACCTATACGTCAGACTGAAATAAGGAAATTTAGAAATAAGGAAATCCGCGAAATCTATGACCTGTTTGAAGATCCAGATCATAGAACCTCGATTCAAAACTAAGCTTTGGCCAAACGCATTCAATGGCATTTTAATCCGCCATTATTTCCGCATTTTGGAGTTCTTTGGGAAGCAGTAATCAAAAGTTGTAAGCATCACTTAAAATGGGTAATTAAAAATTTTTTTAACACTTACATACGAACAAATCAATATTTTGTTGAGAGGTCTACGATGTCTCGATCGCTAGAGCGAAGGACTAGTAACTTGGCGATCCGAGTTCAAATCCCGGTCTTGGCCGATTGACAGAAGCACCGCTGTAATAATTTATATGTGTTTTGTTTACAAACACATCGTAGACCTCCGTCACTGATTAGCACCAATATTTGGAAGCATAAATAGAGCGACGTTAAATAACATAACAAAAAAAAAAAACTTTGTTGATTGGAATTTAGGATATCTTAAATTCAAGATCATTATACCAGGTGTGTTCACAAAATAACGAGAATTTTCGTTTTATGAAAAAAATATTTATTTATTCATCAATATCTATTTTGTCTTGTTCCAAGTAATCCCTCTCAGATATAATGCACTTGTACCAACGCTTTGTCCAATTCTCGAAAAACTTTTGAAACTCGATCTTTGTAATAGCTTTTTGCTCTTTCAGAGATTCGCTTTTAATGTCATCTATACTTGTAAAACGACAGCTTTTCAATGTTCGCTTTATTTTTGGAAATAGAATAAAATCATATGGAGCTATATCTGGCGAATATGGAGGCTGAGACATCGCTAAAGTTTTGTTTTTGGCCAAAAATTCACGAACAAGCAATGAAGTGTGAGCAGGTGCATATCGTGATGCAAAAGCCAGGAATTGTTTTGTTACAAATACGGATGTTTTTTCGGATTGCTTCACGCAAACGGCGTTGAACTTGTAGCTAGTATTCCTTATTGATTGTTTGACCTTGTGGCAAAAATTCATGATGGACTATGCCATTAAAATTGAAGAAAATAGTGAGCATAACCTTCACATTCGACCGCACTTGTCGAGCCTTTTTCGGTCTTGGCGATCCAGAAAACCTCCACTGGGACGATTGAGCCTTAGTTTCGACATCATATCCACAAACCCATGTTTCATCATCTGTTATAACACGTTTTAGTAGTTCTGTATCGTTATTAACTTTATTTAACGACTTCTGAGCAACTTTCATTCGCCACTGTTTTTGTTCGAAATTCAACTATTTTTGAACAAATTTTGCTGCCACACGTTTCATATCCAAAACAACCGAAAAAATTCCATGGCATGAGCCAACTGACATGCCAATATCATTAGCGATTTCTGTGATTATGATTTGACGATCGTCCATAACCATTTCTTTCACTTTTTTCACGTTTTCATCGGTTGTTGATGTGCTTGGGCGTCCGGGTCGTTTGTCATCTTCAACGTTTTTGTGGCCATCTTGGAAACGTTTATACCACTCGTAAATTCTTGCTTTACTCATATCAGACTCACCATATGCCTTTGTTAACATTTTGCAAACTTCACTACACTTTAGTTCATTTTTTACGCAAAATTGAATACAAAGTCTTTACTCCATTTTTTTCAAATGAAAATCGCCGAGCTTGAAAAAACACGTCTAACGTTAGCAGCTGCCACTTAAAAAGTAAGCAATAAATATTGTTGAAAATTTTAGTGTAATTCAGGGGCATGCCTACTAACATAATAAAAAAAATAAATAAAATTATTTATATTATAAAAATAAAATTTTATACAGGTGGACGCTCCAAACCCGCGAAATTTACAAATTCTCGTTACTTTTTTAACACACCTCGTATTAAGTAAGTACGAGTTTCTATACCATCAGTTTAATACTTGTTTTAAGTGCTTATTCCTTCTTTGGATAACGGCGAGAAGACAGATATACAGATTATAGCGCAGAGACGATATTTACGAAAACCATTATGTGCTATATTTCGTAGCGAAAGTAGAGCCCAGTTCATGAGTGCTTTTGCACTGTATGTGTGATCTAATGTACGAGCAAATGTCACACGAGAGTAGGGAATAAAGAATGGGTAGCGAAAAACTTCCACAATGGCGAGAAGCGTAAATTTTCCGTCCAAAAGACATACGTTTGCCGAAGTAGTGTATCGATTCCTATTGCTTACCTCACACCCGCTCTTTTATTATTTAGGTAAAATTTTCAAAAGTCTAGTCGACATTGGATAACAATGTAGTATTATACTGTGGAGGGATTAAGCGACTGCCAAAACAATATTTTTAACTACCCGACCCTATAACAGAAAACTCAAGTTAAAACTACACAAAGCCTCCGTAACAAATATTTTACCAAAGTTACTCAAGTAATATTAACGTTTTCTTTGACTCATTGTATGGTAAAATCCAATTTAAAAAATGATGGTATCTCAATTAGATCAACAGTTGTTAAATATTCCCGAGTAAAGCTTGTGCAGCACACCGGCGCACAACTCACTTTCGGAATTCCGCAGTAGAAGAAAAAGAAAATTTGCAAGTGATTAGATCACAACTAATTTTGAAAAATTCAAAAAATTTCTCAATCATCCTACTCGTAAACTTAACCAATAAACATATTCAAGCCGTAATCTGTATATATATATATATATATATATATATATATATATATATATATATATATATATTAGGTAGACTGCTACGTTAGACCCAGCACAATGTGTCCATATGTGCGAAGGGACAGAAAGAGCTAGAGAGGGGGGGATGTGGTATCGGGTGAACATGCATATCGGCTATAGGCAACAGTCATTAATATCGAGTTATCCCTGTTTATTCCCTTGGGTTTTTCCTCAAATTTTTTCTCTCTATCTCTAATTCTTTCTCTCTTTCTCTCTCACTCACTCTACGTGTGATTACTTTGCCTCTCTCGCTCTCTGTCTGCTGTATAGAAGATAGTTATATGTCAAATATGATTATACATATATCATGCTCCAAATATGACATGAAAAGACATGAAAAGCAATCAAATAATTGTTTGAAAAAGTTTATAGTATATAATTATTAGATATTCCTATATCTATTCAATTTGTAAATATAGATAAATTGTTGATAATAGTCATTATTATTATTTCAGTGTTAAATTAATTTTTTTACAAAATATTGTATTAAATTGTTAGTAAACGATATAAAGATATTATAGGACGACTTCTATGGGAAGATTCGCCTTAGAACGGTGGAATACGATTTGTAGAGAACCAGAAATGAGAGCTCAGTGAGAGCAAAAGAAATCTGTGGCGCGTCTAAGAGCTGATGAGAATCCTATGAAAGCCAAGGAGAACCGATAAGAGCCGCGTGAGAGTGAAAGAGAACTGGTGCGAGCCAAAGAGCAAAGATCAACTTTTTGGTTTCGATAATACTTAATTCTTATGAAAAATGTAATTAGAAATCGAAAGTTACTCTTGTTATTTTTCCATCCGAGACTTAATCTCCAGGATAATATACATTTTATAAAAAAATAAACTGAAATTATTATCAAAAAGTAAACTTTAATCCAAATTCCCGCGGTCCTCCACTTTACGCAATTTAATTGATTAAAAAAGTTATACTTCAAGCAATCAGAATCATACATTATACAACCAATACCTATTAAGAGGCAAACTTAGTTTTCGACCGATTTTAACGGAAAAAGGACATTTATGATGGAAAATGGAGACACGTTAGCTTCATCAAAATATTTCCGTCATCTTCTACTGCTTATTTCCATCTTTCTGATAATATGGCGATACCGTGACGAAAGAACTATTTCAAGCAAAATCGTGTACACGGAAGCTGCTCCCTTTTTTTGAGTAGGGCTAAACGGTGGGATTGCATGCGCTATTCTGTACACAAAAGCCGCTCCTTTTTTGAGTAGGGTTAAAGGGTGGGGTAGTATACACAATCCTGTATATGGAAATTGCTCCCTTTTTTATATATAATGAGCAGGCTAAACGGTGTAATTTCATACGCAATCCTGGAAATGGAAGTCGCCTCATTTTTTAACAGAGCTAAAAGGTGGGATTGCATGCACACTTCTGTTTTCGGAAGCCGCTCAGTTTTTGTCACGCGTAGGTTAAACAGTATCGGATACCGTAAACCGGAACGATTTTGTTATATAATAATGGAAGCTCAAACAGTAGGGTTAACAAGTAAAATCTTCGGGGTTGAAAGTAGCTCATTGTATACTTGCATTGTATATGATCAAATTTGACCCGGACTAGTGCATTTAATCTCCAGGAGTAAACTTATCGGTAAAATTTTTTTTCTAGATTGATACAACCTTCCTTGATGTCCGTATGAAATTGGAGCGCTATATCTCCATTCATGTGTGTGTTTCAGCTGCTTGTTTACGACGGAAAAAGTTTATCTGGCGATATTGACTATGGAAAAAATGTTGATCAACGAGTTTGCTTGAAATTTTGTGTTATTATGGATTAATGCCAATGGAATTACGGCTACGGAATCGTTGAAAATGTTTCAAAAGTATTGTGGAGAGTCTACTTTATTGCAAACGCAAATATTTGAGTGACACAAAGCATTCAGTGAAGGACGTCAAGTCGTCAAAAACTTGCCTCATGAAAGTCGCCCATTCACCGAAAATGAAGGTAATGTTCATCGTTTTTTTCGATTACCATTTAGTAGTTCACCATGAATCCGTTCCAGGAGGTCAAACGATCAATAAGGAGTACCACTTGGCCGTTTTGAGGCGTCTACACGAAGCAATTCCTCGTAAACGACCGGATTTGTGGGCATACAATTCATGGTTTTCTCACTACGGTAATGCGCCGGCACATTCCAGCATGATTGTGTCTCATTTATTGGCCAAACACGTAATGAAAGTCATTGTTCAGCCACCTTATTCACTAAATTTGGCTCCCTGTAAATTTTTCTTCTTTTCGAAACTCAAAAATCTGCTTCGGGGAACACACCATGAGTCCCAAGTCAATATCGCCAGACAAACTTTTTGCGTCGTAAACAAACAGCTGACAAACACACACTAATGGAGATATGGCGCTCAAATTTCACACGGACATCAAGAAAAGTTGTACCAATATAGGGAAAAAATTTACCGATTCAGTTTACGCGTAGAATTGAAATGCATCAGTGCGGCTCAAATTTAGTGAGATGGAATATATATATATATATATATATATATATATATATATATATATATATTATAGCGGTGCGCGTGTCCGCCTCGAGCACGGTGTAGTATAGCTACTGTTTTTTGGGATGGAAGAGGTATTATATACATTAATTACCTTAAAAAGGGTAAAACTATCACTGGTTATTACTACGCAGACTCATTGCAACGTTTGAGCCACGAAGTGAAAATTAAACGACCTCATCAGGCGAAGAAAAAATCTTGTTTCATCACGATAACGCACCAGCGCACACGTCAATCATTGCGATGGCTAAAATCAACGATCTAAAGTTTGAATTGATGCCGCACTCTCTTTACTCTCTAGACCTAGCCCCGAGTGACTATTATCTGTTTCCGAACCTCAAAAAATGGCTTTGCGGTAGAGATTTGCGGACAATGAAGAAATAATCTAAGCTGTAAATGGGTATTTTGAGAAGCTTGACAAATCAGTCTATAGAGATGGCATTACTAGACTAGAACACCGATATGAGAAATGTATCAGCCTTGGAGGAGGTTATGTTGAGAAATAAAAAAAAATTCTTTAAAACGTTGTTTTTCTTGGTCAATCAGAAACTTATCAATCCACCCTCGTACGTTTTTATTATTATACGGAGCAAGAGATTGATGAGGAAACCGAAAGCAAGAAATCGTATTCCACATCTCTCATTTACTTTTGTAAACATAATTATACAGAATAAACAGTATTATATTTCTTACGAAACCGAATGGATGATTATATATTAATCTTGATATTTTTATGATGATTTTTAATGTATGGACTTGAAATAAAGTCTATGTATCGCAATAGATGAGTGAGAATAGAAAATGAAATTCTTGTAATATTAGATTCATATTAATTGTAATTTGAGACAGGAATTGAGAAGGGAAAGGGTGAGACGGGAAACTTAGTCAACCAATGAGAAAAAATTTTTGAGCTATTGAAAATGAAATAAGGCTTTTTCTTCTTCTACTACTTTGGAATTAATTTAAATATCGCGGTGAAAACCTGCTTTTCCTCATCTGCCGTCAGCTTCACCATCATCAAAAAGTCTATATTTTACTTATTTTTTAACAACTTTAAAAAATAATAAGGGTGCAAGATGAGAAGAGGATGCCAGGGGAAACTAGCAGCACCGGCAAAAGCATTGGAAAAAAGATTTTTCCTTTGTCAGAGAAGGTGCCTAGACAACATTCAAAGAAAGAAATTAAGAATTTGTTTGAATGCTCCGCGATACTAGAGCATCGAAGAAATTTGAGCACCTACCTTCACAAATTAAAGGGAGTGCTGGTATGTATAAAATATGCCATCAAGGTGGAGGAAGCATTACAATACTTTAAATGTAAGTGTCTTTTTTTTATTTATTAATTTTTTAAATAATATATTTATTTATTGTATTTATATATATATATATATATTTCCATATATATTTATTTCTTAAATGTGTATATATTTTTATTTATCTATTTCATTTATTTAGTTATTTCTTTATTTGTAGTTCAAGACGGATCCGCCAGTTTAAAATATATCTCGAGTTTAAAAATATGCTCCAAACAAACTCACAGAAGTGTAAGTAGATGCAGCAGCCGCAGCAACAGATGCAGCAGTAATCGCAGCAGCCGCAGAAATGGCATAACTAGTATTCAAGATGAAAATGAAAAAAATAAGGAAAAACCAAAAATAATTTCCGAGGAAATTCTATTAAATTAAAAAAATATATACAAATTAATATAATGTATATAATATAATGTATTAATATAAAATAATTATATAATATATATAAATATATAAAATTCATATAAATGTACAGTTATATGTAGATAATTACAAAAAAAATAAAAAAGTGTAAGCATTATAATAAATAAAAAAAAATGTTTTTTTAATATCCATAAACCTATCCCCAATCTTATGTCATTTATATTATAATAATGTATAAGATAAACTTATTATATATATTATTATTTTAGAAGTCAAAAATATAAAAATATAAAATACAAAACAACAAAAATACAAAAACGTCAAAAATACAAAACAGAGGGGGAAAGCAGAAGACACGGGAAGAGGAGACATTGCTCGTTTAGATATGGATGGAGATAGAGTTTTTCGGTTTTTCTGCCAGCTTTAGCGAAGCGCCCCGATTTTCCCAAAATAAAGACGATATAGTAATAAAGCCAAGAAACACCGCACGATTATACTGTAGAGATCTGGTGCATATTGGTGAACGCGAGACGCGCCGTAATCACGACGCCGACGACCTAGTTCGGCCGCCCACCGAGTCCGTTAGAGAGGAAGAGAGAGAGACGCCGACGGTCGCAATGATGTACAGATCTGCACCAATAAGTAAAGATCAGCAATACTGAAAAGTTTTGCAGCACGACCGGCCGATAAAGCGAAAACTAGGCGCGGCCGAGAATATTTATGTGCAACAAAGCATAACTGACAGACGTCGACGGCTAATCCGAGCTCGATTCCGACAAGCCCACAGGAGAGGGAGAGTAGGAGAGACGCCGACGGCTCATTCGAGCCACGATCCGGACAGAGCCAGTACGAGAGGTAGGCAGATCATCCGCCAGTGCCTTCCACTGACAGCCCCGATGACAGTAGCGTGTAGGATTAGTACCGACGGCACGCGTAAGCATAACTGTAAGCCCGGGTTACGGTCCGCGATGGGGCGGCGGCGAGTACGCGGATGTAGTACTTGCTCGCGCGGAAAGGCTCATCGAATGCGAGGAGTGGAAGCGAGAGAGAGAGAGAGAGAGAGAGAGAGAGAGAGAGAGTATTCGAACATATTATGCGTCAGATACTTATAATAAATGAAGTCTTTAAATAGAATCAAAACGTATATTTATTGAATGCTGTTTCCCCTCCTTTTTCTTTAGCGTTGCCCCGCTTTTATCAGTGGACCTTTTCATGGAGAGAGGATGGGTCACCATCAACCAGAGAAGTCAGCAGGTAGGTGTTGTAGGAGATAAGTATTCTGTGCGAGTGGCCGAGGCAAAGGCCACTACGTCACAATATATATATACGTTATAAGTCGTAAATATAACAAATCTTTTTAATTTATCTAATATATGTATTTTAAAGATTTCATATGATCTAAGCTAACTTTGATTATTTACTTATTTCAGATTGTCTAAGGTAACTTTGATTACATCGGAAAACAACTCTTTGTAGTTTTGGGATTTAATACTTTCGAAACTTATGAAAAAAATTTTTATGCTTGAAATAATAACTACTGGCAAAACCCATTATTTTTCTATGGGTTCGATCTTTTTTAAGTATAATTAAAAAGAACTTTTAGAGACACCTAGAATTCAGCCATCACAAACGTTACAATTAAGTTAAGATTTCAGATCCCTTCGTCTATAAAAACATAAGACATCAAAAATCTTATATTTCTGAAGAAAATATATATATACTTTCGCGTAAAAATTGAAACAAAACAGTATTTCATGGACTTTAAAAAAAGAACATCGATATTGTTATGCAGGTATAAAACTAGGCTAGTTTAACGAACACCCCAAGATTACAAGAGTATTTTATAACAGTTAATTAGTGGGTGCAGTTATTTTCGCTGCTTTAAATAATAATAATTTCATATATATTTTAAAGATTATAGAAAATAGAATTAAATTTTCATGAATGCATTTTATTAATATACTTTTTATAGTATTATAATAAATAAAAACTATTTAAAGGAAACTCTTTTTTCATATCTAAAAACCTATCCCTACTCTCATATTATTAATAATATAATAATGTATAAGATAAAGTTATTACTTATAATATTTTAGAAGTCAAAAAAAAAAGTAATATATATATATATATATATATATATATATATATATATATATACACGTTATAAGTCGTAAATATAAAATTTTTTTAATTTATCCAATATATTTATTTTAATGGAATAGAAAATATAATTAATTTTTTTATGCATGTATTTTATTAATATAATTTTACAGTATTATAATAGATAACGAAAAAAACTATTTCAAGGAAACTTAATTTTTTGATATCCAAAAAAACCTATCCGTACTCTCATAGAAATTATTATTTTTAATTGTATTTTTGTTTCTGAAAATATATACACGTTATCAATCGTCGTTTCACATTCACTGCAAGGCAGTCACATAAGTTCAGTTTAATTTCTCTTTTGTGATTCTCTTTATTTTTTTTATTCTATTTTTTATTTTATATATATTCTTTTTTATATATTTTTTATTTTATTAACTATATATTCGATTTTTTCTCTTCTTTATTCTATTTGTACTTGTTTAACCGTAAACGTAAAAAGTGAAAATGGCTTGAATTGGATCTATCGAACGTCTTGTACAATTTTACCGTGGAATTTTAGAAACTGTACACATGTATATTAAAGATAACATTCGTTATTGGCTGGCTATGACTGATGTATCCATGAAGGAAGTGAGGAAAAACAATGGAACACTCTAATCTTGCTCGAGGAGAAAAGCAAAAGTGTTCCACTTGTTTTGTTAACATTTCATATATAGAGTAAGTTCTGATTCCGTGTCGCAGTTTGCTGCACAGAAAAATGGTGAGGAATTAACGGATATGAAATATTTTCCGACGCAGAGTGCTACAGTTACAGTTACCTGCTTACCGATTTACTGAAATAGTTTGAGAAACATATTAGGGATCCTCTTCTTGGACAATTGGAAGAGTTTCAGGAAAAGGATTCAGGATGGACCTTCAAAAATATTATTATTATTTATTAGTTTATGCATAAACATGAAAAAATTTTCTCCACACAAGAACAGATCATATATACCTCTTCCGAAGTTCATAATATCAAAAAAGGCATGTGTTAATATTCGTAATAGTGATAATCTGTGCTTTAAATATGCTATTCTTTCAGCATTATATCCTAATGTAATTAATTCTCCAAGGGTTCAAAATTATTATCAGCATACGAATGTCCAGTTAAACTGAAAGATGCTGCAAAATTCGAAAATTTAAATAGTATTTATGTAAATGTATATATGCTTAGAAATATTGGACGGAAATATGAGATAGCACTTTGTCATATTACATCCAATAAGAAGGAGAAACATGTAAACCTTCTCCTCATTTAAGATTACTACATCGATGAATAAAAGAAAATAATATTTACGATGATAATGCTAGATCGCCGATATACCATTATGTTTGGATTAAATGTTTATTAAAACTTTTAATCTCACAATTGAAGAAAGCCGATGCAAAATCATTTCATTATGAAAGGTAAATCTTTTATAGTGAAGAAAAACTAAAAAATCATGATTAATATTGTAAATAATGAGTAAATACAGAATCAATTTGCCAAACCATTTGAATCACATTCTTAAACTTGAAGAACATAAAAAGAGCGAGAAAGTGGCATTTGTCATTTATGCAGATTTCGAATGTTTGTTGCAGCCTACTGAAAATGAGAATACTTTTCAGCGTTACGCAGCATATAGCATGGGCTATTATTTAAAATGTATTTATAAATCATATAGACAAAAAGTACAGGCGACGAGACACCTACACAGTGATTTGTTCGTGAACTCAAATCCATTAGAAAGTATATAGATAGACTCTACAAGACACCAAAACCAATGAAATTCACAGATCTTGAAGAATTACAGTTTCTATGGTTATCTTTTTTTTTTTATTGAGCTTACACAAGCCTATAAAAAGACTTAACAGCTAATGGTCATCTGTTTGTCATATATAATATGTTGCATGGAAATTATAGTAATCGTTCAGAATTATATGCTATAAGAAATATTTCTCTTAAATTACTGCAGAAATTGTAATATTTTAAGCATAATATTTTAGACATATTACTACAATATATCTTTGGGGCTGGGATAATATAAAAATAAGAAATGTAAAGAAAAATAGTAGTTGTAATATATGTAAAAATTGTAAATATCCATTAAAGAAATGTAAATATTCATTACATGATTTATAATGTATAACGATATATAAATATTTGATTCAATTAATTAACAAATGGAAATACTTTATGTAGATTATATATTTATATCTTTTTCACTAAGTGCATTTTTATAATAATAGATAATCCAGTTTTATTTAAAAAATTTTTTATTTATATAATCATGCAGCCAAATAGATAAAATGAATGTTAAAAAAATATATTAAAAATTTGAAACGTATAACGACATTAATGAAATAGCCTGGCAGGAGCGAAAACATTTACTGATGAGTGACGGTATACTTTTAGCAGTTTTAGATAAGCATTTTCAATTTTCTTGTCTTAGTGAAATTGGAGCGCAGGCGTGCGTTGCGCGGTGAGTGGACAAGTTTTTTCTTCGGCTACAAGGGTTCTCAACTGTGTTGCCGAACTTGACTTTTGATCTCAAAAAGCCAACATCTGGAATTTGGCTTTTTGGAATTTCAGAGCCAAGCGAGCACTTCAAAGGTGTGCACACGCAGTACTCGAGGGTTACTTATCTCCCCTCTCATCTCTGTATAAATATATAAACAAACGGTGTCCTTAGACCATTGTGATACTGACACACACACACACACACACACACACACACACACACACACACACACTGTATCTGTTAAAAAATTAACAAATCTGAAATATATTTACAAACGACATTTATCCAATACAAAATAAAAATTATATTATTGTAGGTTTTTTAATTTTTAAAAAGTTTTTCAATTACTATATATTTTTTCTTTGTTACATATTTTAACAAACGTATTTTAAGTGCAGTGATTATTTTTTAAAAATGGCATAATTTATTTTGCTTTATTTTTCATTAGAAAATTTAGAACGTTTAATTTGATTGATCTTGTATTTATCAGTTTCATCAGTGATCATTAAAAATTAAATATAACATGGATACTTTCTATAATTAAAATAAATGATTAAATTTCTCAAACCATTCGCATAAGCACAAATTAGTTAGACCGTGAAATGCACCCGATTACAAGAAAAACTTATTCTTGCTTTCCACTATATCAATAAATAGCAACACCCGTAACGTGTCTAGCTGCTGGCAAAACCTAATTACAGTTGATATTTATCCATCAAACTTGAATGATAGCGCCAACATACGGATTAAAGCGAACTAAAGTTTTTAATGACTCACTCGCCTATAGAAGTGTTCTTCTATGGTTCTTCTATAAGAATCTATCTTTGTTAGTTTTATATAGGTTTTATTTTACGAAAATTGAAACCCGCACGGCTTGTAACAGCGGCTACTTACGAAACGACGAAATCCTGTTTTATAACTAAAAATATAAAAATATAAATAATAAAATTACTTGATAAATTTGGTTACCTTAACTTATTTCATTTAATTAAAGAAATATAAAACATGGATTTAGGAGATGTATCTGCTCGTCAGAACAAAGTAAGAGATGATGTTGGAGTACAATGTCAAAAAATATTTCAGGATTTTCTTCAAGAGTGAGTTAAATCTACTTATTTAAAAAACAAAATACATTTAATTATGAAATTATTTTTTCCTAAAATTATATCTGTTTTTGGAATTCGTTTTAAAATAAATATGTTGAATGCTTCTTTAAGTCTTCAAATGCTAAGATTTGAATGTTTTATTTTAATAGGAGATGTTTAATGATCTATTTTTAAATTTAGATTTAAGGAAGATGGACATGTCAAGTATCTTGCTCCAGCTAAAGAATTAATTAGTCCTGAGCGGAATACATTGGAAGTCTCTTTTGAAGATATTGAGAAATACAATCAAGTCTTGTCTACAACTATTATTGAGGAATATTATAGGTACAATATATTAATAAAATAAGTTATACTCTTCAATATATAAATAAAATATAAATTGTCAGTTTGAAAATATTAAAAATCTTAAAATACTTATTTATAATATAAAACTTAAAATGTTTTTTATAGAATTTTATTTTATAAATAATGAATATTATGTTAAATTTAAAATAAATATCCATTAATTTTTAATATAAATTAAACATAGTTATTTAATATGAGCTTTATTCTACTAAAAATTTAAATAATATAATTTCAATAGTGGGATTTTTTTTAATTATTCAGAGCTTATTTATTTATTTGTTTAAATGTTATTATTAATTTAAAATAATTTTACTTGAGTAAACATTATTTTATAAAATAAAAATAAATGGAAAGTTAATTTTGAAATTATAAGTTTGCATGGATTGATAATTACAGAGTTGTTCCATTTCTTTGCCAAGCTGTTTGTAACTTTGTTAAGGATCGTGGTGGGTTGAAAAAAGAAAAAGAATGCTATGTTAGTTTGATTGATGTTCCAACAAGGCATAAATTAAGAGAGCTTACTACATCCAAAATTGGAACTTTAATTCGTATTTCTGGTCAAGTAGTACGAACTCATCCTGTTCATCCAGAACTGGTTCTAGGAACATTTTTATGCTTTGATTGTAATGCTGTGGTTAAAAATATTGAGCAACAGTTTAAAGTAAGTTTTTATTATACATAGTAATAGAAAGAAGATTTGAAACATAATATAAATTATTTTTATAAATGAAAATTATTCGTTATTATAATCAAAATTATATTGTTTAAAGAATGGAAAAATTTGGGTATATTCTACAGTTATCAAAAATTAAAAATCATACTTTTTATGTTTTCTTCCTATATAATTAAGATTTTTTATTTTTGTGATTTATTAAATTTTTATTGTTTATATAGACTTTATCGTTATTGATATTTATGATATTATTTCTACACTATACCGATTATTGTATAAAATATATAGTTTTAGCAAAATGAACAACTTTTATTTAAAACAGTTTTTTAAATACTTAAACTATTAAGTACACTGAATTTTATGGATTTTTAATGAGTACGTTCTTGAAAATTGAATTTCTTAAAAAAGCTACTGTGATATTTGTAATTAACATCCAAAAAATAGTGTATTGAAATTGCTACATTGCATTTTATGAATAGTATTTTTCAGTATTCTTAGTAACCATTTTCTTAATATATTAAGGATGGTCCAATAAGGCAATCTGTATTAATCAGAGATCCTCAAAGGGCTTTTATGAATTTAATTAATTTTAATTTATAAACTCTACAAATAACGATTCTACCGTTCAAGTATATCTCTAAAAGTTGAAAATATTTAATAATTGAACAAAAACAATATTTAACAAAAACTAGAAAAATTTTTATATTTTTTTTCATTGTTGAAAATACTGTGTTTTCAAATGTTTCAAAAAATATTAAGATCTTATAGGAAAACTGAAGCCTCTTTATTTATAGATATAAATTTGTTACTTTAATCATTTCCCTATATGTTGTTTTTTTTGTAATTCCTTGATATTACTTAAATATACTTTTGTGCTTTTATGTTTATTATGTTCAAATGGATCACTGTTGCTGAAATCACGATAAATTTATAGTGTGACTAAAACATTAGATTATTTAAATATGATAATATTGATTATAACTAGTATCAGAAATTCGTTGTATCTTTTTGTTTTTTATTGTTTAAGATTTATCAACAATATTATGATTAGGGATATCTTATTATTAAACAGAGTTTCCAAAAAACTAGTCAAAATTGCAAATGTTGTTACTGCTTTTAAAATATTTATTACCCTATGAGAAGTTTGAAATATGATTAAAACTTCCATGTTGAGGTGAAAATAATCCTTGAAATAAGAGCCTACAGGGAGAGATCAAATCTTATTGATTTCAGCTGTAACGGTATTTGTCGACACGATGAGTGCTTATCTATCCAGAATCAACTGATCCCTCTTCCCTTTACAACTCTTGCTATTTATTATTGCAGCAGAACGATCTGGCCGCTTTTGACGAGTGTAAATTCAAAAAATGTTTCTAAAACATATCTGTGTAACAATCTCAGATATAGTACTAAGAATGGCTCTCGATGCAAGTGTATTCGAATCCGTTTTTATGGTATACGAGGTCAGATAATTAAGTAATGCAACCGATTTTATTTCTCGGCCTGTGGTAACTCTGCGAACCTAGTAGATCTCTACTCTCTCGATTAAGACCTTGACGACCCTTGTACGATTATTTCTCATCCAGTTTTTTAGTGTTTTGTGATAACGCGCGAGTAGTGCATGTCACGAAAATGAAGCAGAAAAATTTAGAGCAACGGTGCGTGATATAATTTTTTGCGAAACTCGGCAAAACCATGACAGAATTTTATGAAAAAGTGCTTAAAGTGTATGGTAATGATGCTCTAAGGCGTAGTCAGGCACTTCGGTGGCATGCCAATTTTAAGAGTGCTCGATATTTCTGACGGAAGTTCGAATCGATTGCAGCAACTACTAGAGAAATTAATTTCGGTGGTTTGCAGAACTAAACAGAATGTTCTGCATTAGCGACTTTTCAGGGACGTAACTTTATTATAATTTTTGATAAGTGGAGCCTGTATTATGTGTGCGTGTGCGCGTATATGTGTGTAGCATATATATATATATATATATATATATATATATATATATATATCATATCATATCATATATCATATACTAATTTATAAAGACAAAGCGTGTTTTTGTTTGTACACGATAACCGAAAAAACTACTGAACCGATTGTTCTGAAATTTGACATATAGATTCTATACTGTCTTGAAAAGAGTATAGGCTATTTTTTTTATGGAAAATCATTTTATTTTTATCAATAAATTAAGTTAATGGTTTTAGCAATCAGTTTCACCAGCGGCCACTAGGTGGTGTCTTGAATCACGAACATCACTTCAAAGTAGTCCGCTTAAAGTATTAATACCAGGCCAGATCAAACGAATGTTCATATCCAACTTTGGGATTCGTATCCTAAAGGAGGTGTGACGTTAGTCAGTATTACCTTTTTTGTTCTTCAGGTTAATCTGACATTACTCTCACACCTTATGATTTTTGTAAATTTATTTTCTCTTAAGTGGGAAAATCTCTCTCTATCTCTGTCTTTCTTTTTCTTTCTCTTATAAAATGGTTCTGTATACCAAATCATCCTGAATATAGCTGGTGACGACAAATTATATTTTTATTTTTATACATTCTATTAACTTCAGAATTGTGACAAGAGACTGTTTTTTTTTAGTTCGAACAAAAGAAATGATGGCAAAATAGTATTCTTTACCAACAACCTCGAAACTATGTATATTAATATATAAAATATATCGTCACTTCTGCATAAAAAGGAAATATCCATCGTCTGCTTAAAAAATATGCTATTCGTCATACCATTTTGCTTGAATTTGAGTTGGCATCACTACGAAAATATTCACGGTATTTAATTAATAAAACGAAAATATACGAAATAGTAATATATATTGTATGTACATTATATTGTATATATTATATATACACATTTTAAATACGGTTTCTACTGAGAAATATTGTATTGGCGTGTACAGGCGGTTGATTACGATATTCCGTTGTCTCAAGACGATTTCTATACACAGTTGTGTGTTCGGATGATAGAATGCGATGTCCAGGTGTCTCTGGGCGATTTCTACGGGGAATATTGTATTTAGTTGATGGAAAACGAGATCCAGGTATGAGAAAATCAAATTCTATGGAAAGATTCGTGTTGGGACAGTAAAATACGATATCTAGGTCTTTCCGAACGACTTCTACGGGGAATATTGTGTTTAGTCGTTAGGAAGCGATGCTAACTTTCTCGGGACGACTTCTACGGGGAGTATCGTGTTTAGTTGGTAGGAAACTATGTTCAGGTATGTCGAGATAACTTCTAGGGGGAGTTACATGATCGGATCATAGACTACGATTTCCAGGTGTTTTTGAACGACTTCTGCGGGGAATTTCGTGTATAGCTGGTGGGAAACAAAATCCAGGTATGCCAATACGACTTCTATGAAGAGATTCCTATACTATCATTCGAACACGCACACTTCCAGTAAGAGTCGTCCCCGGATTCCTGGGCATTGTATTCTACCTCCCCAACACAAAACTCTATATAGCAAGCGTCCCGAGAAATTTCCTATAGTTCGAACATGGTACTCTCCGAAAACGTCGTCTCGACAGACTTGGACATCTTGTTCTACCGCTTGAACTCGAAAGTACAATTTTCTTCATTCAAGCCATATTTAATATGCATGGCCACATTTAATAATGATCGGCAAAATATTAACTTTTTGAAGTGGACGCTACATTGAAGCAGCTTTTTATACAGAAGCGACAATAGGTAAATTACGGTCAATTATTTATAGAAATATAGATCTGTATATATAAGAGTACTTTTTACTTAGATATTATTGAATTGTTTATAAAATCGGTTAAATTATTATCACGGGCGAAGCCGAGACGGGAGATGCTAGTGTATATATATATATATATATATATACATATATATATATAGAATAGTATAGGTCTGCTGAGATTTCAGAGATCTTGTCCAATCTTTTCAAACCTTCGAGGAGTCCAAACCGCTGAACGTTTTTTCTGAGTAACTTATAGGTTGCACCTATCGCCGAGCCTATCGCTGTACTTGTAATTATTTCACTCACCTACTTTTGCTCAAAATTGATGTATTTATGTATTTTGGCTTGCTGATGGCGAATATCATAGTGACTTTGTGCATATTTTGATTTTTCATAGAATCAGAAGAAATCCTTAAAAATGCTGATTTTGCAAATGGGTTTTGGAACTACTAATAATACTAAAGAATATTTTTAATAAAATAAAATTAAATTAAATAAAAAAGCGACTAATTGGAAGTATATTTAAATTATATAATAGCAAATCTATTTCTCTAAAAATATAGCAAAGGGTGTTTGTACGTATCGACAAGGTATGACAAATACAAAGTTTTAGTAAAAAATATTTAATCTACTCGAGGGAAAAGTGAATTCGTGGCTCCTTAAAACGGGTCTACGCAGATCTGATATGTCTTGCACGAAACTAACCGCATACAGAAACATATGCAAAAATCTCATATAGTTGCTCGGAAGAATTCAGAATCATGTCGAAATATATTAGGAGTGTGAATAAGTCTTTCCCGTTTTTTGTAAGAGATGGCGCCACCAATACTGTGCGAGTATTCAATGGTTACATATGTCATAATCAAAGCTTATTCATATGTCAACAATTCCATACTAACACATTAGTTAAAATTTTTTCGCATCATAAATTTTTGATATCGTGAAAATGTCGAAATTTGAGCTGAGTCGACGTCATTTGCGGGAAGTTTCACTTTATTGGTTCAATTTGAAGAAATCTGCTGCCGAGACGCATCGATTGCTTCAGGAGGCTTATGGAGAAGGTTGTGTCGATGATTCAAGTGTTCGCGGATGGTTTCGCCGCTTCAAAAGCGGTGATTTCGACGTGGAAGACAAGGAGCGTTCCGGGCGGCCGCAAATCTTTGAAGATCGAGAATTGGCGACTTTGTTTGATGAAGATTCTTGTCAAACGCAAGAAGAACTTGTTGAAGCATTGGGAGTTGACCGAACAACCATTTCCAAGCGTTTGAAAGCCATGGGAATGATCCAAAAGCAAGGAAATTGGGTGCCGTACGAACTGAAGCTGAGAGACGTCGAACGGCGTTTTTTCACTTGCGAACAGCTGCTTCAGCGACATAAAAGAAAGGGTTTTCTGCATCGTATCGTGACTGGCGATGAAAAGTGGATACGTTACGATAATCCGAAGCGAAGAAAATCATGGGGACTACCTGGCCATGCATCATCATCGACGGCCAAGCCAAATATTCATGGCGCCAAGCTCATGCTCTGTATATGGTGGGACCAGCTAGGTGTGGTTTACTATGAGCTTCTGAAACCGAATGAAAGGATCACAGGCGAGGTCTATCGACGACAATTGATGCGTTTGAGCCGCGCACTGCGAGAAAAACGGCCACAATACTCCGACAGGCACGACAAAGTTATTTTGCAACATGACAATGCTCGCCCACATGTTGCACCGCCGGTGAAAATATACTTAGAAACGCTCAAATGAGAAGTCCTACCCCACCCGCCGTATAGTCCAGACGTTGCTCCGTCTGATTACCATCTCTTCAGATCGATGACGCATGGCCTGGCTGACCAGCACTTCCATTCCTACGAGGAAGCCAAAAAATGGGTGGATGACTGGATAGAGGCCAAACCGGTCGAATTTTTTCGCAACGGGATTCGTATGTTGCCAGAAAGATGGGAAAAAGTTGTAGCTAGCGATGGCCAATACTTTCAATAATTCATTTGTAACCATTTTTTCACAATAAAGGCTCAAAATTTGAAAAAAAAAACGGGAAAGACTTATTCACATACCTGATATATAAATTCCAGGAAATAAATACAATAATGAAAGTTATTCAAATGGATCAGAGAAAGTATGAAAAATTAAAAAATAGATTCCAAATAAAAGTTGTAAATCTCATTAAAATAGATAATTTTGCGTTTATATATTAGTATTATAATAATCACAAACACACACGCGCGCGCGGATATATAAATATTTAAATAGAAATATATATATATATATATATATATATATATATATATATATATAGGAATTTATAGATTCCTAAGCTATAGACACTGCTACGGCTAATAAAGTTTTACGCTTCTCACTTAGTATGTATTTTTACGAAAAAATAAAAGATCTGCAGCAAAAACATCTAAAATAGAAATATGAGTCAAGATACACTTTATTCGATGTAAAAGTATAATTAAAAACATTATGTCCAATTCTTAAAAATATTTCATAGAACATGATGTTTATGCATTTTCGTAGTTTTTATGTATTTTGCCATAAAAATCAGAACGATAGTAATAATCAGCATACAAAAAATGGTAATACGCCAATTTTGAGCAAAGTCAGATATGGGTGTTTTCTGAAGTATAGCCAGAATTCACAGCTTCGACGCAACACTAGATGAAATTGTTAAATTTTTCTTCAGAAATATCAGTTGTACCAAACAAATGAACAGATAAAAGAAATACACTTTTATGAGATGTACATCTCTCTTTTGAAATTTTTTTTAAAAAGATTCTTATTATCCGAGAATACCAAAAACCGTCATTTTTATGCTTTTTGTATTGATTTTGTCATTCAAATTCAATTTCAGCAAAAAAGCACTATGACATCCATCATAAGTACCGCAAAAAGCATAAGTGCATACATTTTCCGCAAAATAGAATGTGGGAGCTCTTCTGAAGTTCTCACCCAAATATATATTTTCAAAAAAGCTAGAATGGCAGCAAAGCAAGTGTTCAAATGTGCTAAGTGTACATTCGTGTATATATATAGTACTTTTATCCAAGGGCCTTTACGACACAAATATAATGCATATAATAGCAGAGTGTAGAAGCAATAAAACCAGATGTAGTAAACATCTTCGTTTTCTGTCTAACTCGGACGTACTACAGCTAATAGATGATACTTAGATAAGAAGGCGCACACAGAGACACTCGAGTTACTCATGGATCGCTCTAAATAGTGCGCGTATATATACATGATTGTGAACTTGCATGCTTGATGTTCTTTTGAAAAATAAAATCTTTTTTATGTGTAAAAACTACAGTAAAATGCATAATTTAAAATATTATCTACACATATTTAGTTGTGCCGCTTAATTTTCTTTTATAAATACTTACGTAAAATATGAATTTAAAATATTACAATAAGCATCAGGGTTCTTTTTATTTCGATAATATATATATAGTACTGACAGCTGCTTGTTGCGACATCTCTGCGAATATGCCAAGACTAAATTTCTCTCTTTTTTATCTACAGAAATAGTGATTATCAGTTGCAAGGAATTTCATGCATTATAAATTTACTTATACGTCTCATTTTGTTTATACAATACATAGAACGGTGAAAAAAAATTTTTATTTGATTTATTATTTTGTCCGACAAGTGGCGACACTCGAATTATGTATGTAAATGACATTTCAAATTTATAATAATTATTTTCTTCAAAAACACCGGCACCATGTGGAGCAGAAGACAAATTTGTACGAAATTTCTTTATTTTTTAACCTACTTAGAGAAATGTTATTAACTCTAAGAAAGTTTTGCCACTTATAGGAACGTCTTAAAATTTATACAAAATTTTTTTTAACTTTCTACAATCAAAATTGAGGGAATGAGACTTCTAAATTTACTTTCGTTCTGGTAGTGCAGCGTGGCACTTCGATCGGGATATGAAGCACTCTTAAAAAAGGCCGTGAGAAATTCAAAGACGAGGCGCGGAGTGTAAGGCCAATTCAAGTGCGAATCGACGCAAATACGCAGCGCGCCCACCCCCTTGTTCGTCAAGACCAGTGACTAACCATTCGAATGTTAGCTGACGAGTTAAATATTAGCCGAGAAACAGTTAGAAAGATTTAACCGATAATTTCGCCATGAAAAAGCTGTGCGCGAAGATGGTACCGAATAACCTTTCATATGAGCAAAAATATCGCTCAAGATTGTCTCAAGTAGGTTGAAAGTGATCCTACTCTTCTCGATCGAGTTAGTACTGGTAATTAAAGTTGATTCTTTCAATATGATTGCGAAAAAGATGCTCAGAGTGCGTCCAGAGATCGCAGACTTGGGTTCTGCATCACGATAAAGTTCCCTGTCATAGTGCGTTTAGTGTCTCAGTTTTTGGCATCTAAAGGCATCGCAAGGTTACCACAATTGCCCTATTCGCCGGATATGTCATCTTTCGACTTTTTCCTATGCTCCGTTGAAGACATCCAAGAATCTGTGACAAGATACTCACAGAGGTCCCACAAGTATTCCAGAATTGTTACGAAAACTGGAAAACTTGCTCGAATAAGTGTATAGATGTAGTAGGGCACTACTTTGAAGGTGATCGCAGCGATGTGCCTTAATTTTTAAATATACTCAATTTTTTCATTTTGTCACTTTACTTAATTGTCTGACCTCGTATGTCTTCCAGTGTTTCTGCCTAGCTATTATTTACTTCCTTACCATTGTATATATTGTTATTATTTTATAAAAATTGTACTATTATATAATAACTATGTACAATATATAAAAAAAAGTTAAACACTACACTAGTTCAGCGTAAAGAAGGCGTGTCTTATGCTAATATTCTGAAATAAATGCAAGGGGATTCAGATTTGAGCGTTTTAAAAAAGATCATGAAGATTTGCATCGTAAAACTACAAATGCTGAAAAGCTTACTTGTAAGATAAAAGCAAAATTCGAAATGAAGGCGACAACAACTGCAATATTCCATCATGCCTTGCTTGAGGTGAACAAATTAGACGAAGTTATCGTAACTAAAGATATCAACAAAGCTTTAAACTTACGTCTGATAATTCAGGAGTCCATCTTGATAAAAGTTACATCCCTACGTCGATCTGACGATGCCACAGAGACAGCTGTTATAAGCTAACCGTTAATTTAACGGCTATTTTATTACGAGGGTTGCTGTTTATATTTTGAGTTTTAGCATTCTAAATGTTTGCAAACGCCATCTGATGTGTCTAATTGACTGTTTGACCTTTTTAATAATTACCTTCATCAGAATGTTTTGTCATTTAAGTATAACTTGTGTTATCTGCAGCAATTTGCAAATTTTGTCTCAGCGAAAAAATGGAACTAACTCCTGCGATGATTTTTTACGACTTTCAACGTGGCTTATCAAGACAAAAGTGCATCGATCAACTTACTTCGACTTTTTGCGATAAAGCCCCAGCCTTAGGCACTGTGAAAAACTGGTATAATGAATTTAATCATGGTCGCAGTTCGATCCAGGACGAGTTTCGTGAAGGTTGTCCAAAATCGGTTGTTATGCCAGAGAACATTAATGCTGTGCGCGAACTAATAAAGCAAAATCGTCATACGTCATACCGTGAGATTGAGGCATCTTTGGACATTAGTATGACGAGCATCAATAAGATATTGCATGGCCATCTAGGGATTAAAAAGGTTTGTTCATGTTGGATTTCAAATTAATTTGACAAAGCTCAAAAAGATGCTCGTGTCATTTGGTGCAAAGAAATGCTCAAGAAATACAATCGCGGTGCGTCAAAAGCTGTGTATAACATATACGCAGGTAACCAATCTTGTATCTATGCGTATGAGCCAGAAACAAAACAGCAATCCACTGTATGGGTCTGCCAAGACGAGCCTAATCTGAGAAAAGTGATTCGTGGTCGAAGCAATTCGAAGAAAATGATCGCTAGTTTCTTCGGAATAACTGGACATGTGGCAGTCGTATCGTTAGAGCAACGTATAACAGTGAATTCTGAATGGTATATAACCATTTGTTTGCCAGAAGTGCTTTGGGAAATACGAAAAGACAACCAGCAACGAATGTTCATTTTTCATCATGACAATGCAAACACTCACATATCGGTTCAAACAATTGGCTCTACAAGCTATGAAATCGAGATAAAAAGAGCAGCTCCAGTTGTATACCATACCTCAGTACTAAAACCGTATGTGGGGTATACAGATATGCTACCAGCACCAATAATTCCATTATGAAAGCGAGGACGACCAAAGAAACCAACTTCTGATGGTGGGCAAGTCGCGCACCATCTGAGGCTTACAAACGCACTACGAGATAATGAGGGAGACCTAGGAAAAATACTGAACCTCTCGCCGGGATGTCATCGGGTCCAGAGGGGAAGCTTATAGAGGGAATTCCCCCGATAATCACAAGGGAGTAAAGCGCGGATTTCGGAGAGAAGCCCCAGTCCTGCAATATAGTAGCGAAGGTTATATAGTAGAGATGCGGAGTAGAGGAACTCCCTTTGAGCACGGACCTCGGAGAGAGATCTCTACCACATAAGAGCAGAGCAACTATTCTAACACCTTTAAGCGAACGTTCTCGTGAACGAACAGACATTTTACTAGTAGCCCGCCACCTGGTAAGATCGGCTGGAAAGGAAAGCCTGGACAGTCAGCTCCCACCGCAATAAGAAAATACCCGCGAACAGCAAGGTACTTTATGCCAATACGCCTTGCGCGAAACACCGAGAGTTAGAATAAAGGAGCGCGGTCTAGACATCTGAACTGCTCCAGCTACATAACGCCGCATGTCGTGATCCGAAGGTTGAGCTGGCGCCCCGGCGTTTCGCCAGAGCAGAACGTCATCACCACCACTTTAACGCCGAGGAGCTACACCGATCCCGCTATACAACCAATAATATTGTACAGAGCATTGTCTTAATACACTAGATATTACTTGTAAACTAAATAATCCAACTAAAAGGCTTTAAAATCTGGAAATCGGGGTATTTTCAGCGTAATTCGAGAGGAGAAAACAGTACTGGACTTAGGTTTTTTTAATATGAAACAAAGCTTTTCTGTATTTTTTACATTTATACTTAATAAAAATATGAAACCTATCAAGAAACGTAAATTTATTTATGATTATTGAATTCAAAAGCAAATAATGATATTCTTTATTAATAAACAAGCCCTTAACTATAAACTAAATAGCTTTTTGTATACCATTACGAAAAATAACAATAAAAATATAAGAATAGATCCATGCTTCATTTATTCATGATTAGTCATTTAGTTAGTATTATATAACTTACCTATTTTACATATTATATAAACTACTTTTTTCAGCTTCATATCAAAATTTTTTTTCGTATTATAAAAGTGGAGTATGAATAATATTATATATATAAATGTGAAATGCAGTCAAATTTATATGAAATTAATCTTATGAGTATTTCTTAGTAGGAATGGCTTTTTACAATGTTTCATAATCAGCTACTTTGTCTTATTTGAGAATTGACAATACGATATATTTTTTGCTAAACTATCAAATTATAATGACATGCATTAGAAAGAATCTCATTTATCTACTGCTGTTAATCTGATTTACTTCCTCGTTTATATTATGTATTTCCAGATCCTTTGATCATTTATTTTATACGTATTCCATTCGACTACGTAACTGGCGCGCGCGAATTTACAATTTACAATATACAATTTCATTATTTTACAACACTTTTTATTTGCAAAATTCCCTTAAAATTTTCTATTGTACAACTTATATTATAAATTATTCATATTTTTATAATTTTGAATTTTACAGTTTACTAATCCAAGTATTTGCAGTAATCCAGTTTGTAGTAATAGACGGAGATTCATATTAGATGTTGATAATTCAGAATTTACAGATTTTCAAAAAGTTAGAATACAAGAAACTCAAGAAGAATTACCCCGTGGCTGCATTCCTCGATCTCTTGAAATTATTTTAAGGGCAGAAACTGTTGAGACAGTTCAAGCTGGTGATAGGTTGGTCCTCATATAATAACAATTTAATAGATGACCATAAAGCTTAAGTTAAATTATAGATATTTTTCTTTTGATTAGAATTTATTGAATTATTAAATTTTATAAATGAAAGTGGATTCATATGTATTTATTTCTGAAACAACTTTTAAATTTATTATTGTAGTTTTTTTTGGTTTACAATTCTAAATAAAAGTTTTCTTTAGAATTAATGCCTTTCTGATATAAAGGTGAAGACAAAAAATCAGTATTATTTTTATAGTTTTCTAATATATTTAATAATTTAATTGATACAAACAATTTATTAATAAATAAGTCTAATTTAAAATCATATACATCTAATTCAAACATTTTTTTATTTACTGAATTCGAAATTTATACCTGTTAATTTTTAGTGTAGTTTTCATATCGAACGTGATGTTTTTAGAATAAATCAAGCTTTTAGTATAAATTTTAGTATGTTATCTTTAATTTGCTATGTTTGATTGAAAAATGAAAATTCTAATTAGATATGTGCAACTGGCAATTCTACTAATCTTTTAAATTTCCTAATAAAACATATCGTAAAGGCTGATTGTATGTGTCAAAAGATTGAAAACTTTGTCATTAAATTAGTTTGGTTTTATTTTTTATAAATATTTGAAAATATTTATAAAGAATATTATAATAAATTTAGTAAAAAATTTGTAGAATTGAAATTTCTTATGTAGACGTGATAACATTTTTTGATGAAATTGCAGGTATGATTTTACTGGTTCTTTGATAGTAGTACCTGATGTTGGTGTACTTTCGATGCCTGGAGCTAAAGCGGAACTTGGATCAAGACATAAAATGGGTGAACAGGGTGAAGGTATTAGAGGATTAAAAGCTCTTGGAGTGAGAGACCTTAATTATAGAATGGCTTTCCTTGCTTGTAGTGTTACTCCAACAAATTTGAAGGTAAGAAAACTGGCTATAAAATTTGACTAATTTCTTATTTATCATGGCATAACTATGCATGTAATTAGTGTTTTTGTTATTTTGAAATTTTTTATTTTCGTTTCTATTATCGATTTGTGACTGTTTGTATTTTGGTCCATATTTTCATATTTTTACATTCTCAAGTTCTCACTATACTAATATTCATGGTATTCTTATAAGATATTTTTATTTTGGAAGTTGTTAGTGATTAAAAGTGATTTAACTTGTATTGATGAAACTTTACAAAGTATGAACTGATTTATAGCTATTTTTGTTAGAAATATGTATGGATGTTTTATATGATATTGCATACTAATCTCGTACCTAAAACATCAATATAAATATTTTTGCTTATCTCTACAAATATAGAATTAATTGTTAACCTAACTTTTATCTACCTCGAAATAAATTTTTATAGAGTATTCTTAATCATAATGGTAAGAAAACTTATGAAAGTGATACATGCTACTTCTTTTAATTTTTTATAATAATTTGTGAACATAATGTCTTTCAATCCGTTGAATGTTATGCTAGGTAGTAGTGGTCGCAAGCCATCCAGAATAGGATATAATATATATATATATTCAATGACATCATGGTTGTTCTTGATCGTTCTTTCTTATTTCTGTATATAGATCTGTAATAAAATTCAATAATTTTGTTGATTGTAAAAGCCGCGGAAGATTAAAGAACTATTATGCCATGACTTATGTAGATGCTCTAATCCAATTTGTCAGATTAAATTCAACGTTGGTATCATATAAATCGATAATACAATCTAACTAGCCTGAAGAATTTTGAAATGCTTTACCATCAGTTTACATCCAATAATTTAGATGCTTTTTTTATAAAATCTGATAATAATAATACAAACACATAAATAATCGTATATTTTCTTTGTTTATTATGGTACAGATATAGCATGTTTATCCTAGATCTATTTTAATTTACATTGCTTAAATCTTAAATAAATTATCTCGAAAATATTATATCATTATCATAATTAAATATTTAAATTTATATTATTTAGTATTTTTATAAAAGATTTTATTTGCTTCTGTTTATTAAAATTTAATGTATAAAAATTAATAATTTTCTTATATAACATATTACAGTTTGGTGGAACTGAAATTGGATTAGATGAGATTTCTCAAGAAACAATGAAGAAACAAATGACAACAGATGAGTGGAATAAAATTTATGAAATGAGTAAAGATAAAGATCTATATCAAAATCTCGTTTCTAGTTTATTCCCTTCTGTACATGGCAATGACGAAGTAAAAAAAGGAATTGTATTAATGTTATTCGGTGGTGTTGCTAAAACTACAACTGAGGGTACTGCTTTACGTGGTGATATTAATATTTGCATCGTAGGTGATCCTAGTACCGCTAAATCTCAGCTGCTAAAACAGGTTGCTGAAATATCTCCAAGAGCAATCTATACCTCGGGAAAAGCTTCTAGTGCAGCTGGGTTAACCGCTGCTGTAGTTAAGGATGAAGAATCTGCTGATTTTGTTATAGAAGCTGGTGCCTTAATGTTGGCTGACAATGGAATCTGTTGCATCGACGAATTTGATAAGATGGATCCAAAAGATCAAGTCGCAATTCACGAAGCTATGGAACAACAGACTATTTCAATAGCAAAAGTAAGTTTAGCTGACATTCAGGGTAATTTCTTTACAGAAATTTTTTTTTAAATTTGTTTTCTTTATTCCATTATATACATTAAACAAATAAATATTTTTATTGGTCGTAAAGTCTTTTTAACAAATTAATATAATACAATTATGATGACAGTCAGACTGTACTTTTTTATAATCGCCCCTATAGAATCTGAAATATAAAATCTGACAAATATTAAAACCAAAATTAATAATGTTAGAAAAAGAGCAATTTGAATATCCCTTTCATTAAAAATATTTTCCATCTGTAAAGCTCAAACTGTTCAGGTTTTCTTCGGGAATCGAATTACAAATACTAAATGAAGATTTATTGCATATATTCATTACATATATTATTGACGTGTATATTATAACTAATAACTAGTAATCAGGCTCTGCACAAAAAAAATATCGCAACATTACATTGCCGATTGTAAAAATAATAAAATTGGTGACGTATCAAAATTAAGATATGAGAATATTAATTATACTGAGGTTAGAAAATATTGACAGAAGCCATATTTCTTTCGATTATTTATATTTATTGCCTTATTCTTTTTTTCTGGTCTGTACTTTTGCGCCAATTGTCATTGTTTTTGATTAATTTTAATAGGGGGAATTGGTGAATAAATATACTAATTACATACTAATATTAATCTACTAATTACTAACTAATACTAATATGCTGTTTACTAACTAATTAATATACTAACTACTACTTAATAATTATTCGTAATTCTTTGTGTATTTGTAAGAAAGTTTACATTACATAGGGAAACTAATAAAATGCCTATTGAAAACAATTATACCATTTTTTCCTTCTTCACTTTTTTCCAAATGTTATTCCATATTGTTGGTTAGTGAGAACAGTGAATAGAAAAATTTCGTATATTCATGATGTGTTTCATGTATCTTTTACAGATCTAGTACATATAGTGTCTTAAGGATGGCTAGAGAGAAATAATTGGAAGGAACTAAGAAAATTAATTAAGAAAATTAATAAATATTTTTTTATTGGTCTTACAGTCCAATCAATTCAATCTGAAAATTAAATAAAAATAAATATAAAAAAATGAAAAATGAAAATAAAAATAAATAAAAAATAAAAAATAAAAATAAATAAAAAATAAAAATTAAATTAAAAATTAAATTAAAATTATAATGACAGTCAGACTGTCCTTGTTTACATTCACCCCTGTAGACTAATCTGAAAATAAAATATTAGCTGAAAAAATTCTTTGTTAGTAAAGTGCAGTCTGACTGTCCCCAACACCCTTATCTAATTGAAGACTTGTCCAACGTTTCGAGCTCGCTACGGCTCCTCATCAGGGACTAAACTAAACCTTATATTCTAATCTATATATACCCATCCCCACCACCAAATTTAGTAAATTAAATATAAATTCCCCCTCTACAGAAATTGTCCAAAACCAATCAATTTAATAAGGAATGATAAACACTGTCCAATCTACCAGACTCTAACATTAAATTCGCATTATTTCAATTCCTGAAAATGTGAATACTTTCGAGACTCTCCCGTTTATACTTATTAATACCATGTTCCAAAATATCCACATTCACAAAATCAAAAGAATGTAAAAACTTTAAACAATGCTCTTTTAAACCGGAAGTAATATGTGATCTACGTAAACTATATTTATGCTCATAAATTCTCTTTTTTAAATATCTATCTAAATCGAAATAATGTGAATTTTATGTTAGAGTCTGGTAGATTGGACAGTGTTTATCATTCCTTATTAAATTGATTGGTCTTGGACAATTTGTGTAGAGGAGGAATTTATATTTAATTTACTAAATTTGTAGTGGGGATGGGTATATATAGATTAGAATATAAGGTTCAGTTTAGTCCCTGATGAGGAGCCGTAGCGAGCTCGAAACGTTGGACAAGTCTTCAATTAGGTAAGGGTGTTGGGGACAGTCAGACTGTCATTATAATTTTAATTTAATTTTTAATTTAATTTTTATTTTTAATTTTGATTTTATTTTTTATTTATTTTTATTTTTTATTTTTTTATATTTATTTTTATTTTATTTTCAGATTGAATTGATTGGACTGTAAGACCAATAAAAAAATATTTATTAATTTGTATATGGGCAGTCGACATAAGTACAATTCAATTGTTTTAATATTAAGAAAAATTTATTTAAAATTTTGAAACTGTATATTTTCAAATTAAGTTAACTGCATATTCATTGTGAATATCTTGAGAGTGATTGAGATAATAAGGGATGTTAACCCTTTATCTAGTTAGTTCAGAGAGCCTGATAATTTAATGTCATGCAAATATGTAGCCAGTATTCCTAGTGGTTGTATTCTTGTGACACTTCCCTCAAGGCAACAGGTTAATAAGTACTGGTATATTTTCATATGTCAGAATAGGTTTGCGAACCCATGTGCTATCAAACTTTTTTTTTTACAACACATAGCTAAGCACTCATATATACCTGATAATTCCCATCCTCATCATTGTCAGAATGAATGGGCAAAAATGTCAATAGACGGCAGTTGATTCTTTGTTTTATTTTAGTCAATAACTTTAATCATGTGTCCTTTTTCAGGATTGACTTGTATAATACTATTTTTAAAGACATTTTAACACATATTTTTTTATGCATATAATTTTAAAGTTAATTTTCGTCCAGCTTTTTCGTGGCTTGAACTTTGGCACTGAAGTTTGTTTCCAAAACAAATACTAAGAAATTCTGTGATTGGTATTTGATAATTTTTTCTGAACGAATAATTAGATAAAGTATACATTTATAAACAATATTCAAACCCAATATAAGAACGACCTTAAGTACGAGGGGAGGTCAATAAGTCCTTAAGAAATGTGAGAGATGGTGCTCGTAGTATCGCAAATGGTCTGTTTCTAGTAAGCATTATTTCTCACTAGGTATATAGCAAAGTTGCAGCCATATTAATCTAGTGGTTAAATAACTTTTGTTTGCTTAAGAAAATGGAAAAAAGTGAATTTAGAGCAGTCATTAAACATTTCTATTTAAAAGGCTTAACAGCAAAAGAAATAAAAGCTGAGTTGGATTCAGTTCATCGCACATCTGTCCCTATTTTTTCAACAGTTTACAATTGGATAAATCAATTTCAACGTGGCCGTACATCAACAGAAGATGAACATCGTTCAGGACGTCCCGTAGACGTGAGTATCCCGAGAATGATCGATAAAATCCACGATATGGTGTTAAGTGACCGAAGCATAAAATTATGCGAAACAGTTAAGGCCACATGGGCTTCAAAAGTACCGTCGTTTCAATTTTGCACGATAAGTTGGTTATGAAAAAAATATCTGCGAGATGGGTGCCGCGTTTGCTCTCAGCTGAGAACAAACGCAACCGCGTGGCCTCTTCTAAGGCTCTTTTGGAACGTTTGTATCGCAAGATGAGTTTCTGCGTAGATTAATCACTGTAGATGAAACATCGATACACCACTACACTTCTGAGACGAAAGAACAGTCTAAATAATGGATTATTAAAGGCGAATGGGCTCCAAAAAAGGCAAAGACGGTGAAATCAGCTGGAAATATTATGGCTATTGTGTTTTGGGATGCACGTAGTTTTACCCGTATTGACTATTTGGAGAAGGGGCAGCTGATTACTGGAAAGTATTATGTGTCATTATTAAGTCAGCTACATGAGAACATAAAAGAAAATCGTCCTCATTTGAAGAAAAAATGTCTTCTTTCTCCAGGATAATGCACGAGTGCATACGTTCGCAGTTTCGATGGCTAAAATTCAGGAATTGAAGTTTGAATTGATAGACCATCCACAGTACTCATCAGATCTGGCCCGAGTGACTTTTTCTTATTTTCAAATTTAAAGAAAAGGATCAGTGCGCAACGGTTTATGTCAAATGAGGAGGTCATCGCTCACACAAATGCTTATTTTGAGGAACTACAACAATCATACTTTTCTGAAGGCTTAAAAAAATTGAAGATACGTCTGTCAAAGTGTATTGAACTAGAAGAAGATTATGTTGAAAAATAAAAAAAAATTTACCCCAAAAAATTGTTTTTCTATCTTTTTCTAAAGACTTATTGACATATCCTCGTAATTGTATGTTCCTGGTTAATGCAACTATCACAATCCTGTTGCCATTGGCCAGCAAACGTGCACTTACTGAAAAACATCTATTCTGTTTCATAGTGGCCTAATGTAACATACATAGATTAGTCATTATAAACATAAACATTGAATGTAAATATGATTGAATTAATTTCTAAATTTTGATCATATCATTTATTTAGCGAAGCATATTACTAGATAATTAATAATTTCCTTTTTTTATAGGCTGGCGTAAGGGCAACATTAAATGCTCGGACATCTATTCTTGCAGCTGCAAATCCAATTGGTGGTCGTTATGATAGATCAAAATCTTTACAACAAAATGTTATGTTGACTGCGCCAATTATGTCAAGATTCGATCTCTTCTTTATCTTAGTTGATGAGTGTAATGAAATCATTGATAATGCTATAGCTAAGAAGATTGTTGATTTACACAGTAATAATTTAGTTATTACTGATACTAAATATACACAGAATGAAATTTTACGCTATATCAGTTTTGCAAAACATTTTAAACCAATTGTGAATGCAGTAAGTATTTAATTTAATTTATTTAATTTAATTAATTTAATGTTAGTGGAAATAATATTGAAATATGATAATTATCTTTTTATTTTTTATTATCTTAGTAATAATAAATCTCAGAAATAAAAGTATCATTTTATGAAAAGCAGGACAATTAACATGTAAATGTCATGTCGTCACATTACGGTTACGATCTTTCATAATATAACAATTTACAATTTTTCATAGTACAACCTGGAATCGAATTTTATGGCTTAAATTACGATTATTTACCGTAAGAAAAAGTTTACGAAACTGTTTTCACTAATAAAGTGTATGATGTGTTATAACGAGTACTATGCTATACAATAAGGTATCCTTCGCGAGGGAAAGCACCGATTATTGGGTGTCGTTACTGCTAAGAATTCGAAAATATGAGAGTGGGTAAAGAACGACAGAGTAGTAGTTTTTTATAGATAGTTCGAAATAGATTAAGAGAAAATAACTCTTAACTGTATTTAGTAGACAGCTTCTTTTTGAAATTTTGATACTATTCTCTTATATACCTTTTTTTATCTATTTGGTCTATACTATCTACATATATCAAAAGAGAATAATTCCTCAAGACTAAAATAATAAAGAAAGAGAATTTTAATTATTTACCGTAGACATCAATGGAAGATCGGGCATGTACCTTATTGTGAGCAAACTAAACTTGGAAGGTATTTGTTTATATAATTTATTCATCGCGAATTACATTTAAATTTTTATACCATATCGGTAATAATAATTTGCAGCTAATTATTCTATTAAATAATTAACTACGGTGTTCGCTATATATTTTTCAAATGAAGTGTTGTGTGTAAATAATTCTATATTCTTGTATTTGTGACCTTCGGTCCCGCCTTCTTCTGCCTGAAGATATCCTCGGCGAAATAGGCAGCCCTTCCCCATGTATCCTGACTGGAGAGCATCAGGGGGACGAGTTCTTTCGGGTTGACCATTCCAGCATCTTCCCCCAATAGCACCCTTTGCTACTCCCACTGTCCGTACACGAAAAATGTATGATGGGTATCGTCTTTTGCGGATCCACAGTATATGCAACCAGGATCCACGACTTTGCCCGTGTTGTGCAAGTACGCGCGGAAGTACCCGTGGCCAGTCAGCATCTGGGTGAGATAGTAATTTATCTTCCTATATAAATAGGTTAATTCAAACAAGGTAGCGCGTATAGAACGTATATTTTCTTGCGTAAGTACGTTGTGTAAATGAATAATAGCTTATTTCATTTAAGCTTTAATCTATTATAAGCAGTTCTTAGTTTGAAGCAATATAGTGGGTGCACATTTAGGTAGGTAAAATATCGAATTTAACTAATTATTAATTTTAATCAATAATATAACAAATTTTATAAATTGATAATTTTCTGAAAGTTTATCTAAATATTATAAACCAAGATTTTAATTCATAGCCTATTTCTTTTCGAATATATTCAATTCCTGATAGAACGATATTGGACCTTGCTGCCTCTGCGATGTTCTTAGCTTAATACAATTATACTTCTTAGCTTATAAAATTATATATTTCATTGTTTATTTATATATTTATTAATAATTTATTAGCAGAATGCATTAAAGCTATTGAGCAAAACTGAGGGCTATGTAATAGAATTTTAACCATCAAGTGAATGAATGATATTATATATTAAAATAGCAAGAGACATATCAGTGACAGGAATAATATTATTAAATAATTATAATAATATAAATGAATTATAAATTATATAATATAAATAAAAATAAATTATATTATATATTGTCGGCCAAGGTGAGAAATACCTTGGCGACGATGAATAATTTATTATGTCATCAACTCTACATTGTAGCGGGGCTCCATATACACAAAGTAAGTTATCAGGGTCGTATATAGTCCCTTGGACTCCCGTAATCCCGTTACTATGTTATATTCTGAAAAATTGTAATCAAAACTTCCGTTATATTACGCAAGTTTGGACAGTCGAATTTGATTACGATGTTTTCTTAAAAGCTTTATAAATTCAATTTCTTTTGGATTTATTTCTAGATTATCACAAATATTATAAGAAATAAGTTCGAAACAACAATATTTTCAATTAGAAATTTTTACAAAAAAATAATTTTATTTCAATTTCATTCACCTTCTACTTTAATGTAATGCACAAATTTAAAACCTAATTTTTTAATAACTTTAAACATATTTGTAAAATATAAGAACATAGCGTACTAAATAAATAATATATTATTTATTCATACAATAAATTATATTAAATTTTAATCACGATTATATTTTGTCGATTTGTAATGATTTAATTTAAATTATTAGTACTCGCATTTTATGTGTACATTACAGATTACTTCTTTATTTAATTTATTCAAATTACAATTTTACTTCTTTAGACTCCATCTGTTTAAAATTTTCAGTATTAATTACATATATTAGTTATATTTGAAGAGGCCTACGATGGCTCGATCGCTAGAGCGAAGGACTAGTAACTTGGTGATCCGAGTTCAAATCCCGGTCTCGGCCGATTGACACAAGCACCGCTGTAATAATTTACATGTGCTTTGTTTACAAACACATCGTAGATCTCCGTCGCTGATTAGCACCAATATTTGGAAGCAAAATAGAGCGACGTTAAATAACATAAAAAAAGTTATATTTGAAATGAGAATATTATTAACAATAAAATAAAAATTGAAAATAAAATAATCTATATTTTATTATAGTAAAGGACAACTCTACTGCCTCCACAAGCTTAAATTTATCTTAAATGTTCATTTTTAAAATTATTTATAACTTTACTAATGAATTTCTACATTTTTGTTTGAAAACACTATTGAAGCTAATTATACTGTTTGAAACATCTACGATAATTTCCTTAATAGTGAGTTTGTTATATGAAGGAGGGATTTTGAATTAGAAGGCCGAAAAAACGAGTTTTTTCAACGATTTTTTCGGAAGGGAAGAAAATGAATTTGACAATCGAGTTTTTTTAACATACTTTATTACTAATCAACTTTTAAAAAAAATTTATTTCATTAAAAAATATTCAAAATTGTTTGAATGATAGCGATTTTGCCCGAGCGCCTATAGACTGTACTTGTTGATTTGCGCTGGTGATACTGCTCGAACTAAGCATTTGAAACAGACGGGACAGAAAAAGATCTAGTTGAATTTAGTTGAATTCGTCTTTTTTAGTTGAATAAAAAAATCCCTAGAAAATAGTCAAATTTAACATTTTTTCGAATTTTCAAGAAAAGAATCACTTTTTTAAAAAAACTCACTTTAATGTGAATAAACAATTGCTTAAACAATAATTTTCTGAAAAACGAGCTTTAATATTTACCATATACACATAATTCGTCACCAACTATAACCCTTTTGAGAAAATTAGCATGATTATTGACTTCAATCAACATCTCCTGAGCTGTGGTCACGCGACAATTCATTTCATCAAAATTAAGCAGTTTTGGAAAGAATTTCGTTAACACATGTCTCTTGCCTAAAACATCAGAAAAAATAACATGGCATGAGCCAATCGATATGCCAACATGTTCAGTAACTTCTCTCATAGTGATTCGACGATGTATCAACTCATTATGTTTCACTGCTTGAACGTTTTTATCTGTTGTTGACGTGCTAGGACGTCCAGGGCGAGATTAGCCTTCGACATCTTCTCGGTCGTCTTGGAACAGCTTATACCACTTATACACATTCTTTTTACTCAAAGTAGACTTACCATATGCAACTGTCAACATTTCAAGAGTTTTACAGAAGTGAATTCCATTTTTACTACTTAATATTTAATGACACAATATTTAATGCAAACTCTTTGCTCCATTTTTTTAGTAAAAGAAAATCGCCAAGTACACGAAACATTTATAAATTTGTATGCCTGTCATAAACAAACAAATAATGCTGTAGAGCTAAAGCCATGAATATATGCTTAATATACCTATACCAACACAAAATCAAAAAAATCGATAATCGAACGGATGTAGCCCTAGATATTTACAAAGTCACCATATTATTTGAACACACCTCGTATATAAAATAAATAAACGACTTTGATTCATTGCATATATATTCAAAATCTCTATCCTTATAAACTAAGTTATTACTTTTTTGTCAGTCGCATTACTATTAGGTGTACAAATAAGTTTCCGCCGTATGGAAAACATGGCGCCACGGATAAGATAACATCGAAATCTTCAGATGTAAAAAGTCGTATAGTATATGTTGAAATCTGAAAACAGTATAATTTTTTAATAACTCTGACTTTGCTAGCATCAATTAGTTTTCATCGTGTTAAGATGTCAAGTTTTGACGCTTACTTGGCTAAGTAAGCGCCATTTGCGGGAATTGTTAATTTACTTCTTTCATTTTAAGCAATCTGCAGCTGAAGCACATTGGCTACTCATAGAAGCATATGGTTATGTTAATTTGAATGAGAGAAGTTGTCGGGATTGGTTTCTAAAATTTAAAAGCGGTGATTTTGACGTAGAAGACAAAACATGCAGTAGAAGGCTCAAAGTGTATGATGACACAGAATTGGAAGCTTTACGTGGGTGGATTGATAAGTTTCTGGCCTGACCAAGAGATGGCGCCAGTTGGCCTACCTTGAGGTGGCGTTCTATAGTACCATCCTTAGATAGATTGTAGCTATAGTTTCAGTTCAATCACCATGTTAGTTTAGGTTTGTGAGCAGGCTGAACAAGACGCCCCTGTGTTTTTCGTAAAAATGGAAAAGCTGGAAAATCGTGCTGTCATCAAATACTTTTATTTAAAGGGATTAACGCCGAAGGAAATTAAAGAAGAGATGGATTCAATACTCAGGACATCCTCCCCATCATATTCAACCGTTAAGCAGTGGATTTCCGAGTTTAAAAAGGGTCGTGTGAGCACCTCTGATAAGCCTCGCTCAGGACGTCCCATTGAGGTCACAACTCCAGATGTGATCGAAAAAATCCATCAAATAGTGCTGAAAAACCGCAGATTAAAGTGCGCGAGATAGCTGAGACCTGTACGATGTCATATGAACGTGTACAAAATATTTTCCACCAATATTTGTATATGAAAAATCTCTGTGCAAGATAGGTGCCGCGTTTGCTAACAGTCGACCAAAAATTGATTCGAAAGAACATTTCTACCGCCAATTTGGCGTTGTATAAGCGTAATCCAAGCGAATTTTTGCGTCGATTTGTAACCGTTGACGAATCTTGGGTCCCCCACGACACTCCTGAAACCAAACAACAGTCTAAACAGTGGATTGAACCAGGGGAACCAACTCCAAAGAAGGCAAAAGCAATTTTTTCGGCGAACAAGGCTATGGCTACTGTATTTTGGGGTGCAAGAGGTATTATATACATTGATTACCTTGAAAAGGGTAAAGCTATCACTGTTCAATACTACGCAGACTTATTGCAACTTTTGAGCCACGAAGTGAAAATTAAACGACCTCATCTGGCGAAGAAAAAAAAATCTGGTTTCATCACGATAACGCACCAGCGCACACGTCAATCATTGCGATGGCTAAAATCAACAATCTGAAGTTTGAATTGATGCCGCAGCCTCTCTACTCTCTAGACCTAGCTCCGAGTGACTATTATCTGTTTCCGAACCTCAAAAAATGGCTTAGCGGTAGAGATTTGCGGACAATGAAGAAGTAATCGAAGCTGTAAATGGGCATTTTGAGGAGCTTGATGAATCGGTCTATAGAGATGGTATTACTAGACTAGAACATCGCTATGAGAAATGTATCAGCCTTGGTGGAGATTATGTTGATAAGTAAAAAAAAGTTCTTAAAAACGTTGTTTTTCTTGGTCAGGCCGGAAACTTATCAATCCACCCTCGTATTCGAGGAAGTTCTGTGCCAAACGCAAGAAGAACTTGCACAAGAGTTAGAAGTGACTCAGCAAGCTATTTTACAACGTCTCCAAACCCTGGGTATGGTCGAAAAACAAGCAAATTGGGTTCCTTACGAACCGAAGCTAAGAGACGTCGAGCGCCGCTTATTAGCTTACGAATAATTGCTCAAAAGGCAAAATCGCAAAGGATTTCTACATCGAATTGTGATGGAAGACGAAAAGTGGATTCACTACGATAACCCAAAGCGTAGGAAGTCATGGGGTAAGCCCGGACATGCCTCTACTTCGATGGCCAAGCTAAACATTCATGGTAAGAAGCTTATGCTGTACATTTGGTGGGATCAGCTTGGAGTAATCTATTACAAACTACTCTAACACAATCAAACCGTCATCGGGGACCGTTACCAACAACAGTTGATGCAATTGAGCCGAGCATTGAAGATTAAATGTCCACAATATGCCAAAAGGCACGATAAAACCATTTTTCAGCATGACAACGCTCGGTCACATGTTACAAAAATCGTAATGGAAACGTTAGAAGCACTGAATTGGGACGTCCTACCCCACCCGCTGTATTCACCAGACATAGCTCCTTCATACTACCATCTATTCCGGTTGATGACTCATGATCTGGCTGAGCAGCACTTCACTTCTTACGAGGAATTTAAGAAATAATGCGATTCGTGGATCGTCTCAAAAGACGAGCAATTTTTTAGACAGGGTATTCACTTGCTGCCCGAAAGATGGTCAAAAGTAGTAGAAAGTGATGGGCAATATTTTGAATGATATTATTTGTACCTTTTTTTACAATAAATTCTTATTTCTTGGTAAAAAACGGCGGGAACTTATTTATACACCTAATACTTATATAATATCTTAAGATGATGCTCTTTAGATTATTTTCTAGATTACTTTCAGTTGTTAAGTTGTATCAAATCGTTATAGATGATAATTTTCCAGAAGTAACTACTGTAATTAGAGCTGTGAGATTCTCTCTTTAATTCGAGCCTACAAATTGATAAACAGATCTACATTGAGCGAAAGGAAACATTACAGTAACCTAAAAGTCAAGTAAATTTTACGTGTGTGCTTAGGTATCTGATGGTCACGTGAAATCAACGTTAGGAATAGCAAAGTTTTAACAATACTGCTCTGAGTAGTACTTACTTGCATTAAGTAACGTTGAATTTATGTAATTTTTAAATAGATATAACTTGAGAATTAATATATAATAAAAGTATATAATACCTAACCTAATATAAATACGAATAGTAATTAACCAAAAAATTATTTTATATATTTATAAATATATTGATATAATATTTATATAATGATGCGCGTGTAAATTTATAAACACTATTTTAAATTTTTTTACATTGAATAATAAAAAAAGAGGGGAAAAATAAATTTAATTTATGAATTAAGTTCGTTATATATAGATAATACGAATGTTACATTTTAAAAGGTTGAGTACAAACTATTGAAATAAGAAATCATCTATTTAAATGATAAAATTAACATTTGTATTGACAAATTTTATCAGTTTTTTGTTTCAAGTAAATAATGTAGTAGTACAGTATGCATAATTTATCTTAAATAAGTAAATATAATAATATATGAAGTAGAGTAATAATGTGAAAGAACGAGTAAGTAAATAGTGACATTTATATTTTATTATTGTTGGTTTATAATATGTTACACAGAAACTAAACACCACTTTTATATATATATATATATATATATATATATATATATATATATTTAACAGATTAAGCGTCCGTCAAAAAAACGTTTTCAAACGCTCGTTCCTATAGCAGAAAACTCAAGTTCAAACTACGTGAATCCTCCCTAACGCCAACGTGGCGAGTCCGTAAAACATTTTACCAAAGTTACTTAAGTAATGCTAACGTTTTCTTTCGGTGAGTGTTGAAGCTTCTATATTTTCCTTTGACACCAACATATAAACATTTTTATCTAGATGGAATATTCTATCTGTTTCGAAATTAATCAAGTTCTTTTTTTTCTAAATATAATCGAATATATGCAAACTATTTTCGAAGGTCATCTTCAATAACTGATGCTCTAGAAGTGGTCAAGTTTTAAGAAGTTCTCATGCTTAATAATCATACCTTCTCATAAAAGATTTTTACCATTGTTTTCCTGGATCATTGTTTTTACATTTTCTCAATAGTTAAATATTTCTGTATGTAATTGAGTAATTAAGATTTAATTACTGGAAAGTCATGTACTACGCAATACAATCTTCATTCAACATAGTATTTTCTTGATCATCTGTCATTGTTGTTGGTGGTCCTTTTTTACAATCGATGGAACTATTTTGTTTTAGTTTATCATATATTGTACGTTTTGGAATATTCAATAACTTAGCAGCTTTTCTAATTGATAATTCCAGGCCTTGCAAAGCTTTTACAACAACAGTCGGGCAATATTTTCTTTCAATTCCTTTTATTTTCACAGCTGGCTTCTTAATTTGTTATTCGACAAATTTTTCATCTGTTTCTGTGCTCATTTTGTACTTGCTATTTTCATTAATAGTTTAGTTATTCCAACTTGTGCAATCGAATAATTAACCAAAAAATAAGGAAAACAAAATGATAAATTAGTATTGATTGATATGAATATATCCATATATTGGATATACAAGTAAGTTTCTAGCATTATTTTTCTCCAAAATATCAGGTTCTATTATGAAAACATGGTTGCATATTCTTTATTAAAAATATCATCCATTAGAAGCTATAACTTTTTTCCATCTTTCTGGCAATTTAGGAATTCCGGAACAAAAAATTTCTCGTTTTCCAAGCCCAAGAACGTATGGACCAATTTTTGATTTCCTCTACTGAACTGAAGCGTATTCCCATAAATACGTTCTGCATTGATTGAAATAAGTGGTAATTATAAATAAAAATAAGATGGTCTGTGAGGTAGAATTTCCCATCCATTATTCTCCAAAAAATTTTAACCGAAACCGCAACATGTGGCCATGCGATCTCGTGACAAAAACTGACGGACTCATGCCTGTTCTTATATTCTGGACGTTTTTCCTTTAATACTTGCTTCAAACGAATAAGTCGGGTCCGATTCAATGGTCATTTGTTGATTCGATCACTCAAAAGCAGTTTGTAGTATACGACAACCTTTTGATCCCATCATATGCAGAGCATGATACTCGCCGGGCTTTTTATGCGATTTTCTACGTTTAGGGTTATCAAAATAAATCGAGTTTTGATCGCCAGTGACAATATGATGCAAACATAATTTATTTTTATTATGATGCAGCAATATTTCCGACATGCAAAATTGCCACTCCACGACTCTCATCTTCAAAAATTTTCGACTTTCCGGAGCGACCCTTGTTTCTAACTTCAAAATCACCACTTCTGAACCGTTTTTTAACTATTCGCGGCACTTCGAATCACCAATAAATTCTGCCCCATAAGTTTTGGAAAACAAACGATTTACGTAAATATTTCGTTTCGGCATTATATACAATTTTCTGTGTTTAGGGTTCTTATAACCAATTTATTTTTCATCAGTGACGAAACGATGCAAATATGATTTATTTTTAGGTCGCTACAGCAACATTTCAGACATGCAAAATTACCGTTCGACGTTTTTCGGTATCAGTTCGTATGGCACTCAGTTTCCAATCTTTTGAATGAATCCCAATGCTTTTAGGTGCAGGGAAACGGCCTGCTCCGTCGCGCCCAATAATGTAGCAAGTTCATCTTGAATCTGGCGCGGACCCTCATCCAGCAAAGCGTCTAATTTCTTATCATCAAAACTTTCCGGAGCGATCCTATTTTTCAACTGCAAAATCAGAATTTTTGATCTGTTTTAAGAATTTCCGAAAGAAAACGCAAGGGCTCAGTCGCACGTTTCCTCATAATAAAAAATAGAAGCAGCGCTTCCTGCAAATGACGTTTATTTGGCTGGAAATTTGCAATGATTTTGCTCGATAAAATAAACGACACCGAAAGAAATGCTCAAATATAATGCTGCAAAGTTATTGACAGATACACAACCTACAAATATAATATATGAGGCCTGACATTTCTGCTCGGGATTCACTGATGACGCCATCTTTTGACAAACACTGGAAATTTACTGGTACACTCAATAGTATATTTAATTGTGTTTTCAACGTGTTTCTTAATTCTATTTATTTTACATGCCTTATTATTATGGACAAATCACAATTTCTAATTCATATTACACTATATTATAATATAGTTTTACAAAATGGTTTGTTCGAACAAATGGAAGTTAGCATTTTCTGCGGCGCGGAGCTTCCTGCCGAAAACGATAAAATACACTTCTGATAATTACTAGTTTGTGTTTCACAGATTTTTAGTAATATCTATGAAGTATAGATTTTGCATAAATGTCTGTTAGAACGATTCCAAGTGTGCATTTTCGGCGACGCTTAGCATCCGATCATAAATGCAAAAATTTGACGATTTGTGGGTTTTCTCAGGAGAACGACAAAATAGATTTTTGACAATTACTTGGTTTATTTCACGAATGTTAAGTGATATCTAATATTTCAATACATAACTTATTGAGTGAAATATTGTGAATTACGTATGCTACATCTTTATCATCAACGCGGAACTTGGAAATTATTTACAACTTCTAAAATCCACCCACGCGCCCCTGCACGGTCTAGAGTTCTGACATTCGGGCTATCGATATGTATGCTGACGAGTCTTTCACGGAAAAACCAAGGTTATATTTTGTAGTGACCAATTTCGTAGCTGGCTCTTAGGCTACCATTAGATTAATATATAGATCATTATATACAGACTATAAGTTTTACCAAAAATATTGACCGAGGGAATATTTTGTATCGTTCTTTATTTTTTTATAATCTAAAATTACATTATTCTATCTTAAGATAGTACTAGAACATGGAATTCTGCATTATTTTTGAAGAAATATCATACACATGATTGATTTTTAATAATAAATAAACAAAAATATCATTAAAGTTCTTTTATTAAAGCTCAGTTTTTTCAGTTTTACTATATTAAACATATATTCAATCTATAGGCTGCTGGAGATCTCCTTATTAGAACATATACAGATTTACGACAGAGAGAAGGACGTGGCAGCGGAAAATCAACTTGGAGAGTAACAGTAAGGCAGTTGGAAAGTTTGGTGCGACTGTCTGAGGCACTAGCAAAACTTCAATGTCAGGACGAAGTTACTGAAAAGCATGTAAAAGAAGCTCGTCGGCTTCTTAGTAAAAGCATAGTACGAGTAGAGCAACCAGATGTTGACCTCGAGGAAGATTCTGTTAATAACAGGGACACTGAGAATATTGCACCGGCTATGGCTGCTTTTAATGAAATTAGTAACAATGATTCTGGTAATTATAGTAAAAGAATGCTACTTAGTAATATTATTTCTTATTATTTTTTAATATCTTAAAAATAACGAATCGTCCATTATCAAATTAAGTAATTTTACTTTTTAAATTTATTGTAATTCAACTATTAATGACGACTTGCTTAGCTGCTATCATATCATATCATATCATCATATACTAATTTATAATAACAAATTGTGTTCTTATTCGGATACGTTAAACAAAAATACTACTGAATCGATTGCTCTGAAATTTGAAATCTATATTCTATATTACTTTCCTAGTCATATAGGCCATGTTTTTAAATTGAATAAAAAAAACATGATTGCAAAATAGCTAGCTGCTACTTTACCAAGAATAACAAAACTACGTATATAAGGTCAGACAATTAAGTGATGCCATAAAAATAAAAAATCGAGTATATTTAAAAACTGAAGTACATTGCTGCGACCCCCTTTAAAGTAGTCCCCTCCCGCATCTATACACTTATTTCAACGAGTTTTTCAGTTTTTATAACAATTCTGAAACACTTCTTGTGGAACCTCTCCGAGTACTCTCATCACAGATTCTTGGATGTTTTCAGCGTAGTCAAAATGTCGACCTTTGACGAATTTTTTCAAATGGGGGAATAGGAAAGAGTCGCAGCGTGACATGTCCGGTGAATAGGGCAGTTGTGGTAATGTTGCGAGGCCTTTAGACGCCAATAACTAAGAGACACTGAACGCACTGTAATAGAGAACATTGTCGTGATGCAGAATCCCAAGTCTTGGCGATCTCCGGACGCACTCTGAGCACATTTTTGTAATTTTTCGAGCATATTGTGGTAGAATACTAGATTTACGGTTTGTCTAGTTGGTACAATCTCTTTGGGAAACCACCCCTTTGCTGTCGAAGAACCAAATGAACATGGTTTTTACTTTAGACTTGCTCATTCTCGCCTTCTTTGACCATGGCTCTCCAGATTTTTTCTTTTTTTTTCGCTCTCATTTTTCGCGCTTTGTCTTTGACCCTCTCACGGCCTTTTTTAAAATCGGCATGCCACCGAAACCCTAACTGTGACTCAGGGCATCATTACAATACACTTTACGCACTTCTTTAGATAAATTTATAAATATTTCTATTGGTCTTACAGTCCAATTAAATATATTAAAATTAATACAGAATAATATTATTGATATATATTTATATCAATACTAATACATTCAATATATAGTTAATTGAAAATTATAATGACAGTCAGACAGACTATCCTTGTTTAAAATCACCCCTGTAGAAACTGTGGCGAGCTCGAAACGTTGGCCAACCTCAGTCTATCTTTAATTGGGTAAAGGTGATGGGTACAGTCAGATTGCATTTTACTAAAACAGAATTTTTTTCAGCTAATATATTTTTATTTCAGATTATTCTAATGGGGTGATTTTAAACAAAGACAGTCTGTCTGTCATTATAATTTTCAATTAATTATATATTGATATGTATTAGTATTGATATAAATATATATTGATAATATTATTATGTATTAATTTTAATTTATTTAATTGGAATGTAAGAACAATAGAAATATTTATTAATTTAAACACTTTTTCATAAGTTTCTGTCTCGGCTTCGCCGAGTTTCGCACAAAATTTTATTGCGCACCATTGTTCTAAATTTTCTATTCTATTTTCGTGACATGTATTACCCGCGCATTGTTACAAAACACTAAACAGCTGGCGAAGAAATGACCATACAAGGATTGTCAAGGTATCAATAGAGAGAGTAGGGATCTATGATTACGGTGGCGGAGTCATAGGTTAGCAGTGTTACCACAAGCCGAGAAATAAAATCTGTCGCATTACTTAATTGTTTGACCTCGTATATATCATCGCTTCTATATAAAAAAAGTGATACCCGAGCGTCCGCTTCTCAGATTGAAACTCCCTATAAAAATTATCGCAAGACGTATTCTACCTTGTAGAAGTTGCTTTGTAGCTCCCCGTAGAAGTTGTCTCGACACACCTAGACATCATATTCTGTCGCTCAAAAATAAAAATACAATTTTTCTCGTAGAAGCTTTATGTAATACACACATACCGTATATTTTCATCTTTTAGATTAAATACCGCGAGTATTTATTAGGAGACGAAATTAGTTTCCGAACTTAGTTTTGTATCTGAAAAAGGACACTTATGATGGAAAATGGATAAACGTTGGCTTAATCAAAATATTTTCCGCAATTTTCTACTACTTTTTCCCATCTTTTTGGCAATATGGCGATACCATGGCAAAAGAACGATAGTGGTTTCGAGGCGATCCAATCACCACAACTTCTCGCACTTCTTGAACATGTCGGAAATGCGTATCGACGAGGTCATGCTGCATCGATCTAAGTGGTAATCAGAAGGCGCTATGCTGGCGAGCACGCTGGGTGCGCAACACTTTCCATTAGAGCTCCAACAGGGTGTTTTTGACGGCTTTCGCAACATATGACCAGGCGTTGTCATGCAAGAGAATGATCTATGTTCGATTAACTTCTGTTACAAATCATTCAGTTGGCTTTTTTATAACTCGGCAGTGACGGTTTCATTTGATTTTAGCAGCTCGTAGTACAGCACACCCTGTTGGTCCCACCTTATAGGTGGGAAATTATTATTTTAATTATTTTTAATTGTTATATTTTTTTGCGTGTGCGCGCGCGTGTATGTGTGTGTTAAAAAAATATATTATTTATTATGAAAGTGTTACTAAGATTTTCACTCGAGAATTATATTGTAAAAAACAATGATATAAACTGCTAAAAATGTTTGAAAAATATTAATTTAAAAATATATAAAGAAATTGTTAAAAACTTGTTACAAATTTAGCATGGAAATAATTTTGTAGTTGTTAAATTAAATGCATTATTTAATTCAGTAATATGCAGCACTATGTAATTAATTAATAAAATATATTTTTTAATTTTTCTTCATTAATTTTACTTTTTGATTTGAATATCGAGGCAAAAGTTCAATTTTAATTTTTCAGATAAAATTATCTCTCATATATATTTTTCTTTATTTAAGTTAATGTAAATCACAATAGTTGGGATTTTAGAATTTTATTGTATATTATTTTGTATACACGTTTTTTTTTTAATTTTCTATCGGTTTTATATGTACTATATTTCAATATTTAAAAAAATGAAAGTGTATAAGAAAGTATATAAAAATAATAATAAAAATAAAGGCATAGCAATACCTTTTGGCCATGGATGTTCCGTTTTGGTGTCAATGCGCATGGTTGGCTTGGGTCGACCCATGGCTTTTTGCCCTTAGGATTGTCATAGTAGATCCACTTTTCATTACCGGTCACAATGTTTTATCACAACCTTTACATATTGTAAGCAATGCAGCTTGTACGCCATATCATTCTTGAAGCAATCGATAAGTTTCAGCTACACTTTATTTCAAATCAAAATAGTGCAAAAGGATATGTCGACAAAACACTTTATCACGATTCCTTTTTCACTGATCAAAAAATTATAATGTTTACAGAAATGATGGTATCTGTTTTTATGGGTAAATGAATTTTATTGATAAGAGACAAAAATAAAAAATAAGTACTAGATCCGACACATCTGACTTTTCTTACTACTTATATCACCATCGAAACCTGAAGATTGGAAACCAAGTTTGCCTCCTAATAGTTATTGATGACAAGTAAAATTCAAGCAAAACAATAGTTTGCAAAATGGCACCTTTTTGAAGCTGAGATAGAACCTCTTATACGGAAAGTCAAATTCTCTATAGGAATATCGATTCATACATATAGTACTTTTTACATATTGATTATTTTTACATTATTGAATTGTTTAATAAATTGATTAATTATTATCTCGGACGAATCCGAGATGAGGAATATTAGTATTTTTATATTTGAGTCAATCGTTTAAATTAATATATTTGAGGCGCACAATCTAATGACCTGCTTCCGCGTATATAAAATTTTTATTATTATGAATGCACTATCATCTTGCACCTCTTAGTATCAATCAATAGAATTGATCATGAAATAGTAAAAACTTTTTAAGAATATAAATATTTATATTCTTTATTTTCTAGTTGGTGGACAATTTTAATTATATCAATGAAAATATATCTTAACAACTATATTTTTAAACGATATTTTGATCATTTGTACACGATAACTTCTACCTAAATTATCACTGTTAAACGCCTATACTTCATGATCAGAATCTACTTTAATAATCCTACAAATATATACACGTGGTATGTTTAAATAATGTGTCAACGAAATTCATTCCAAAACTGTTTAATTTTGATTAAAAGAACCGTCTCGTGACCACAGCTCAGGAGATGTTGATTGAAGTCAATAATGATGCTGATTTTCTCAAAAGGCTTATAGCTGGTGACGAATCGTGTGTATATGGTTATGACGTCGAAAATAAAGTCCACTCGTCCCAATGGATGTCTTCTTCCATTACAGTGGCGTAGTGCATCAGGAATTCTTACCACAAGATCGTACGGTCAACTAAGAGTACTACCATGAAGTTATGCGTCGTTTGAGAAAGGCGATACGCAAAAAATATCCTTTTGCATCACGATAATGCACCTGTTGATTCATCGTTGCATGTTTTAGCTTTTTGGTCAAAACCAACACCACAGTGATACCTCCGCCTCCATATTCACCAAATTTGGCACCCAGTGATTTTTTTCTTTTCCCAAAATTGAAAAGACCCATGAAAGGACATCGATTTTGAACGACTGAGGAAATAAAAACTACAATGCTGAAAGAACTCAAGGCTATAACAAAAAATGATTATAAGAAGTGCTTCCATAATTGGAAAAAGCGTTGACACAAGTGTATCATTCTTGAAGGGGTTACTTCGGAGGAGACAAGATAAGAATTGATTAATAAATAAATATTTTTTGAGAAAAACAAAAAGTCACCTTATTATTTGAACACACTTCATATTATAAATTCTAGTTTCTGTTTTTATTAAAGAAAATATCACATAATTTCATACATTTATATATAATACGCGATACGTTTGCAGAAATATATTTTTATTTATGCTTGTGATTTATTATTTTATTTATTTTTTATTATATTTTTTAATTCACGAATAAGTTGAAACGAATAAAGGATTAATAATAAATAATTCATATATATACATAGAAAATTCTTTGAACTTATATATTAGAATAGCTGATTATGCGTGAATGAATTTAAAATTTTGTATACATAGATCTGTTACCTTCTTTTCACGTTATATTAGATAGGGGGATAGAGAGAGTATATTACATAATGAACAGTAAAAATTAAATTAATATCATATCGCTGGTAAAAACACTTGTAAAAATTAGTATATGTTATAGATGTAATCAAAATTGTAGTTTTTAAATTAATGGATGAACTACTCAAACATATTAATTAAAAGAATTTTGTATTACATATATATCTCTATAAATTAATCATCAATAAGTCAATTTCTACGTAAATTTTATCATATTTTTTTAAACTTTTTGAAAAATGAAATAAATAATAAATAAATCCATAATCTTAAATATAATTATATTTCTCAAAAATTATCGCAAATTATGTATAAGTGTAAGATATGAAGTACTAAAGGTTTGAGAAGGGGTTACATATTTGATAACAGTATCAGGAGTGAAGAAAAGAAATAATTCCATTTAATAACTAATTTTTAAAAATAAAGAAAATGAAAAACCATATAGGTGAGAAAAAATAAGGCAATAATTTTTTAATTATTCGTATATATTGTAATATATAGTACTTCGTTTGATAGTATTCGCACTAATTTTATACAACGATATTAAATGTTCTAGCAACGAATGTGGACATTATAGCAATTAAAAGCGTATTGATATAAGGAGAAAAAAGCGTACTATCACAAACTTCGCAGAATGTTAACAGTTCTGGAAACCCGGCAGGAATGTTATCACCCAGTTATAATACTCACTCTTTGTTTCTCTCCTACCCATATAATATTGGCAAGATCAAGAGAATGGTACTATCTCACCGCTCACAATTCTATACGCATAAGAACAGATGAATTTACTTTGCACACGCTTTTTAGTAGTATGCTTCAAATAGCTGATTTTCACACGTAAAAAACAAATTAAAAGATATACGGCTGCCGTTAAAAAATAGTGCCTTTTAACATGACAATGGAAATTAATTATGAACCTTATGAAACAATTTGCCTTCAAACGAAGAGAGTCAGTTACGATTGTAAGTTGCACGAGGAAAAAATCAACTTGCACAAGTAGTATTAGACTACATTTTTCACCATGATAGCCGGAAAATTATGTTGAAGGTGTTATTGCTGTATCTTTTACCATTTGTTCAATAATTTTAAACGATTTTGTTAGGAGGCGAACTTAATTTCCGACCTTCACATTTAGATGGCGATATGAGAAGTACGAAAAGTCAGATGTGTCGGATCTAGTGCTTATTAGTTTTGGTATTTACCAATAAAAACAGGCACCGCCATAATTTGTGTAAACATTATAATTTTTTGATCAATGAAAAATGAATCGTGATAAATCGTTTTTTCGATATGTCTTTTGGACTATTTTGATTTGAAAAAAACTTTAGCAGAAACTTATCGATTGCTTCAAGAATGTTATGATGAACAAGCTCCATCGTTTACAACATGTAAAGAGTGATTTCAGTGATTTAGAGGTGGAGATACTGATGTTAATGACAAAGAACGTTCTGGAGAACTTTTTGATACACGTTTAGATACTTTAGATACAAGTTAGCTTTGATTAAGCTAACTTGTATCTATTTTCCATCATAAATGTCCTTTTTCCGTTAAAAAAAGGTCGAAAACTAAGTACGCCTCTAATACATTATTTTTTCCAATGACTAAAAGTAAAGTTTCAATATTTTGTTTTTTTCTAAAATATTTTTCAATTTTTATTTTGTTGTTGAATCATACAAAAATTAGATTGTAATTCAGTACATTCATATACACACATATTAAAAACTTTAACTTATGCAGGTTAGAAACATTTTTTAATTTTGATCAATTTTTTGCATTTTATTACAATTACTCAAAATTTTAAAGGTATTTTTGTTAAACCACTTTAGATTCAGATTCATATTCCTGAGATACATACAAAATATACGGAGTGCCATTTCGAGAACATACTAATTTTTTTCGAAAATTACCTCACTCCAATTGATGAAAATATTTATACTCGTATCTTATTTAGTGCTGATTAGGAATGAATTTCAACACATAGAAAATACGAAACGTGTTAAAAAATATTTCAAAGAGAAGTTGCATATCATCAAAATACATATTTTTTAAATGTACATTTTTTCGGTGCATGTCATATTTCTGGAGAAATAACGATTCCGTCTTGAGGTCCCCCGATGCATTGACGATTATATCGATGTGTTAAAATTGTATACAAAATTATATACAAATTGAACCATATCTCGACTTTGAGATTCACTATAATATTAACGGTGTGTAGCCAAATTGGAAAGAACCACGAACTGTTTATATATTTATGCAATTTATCTCAGAAAGGTTGTAAATTAATTAAAAGACAAATATTTTTTATTTATTAAGACTTCTTTTTTATTATCTTTTCTATTTTTCTAGTTAAGTTCGAAAACCATTATTTTAATAGCTGTTGCCATGAAAATTTTAATTTATAAAAGATATTTATAAACTACCACCTAAAAAAATAATTGTAAAAATTTTTAGTAAAATCAGAGATAGGTATTTTTTTCAAAATGTTCATTAATTTATAATGAGTAAACATTCCTTAATAAATTATATGCTTACAGAGCCTCTCCAAGATTCTACACAATCATCTCAACTAAAGAAAAAACTTAAGATGCCTTATGAAGAATATAAGAGTCTTACTAATATGCTGGTAATGTACATGAAAGGCGAGGAAACAAGAATTGAAAAAGAAGGTAACATCAAAAAAGATATGATTAGTATTACAAGCATGTATTTAGCAATGTATATCAAGGAATATTTGCTGAAAATCTTAAACGGCTATAAAAGATTAAGAGCAATTTTTTACCGCAATTTTGTAACTTATAATTGAGGCTTCGATAACATTTGAGAAGGAGATATTATCAGACGTGGATGACAGATCTGGTCTACACTGTTGCGATAACATTAAGAATCTTCAAAATAAATTCTGTAAGGTTTTAGCATCTAATGCACTCCTACTTTCTAGATATTGATATTATTTTCTCAAAATTCTTTTTAAGATCTTTTTTTTCGCGCTCATTAAATGGAATACTTGTACAGTAGAAGTAGACTTTTTTTTATGAGAAACAGTACTTCAACAAGGGATTTAAAGAATAAAAGAAAGAATGAAATTACAAGCAAAAAATGTCAATGAACACATCTTTGTATATATAATAAATCTATTGTATATATAGAAAATATATTCTTTCAGCTAAGTTGATACTACAAGTAGTCCTTCACATAAAAAATTTTTTACTATTCAATGCCTCCACTTTAATTAAAGAAAATAATTACTCACTCAGGATTAAGTCTGTCTATATCTGATAAGCCTTTCCGTATAAGTATTATTCAAAATATAATCTTTTAAGATTTTCTTCAAAGAATTTAGCATACTGGAATTCCCTAGGAACTTTTATTTATCATACAGAACTCATTCAATATGTACTCATCAGGGAACTATTATAGTCAATTTGAATTTTTAGCACATTTCCATATAAAAAATTTTTCTGGTTTCCAATCAGAGATCAGAACTAGATGAACCCCATTCAAAATTTTTAAATCAGTATTTAAATTTCTTTTTGGGTAGTAAATATGGTTAAATTCAAGTCTAGAATCTGAAAATCAATCGAATATGCAGAACTACCATAAGATCAAATTTGACCCGGACTGGTGCACTTAAACTCCGCATGTGAACTGAATCGGTAAAATTTTTTATTCTATATTGGTACAACCTTTCTTGATGTCCATGTGAAATTTGAACGCCATATCTCCATTAGTGTGTTTGTCAGCTGTTTGTTTACGACGCAAAAAGTTTGTCTGGCGATATTGATTATAGAAAAAAAAGTTGATCAACGAGTTTGATTGAAATTTTCTGTTTCCATCCAATGGAATTAAGGCCGTGGATTCGTTGAAAATGTTGCAGAAGTGTTTTGGCGAGTGTACTTTATTGCGAACGCAAATGTTTAAGTGGCACAAAGCATTCAGTGAAGGTCGTGAAGTCGTCGAAAACTTGCCTCATACAAGTCGCCCATCCACCTAAAATCGTGGCGATGCTCATCGTTTTTTTCAATTACCATGGGGTGGTTCACAATGAATTCATTCCAGAAGGTCAAACGGTCAATAAGGAGTACTACTTGGCCGTTTTGAAACGTCTACATGAAGCAATTCGTCGTAAACGACCGAATTTGTGGGCAGACAATTCATGGTTTTTTCACCACGATAATGTGCCGACACATTCCAGCATGATTATGTCTGATTTTTTGGCCAAACACGAAATGAAAGTCATCGCTTAGCCACCGTATTCACCAGATTTGGCTCCCTGTGACTTTTTCCTCTTTCCGAAATTCAAAAATCTACTTCGGAGAACACACCATGAGTCCATAGTCAATATCGCCAGAAAAACTTTTTGCGTCGTAAACAAACAGCTGACAAACACACTCTAATGGAGATATAGCACTCAAATTTCACACGGACATCAAGAAAGGTTGTACCAATACAGGAAAAAAACATTTGCCGATTCAGTTTATGTGCGAGGTTTAAATGCACCAGTCCTGGTCAAATGTGATCATATGGTGTACCTTATCTGTACGATTAAGATTGTAAACTGATCTATGAACAAATTTTTATGCGTTTTTAAAAATATTATAAAAATAATATTATAAAGGAATATCATGGGGATAATATATAATTATAATATAATAATATAATATAATAATTATTATCTATAATATAAAATGCCCATTTTTAATTGTTAGCCATAGTAATCATATATCATATCATATCATATCATATCATATCATACTTCTTATATATATATATATATATATATATATATATATATATATATATATATATATACTAATTTATAAAGACAAAGCGTGTTTTTGTTTGTACACGATTACCGAAAAAACTACTGAACCGATTGTTCTGAAATTTGACATATAGATTCTATATTGCCTTGGAAGGACGTAGCCTACGTTTTTTTTATTGAAAATCATTTTACTTTCATCAATAAATTCAGTTAATGGTTTTAACCATCAGTTTCACCAGCGGCAACTAGGTGGCGTCTTGAATCACGAACATCAACTCAAAGTAGTCCGCTTAAAGTATTAATACCAGGCCAGCTCAAACGAATGTTCTTATCCAACTTTGGGATTCGTATCCTAAAGGAGGTGTAACATTAATCGGTATTACCTTTTTTGTTTTTCAGGTTAATCTGACATTATTTTCACACCTTATGGATATCTTTTGATTTTTGTAAATTTTATTTTTTCTTACCTAGGAAAATCTCTCTCTCTCTCTCTCTCTCTTTGTCTATATTTCTCTGTCTTTCTTTCTTCTTTTAAGAAGAAAAAATAGTGTTCTTTACTAACAACCACGAAACTCTATGTATATATAAATAAAATATATTGTCACTTCTACATAAAAAGGCAAATCCATCGTCTGCTTAAAAAATATGCTATGCGCATACCAACATTTTTCTTGAAATTCAGTTGGCATCACTACGAAAATATTCAAAGTTTTTAATTGAGAAAACGGAAATATAAATATATATATATATATATATATATATATATATATATATATTGTATGTATATTATAATGTACATATGATACTGATAAATATTGTATTGGCGTGTACGGGCGGTGAATCACGATATTCCGTTGCCTCAAGACGATTTTTATAGGCTGTTGTGTATTCGGATATAATATATATAATGCAATATCCAGGTGTCCCTGGGCGATTTCTACGGGGAATATTGTATTTAGTTGATGGAAAACGAGATCCTGGTATGAGGAAATCAACTTCTATGGAAAGATTCCTATTGGGACAGTAAAATACGGTATCTAGGTCTTCCCAAACGACTTCTACGGGGAGTATTATGTTGAGTCATTAGGAAGCGATGCTAGCTTTCTCGGGACGACTTCTACGGGGACTATCGTGTTTAGTTAGTAGGAAACGATGTTTAGGTATGTCGAGATAACTTCTAAGGGGAGTTGCATGTTCGGATCATAGACTGCGATTTCCAGGTATTATGGAACGACTTCTACAGGAAGTTTCATATTCGGACGGTAGAAGATGATGTCCAGTTATGACGAGACGATTTCTACGGTGAGTATCGTGTATAGTTGGTGGGAAACAAAATCCAGGTATGTCAGTACTTCTATGAAGAGATGCTTATTCTATCATTCGAACATTCCCCATAAGAGTCGTCCCGGGATACCTGGACATTGTATTCTACGTCCCCAACACAAACCTCTATATAGCAGGCGTCCCGAGAAATTTCCTATATTTTTTCCTATATAAATTTCCGAACATGGTACTCTCCGAAAACGTCGTCTCGAGAGACTTGGACATCTTGTTCTACCGCTTGAACTCGAAAGTACAATTTTCTTCATTCAAGCCATATTTAATATGCATATATGTATATATATATTGTCTAAAATGGTCGGCAAAATATCAACTTTTTGAAGTGGACGCTACATTGAAGCAGTTTTTTATACAGAAGTGATGATAGATAAATTACGGTAAATTATTTATTGAGATATAGATTTGCATATATAGAGTACTTTTTACTTAGATATTACTGAGTTGTTTATGAAATCCATTAATTTATTATCTCTGGCGAGGCCGAGACGGGGGATGCTAGTATTCTATAAAAATAAAAAGAAACAATCTATTTGATGAATTATTCTTATATTTTCTGTTAAGTAAAAGAACGAATTAATAAAGGGGACATAAAATGAGGCAAAAATAATAATAAATGATGCATGAATAACCTCAGGAATAACATTTATCTTAAAAAGTTAATTTCAACTACGTAAATAAATTAAATTTTTCTTAAAAAATTGATTTTTGTAATAATATCTATGAAATGAATTGTTAAAAAAAAATTCACAATATTTTTCTAATTTAAGTAATGCAAATGAACTATTATTTAATTCTTTAGAAGAAGACAAAGGTATCAGAAAATCTGAAGTAGTTGCTTGGTATCTCGATCAAATTCAAGAGCAAATTGATTCCGAAGATGAGCTGCTGGAACGAAAATCTCTAATAGAAAAAATTATTGAGAGGCTTATTTTTCACGATCAAATCTTCATACCGTTAACGGATAGTGATATCAAAAGTCAAAGGGAAGAAGATCAAGATCCTATGTTGGTAATCCATCCTAATTATATCATTGAATAGATCTTACTAAATGTTAACGACTGATAACTATTCAAAATTGTATTAAATTAGAATTATTTTATATTGCTAATGAGAATAAGAATAAATTTTTATATTTTTATATGATTTACAATAAAAAACAGTATTTAGTAATTAAAAATATTTAATAGCTTTATTACCATTTTTTGTTTTCTTCATATCTTTGTTGTCAATAAGACTATGGGGGTTATTTTATATATGCGCGTATAGAGAAGAAAGACACGAATGTCAATATCAATATTATAGAGTGTCCCAGTTTTGTACTTCAATCTGCTAAGAGAGTCGGTTGAAGTTAAATAGAGCTCAACTAGCTAACGAAGTCTATTATTACTACTTTATCATCATATAATCTTATATCATATAATACTTATCCTATTGTATGAAAAGACAAAGTTTGAACCAATTGTTTTGAAATTCAAAACATAGATTCTTTATTATCTGTAGAATAACATTGGTTATGCTTTGTTTTTTAAATAATCATATCACAACAAATTATCCATATACTTTTTAAGTAGCGTGACGTAGTAAATTGAGTTCCGTGAACAATTCATATGGTGCGCATTGTAATTTAGCGCTCAATTATCAATCAATTAATAAATTGTTGTTTCTACCACCCAAAAGTAGATGAGGATTTATATTTTTTGGAATCTCAAATCAAATCTGATCAGAACAATCAACCTCAACTGTTAATACTAGACAAATTATTTGAATAAACACATCCTACCTTGGGTTTCATATTCCCAAGAAGGCGTGGTGTTTTTTGTACACGTAAAACTGACATAATTAAATATTATTTATGCGAAAATTCCAAAAAATAATAAGGCATTATTTTATAAACATTTTATATATATTTTTTTTAAAAATGTGTTTTTAAGAATTTTTTTCCGTAAGAATATTTATAAACATTATATATTAAAAAAGTTATGCTAAATGAAAATAAAATCCTACTAAGGTTCTTCACATCTAAAATATATGTACAGTCTATTATTCTCTATTCTGTAATCAGGAAAATCTGCTGCGTTATCTGTTACTGATTTAAATTGTTTATTATACCATTTATTATATATTTGCGATAGGGCATCGAACTCGATTGGATTTCGGGAGAATATGTTATCATATCGGTAACGTTATTCTCCGTGCCAATGGTCCAGATGGATTATCTAGCTTTTAAACCATTTCAGTGACTTATGACCCGTGAAGACCGTAAATGGATAGTAAAAAACTAAATATTGTCTCATTTTGCATATGCCCTACCGCATAGTTAAACACTCTAACTCTGTGATAGAGTACTTATTCTCTGCTGCATGTAGCGTGTACCTTGCAAAGGCGATCACGTATTCTCTATCGTAATCCACCTGTCTGAGTACGGCTTTTAGGCCGAGTAAACTCGCAGCTGTCTGCAAGGCAAAGAATAGATTCCAATTCGGACATGCCAAAACTGGAGCTACCGTTAAATTTTTCTTCAGCTCTTCAAATGCTGCTGTTTATTCTTTACCTCATGTGCAATCCGTCTTTTTCTTTAATAAAATACTATACGGCGCAGCAGTTTTTGACAAGTCCTTTATGAATCGTCTGTACCACGAGAGCATGGCACAAAATCTCTTCAACTCTTTCTGAGTTTTCAGTGGTGGTATATCTGATATTGCCTTTATCTTTTCAGGATTTGTTCGTATCCACATATTTGTGCACGCATCCACTACATGTCCGAGATACATCAATTGTAAACGAGCAAACTGGCACTTGTCCGAGTTAGGTTTTAATTTTGCAGCTCTCAATTTTTCGAACAGTGTTTTCAACACTTTTTGTGTTTTTTGTATCGCATCGTAACTATAATTATATCGTCTAAAGATGTGAATGCATTCGGAGCCATATCAGGTGTAATTAATATATTTATCAGTCTTTGAAAAGTTGCTGGTGCTGTATGTAAGCCAAAAAACATTGCGTTAAATTCGTATAAATTTACGCTTCTCCGTCATTTCAATTTGCCAATACCCGTTTTTCAATTGTAATTAATAAATTTATTTATTTATTATTATTTAGTAAATCTACTACTAACAAATATTAGTTAGTAAATTTACTATCTAAAAATGAAATCCAAGTTCCAATAATTCAATACATTATATACGGTAGTAATCGCGTCGCATAATAAAAAATTTTAATCAAAAAACCAGGCAAAAATCGTAAATCGCCTGTTTAGACGCTATGTAACAGGAGGACCTAGCTTCGGCTCAGCCCGCCACTAGGTTCGCTTGTACAAGAGCTCTTTTACTTATTGTATGTTATTCTCCTATCTACGCTCAGTCCGCGTATAAAGATATTTATTAGGATTAAATTTTATTTTTAAAGTTTAGATTTATATTCTTCTGGAATCTGGATTTTTAAAATAAATTATTCAAAATTTTAGTTGACTAACAATTCTTTTAAGGGGGCATCTCTAGTTTTTTTGCATAAATTTTCAAGATTTTTTTCTTGCAATAAACTTTATTATCATACTACAATTTTTTTTGTATTAAAAAAATACATATTGAAGTCTGCAAAAAAAATTTTTTTTCCTTTTTCATCCAATATGGCCCAGATATGGCTGCCACAACAAAGCTTGCTTTTTTTGCTGACATCATATCTTGACACAGGAAGCTTTAAAATTAAAAATTCAAAAAGCATATTAAAGTATAAGAAAGTGGCTATAGTCCGTACTAAAATCAAGAAGTTTAAGTCAAATAAAAACAAAATGGCGGGCTTTTCTAATTTTCGGCTTATTTTTTGAGGTTATGTTATTTAAAAAAGTGCTCAAATGTAATCGAATTTTCATAATTCTATTACGTGCTATAACTATATGTGTGACGAATAACCTCTCAAAATTTCAGCCCAATCGGTTGAATAGTTTTTGTTAAATCATGTCAGCCAGGTCAAAAAATGTTATTTCAAGAAAAACGCGTTTAAAATAATTTTTTGAAAACCTGTGTAAAAAATGAAGAAATAAAACTCTTACACTCAATCCGCGATACCAGCTCAATACATCATTCCTTCCTGGTCTTCAAAAAACTCATTTTCATGCGCCTTAGCCTTTCTAAGCTCGATTCTCCGTTCTTTTAAAGCTACACCATGAGTCTAACCCAGCGGAATAATTCATATGTTGAGGCATGTCATCCGTAGAAATCTTGTGGTAAAAAGTTGCCCGAATAGCATTTTTCATATCTTTAACAGAATCTGGATTTCGGCAAACAGCTAATTCGTAATATTTTGACATCTCCAGCATGACTTTATTAGTCAATGTAGCCGTTATTTTAGGCTTTTCAGTTTTTTTGTTTTTTTGTTTTTTCCACTCTCTCCATGCTTACTACATACGCCCATTTATTTTTCTTCAAATGGATGTTATTGAACGAGCAGCGTAACAGGGTGCCGCCATCTTGCTGCCGATTCTCGCTTGAAGTCCTGCAGTGTAATTTGAAACGATTTTAGCGAAATTTCCACTTCTCTCTACGGGCCATAGTAAGGATATTTGTAACGAAACCTTTTCGTACTAAGAACTATATTTTTCCTCATGAGAACAGGAATCAAGCGGCGAAGGTGCGGTTTGTAGGATAGAAAAGGGAAAAATCAATATCTTCGCAATAATACATACAAATATACAGTAATCCACAAATTTCATAAAACTTCTTTAATTACAAATTTTTAAATGTTAGAAGTATGATCTCAATCATATACATTCACTATTAAAAAGTACTTGTCCAAAAAACAGAATTGTAGGGAAGGGGGGATAAAATAAAATATAGCATGAAGAAGCTGTCATAGAGTATATTATTATAAGTTTTGATATTGCGTCTCCTTACGTATGAGCCCTTGGACGCAATCACAAATAAAATATATAATTCCCAATTCAGTCACTCCATTGAGTAAACTTACCTCCAAGTAGATTCTATAAATATCACTCAAAATTATTGGATAGGAAAGGTAATTAATTGAACAGGGTTAATTGAATCAAGAAAACTTTTTTCAATTATTTCATCAGTACGTAACTAATTCATATATATATATATATATATATATATATATATATATATATATATATACGGTGTCCCAGATATAACTGCTCATATTAGCCGAATGGTATCGGGAAGCAAAAGTTATGTGTAAATATTAATATTCATATCGGCCCATTTTGAATAGTTTTTGTTTTTGCAGTACAGCCCCATTCCTCAATCTTTGTAGCATTTTGAAAATTCAGTTAGACATTTGTTTTTATAAAGCACACGTGTGTGCTTGCGGTCAGTTTGTCCGCGCCAGAGAAATATACGCCTTTTCTTCATTATTTCCAATGCAGTGGATGGGCTGTTATAAAAAAGAATAGCTTGACAAAAAATATTGATAGGGACCATTGTAGATAAAAAAAAATCTTTATTCATAGGCACGTGAAGCTCACTTCGTCAATACGTTCGTATATCCAAGTAGTTACGCGAGCGTTCACAATGGATAAGAAAAATAACAACTACTGGCCTTTGCCATGTTCGCTCGACTGCGTCTCGTTTTCCTTCGTTTGACCTCCTTTTCCTCGCTCGCAGGCGATGACCCACTTCTCTGAGCCCTGATTGGCTCACAAACATGGGCCCGTACTGCAAAAACTATTAAAAATGGGTCTATATGAATATTAATATTTAAACATAACTTTTCCTTCCCGATACCATGCCGCTAATATGAGCAGTTATATTTGGGACACGGTATATATATATATATATATATTGTAACTGGCACCAAGTATCGGTGCTCGTTTTCAACTAGAGAGAGACAAACGGCCTGTTATAGCGACTGTCGAACTCTAGTTAGAGGTAAGGGAGTGGGGGAAAAGAGGCATTTAGTCGATTTTGAGTCGAAGCGAAAAACGGACGCTAGCTTATCATTCGAATTGTTGAATTGTTATTACATTGAATTGTTGGAGTCCTGTTATGTTATTGTTATTATTTTGGTAGATTATTTTTGTTATTTGTTAATTATTGAAATTTGTCGTTGTTGCTCTTTGGATTGAGAATTTTGTCCAACATTCAACATCCGAACAATTACGGGCCAGCAACGTGAGCTACGAGTCAATTGCCACCGAATCGTATCAGGTACCGGAAATTTGATTTGGGTTATTCGCTTATATGCGCCTCGATGGTAGTTAGTGCGGGAATTATTTGTATCGAAACAGATTGATCGTATTTAATTATATTTGATTTATTTTTGATACGCGTAATTATATTGCTATTCTTAGTTGAGCATAATTAAAATAAACGTTTGATTAGCTTGTGTGCGTTTGTAACGAATTCGAGCGGGAATTGTACACGCACACAAGCATAACCATAGAGCGTGATTAGCTTGTACGTGTGTGTGTGCGACGGTGTATTCCGCCCGCGCGTATAAGTAGTCGAGAGAGAATCGCGCAACTATAATACATCCAGATATGGTAGCGGCTCCTAGCGCATGAAGACCGCATTACATTAACATAAAGCGCGCGAAATTTAAATTTCATACGATATCAAATCATTTACATTCTCGACCAAATCACACTCTATAAACTAATAGAAACGCGGGTGTACTTAGGTAGTTAAATAATAATTTATAATATCATTTACAATTTAATAAATATATTTAAATTGTTACTATAAATTATTTACATATCATTAATTCTAACCAATAAATTCTGATATTGGCGATTCAGGACCCTATCGCCTCCGCGATGAATTACAATAGTTGTTGTATTTAATATTAATAATTTTAATATTATTTAATAATAAACAATTACCGTAATTCTAACTGATAGCCATGTGATTGATTTTTTTTATTCAATTTTCCTTAAGAATTGAAGAACATTTATAGGACTATTGTAGGTAAAGTAAAATATTTCTATTAATAATTAATTGTTTAAACAATTTAATAATTGTTTATTGCCAAGGTAGGTGAAACCTTGATAATGTTAAATAATTAATTAAAGGTAAGTCCTATAATAATTGTAACGGTCTCTAGAAGTATAATAAGGTACCAGGACCGTACCTATCTCTGAAAGGACCCCGTTACAATATATACATATATGCATACGAACATATAATTTTATATATTATATTTGTATTGTCTGCAATGCAACCCAACCTTATTCCAAACACAAGCATTCTAACGTTCAAACTTACCATAAAATTATAAATGTTAGAGTCTTTTTATATAGTAACTGATACAGTAGCGAGTTATATAACTCACAAATGCTCCCACGCTCTTTTTCGCCTATTCGTGGTATTAGCACCTTTTATTCTACGGAGACTTGCTACCGTCTGGAGGAGGTAAACGGATAAAATTATAACTCTTATGTGACAATATAATTTTAAACAACTCGACGTGCCACTCTCTGTCGGGCTTTCCAGCTGTTAAGAGGCATAATAAAAGAATCTCTTAATTAACTATTGTAGTTCGATTAATTTATTTTTATATTTCTGTAAATACGTGTGTATATGTATATATATATATATCAATATCTTGTGTTCCTTCTGTGTTTGTTCGATTATTTCGGTTTTGAAATACGGATACCAAGAATATTGTCATATAACTAGAAGCAAATCAAAACGTAGATGCATTCGACGAGAAACTTTTGAAAAAATTTTTTTAATAAATGAGATATTAAAATTAATGACATGCTTATTAAATTAATTTTAATGCTTTTAAGAAAGTGAATTTGTTTAATTGTACTTTCTGATTGAGGAAAAGTATAATAATAATACTTCAAATTCATATCGATGATGTAATACATTTAAGTAAACTTTGATAAAATAAATCATTTATATTGATAAAAATATATATTTAATTATTCAATACCTTTTCAAAAACATTCTGAACCATTCAACCTATAATTAATTAATTTGAATGAATTAGGTGATCTGGAAACTATAGTGTATTTTACGTACTTTTCTGTAAAAGCTATTATTTATTAACATTTTTTATCCATTTAAATTACCATAATTTATTTAAAGATAGGTCGGCAAGTGTAAATCAAAATAATTTTTAAATTATAAGTTTGTAGTCTTGTATTTCCATATTAGAAATAAGTAAGTGCATAGGTATAGCTCTCAGGCGAGGCTTGTCTTTATTCCACACTTTCAATAAGTAACTTTTTCATTCAATAATAATAAGTAATAATTTCGAAATTTACGGGAATGGATACTTATTTATATGTACATATACTTAACTATGCAGAAATGGATTTCAATCCATTCTTTTGTTTAAATTACAAATAATGAAATATAATTCTAAACAGTCATTTTGTTACTATCATAGGGTATAACTTTTTTTTTAAGAATTCCTTATTTACGTATCATGGACTGAAGTTTAATTAGGAAAATTTGTATTTATATTAATACAATACATTATAAAGAATAATTTTTAAATGATTAGGAAGTATAATACATCAAACTTGCCTTATTTTATACTTTTCACACATTAATTTTATTCAGTATCTTGTTTTAGAAGGATATACTAATCACATTTCCTTGGTAATATATACATTCATTCTTTTGTTAGTTAATGCACGCACGAAAACACGGGAAGTTCACCGTGTAAGAATTCTACTGCAACTGTGACCTTAGCCCAGCCCACTATCCAAGAGCCTAGCTGATTAAGCCAGTAAAATATGTTTCAAAATCTTTTGGTTATGGGAATGTATCTTATAATACTTGATTAATAAAAGCTCTTTCGCTAAAATTTCAGTCCTCTATATAGTCAGTTAATTTTTTTAAAATAAGAATGTCTCACTAGTTTGATTTAATGTGTCAGTTTTGAAGATAGTACATTCTACTAGGTAGAAAAAAATTTAACTTTTAAAAGGCATCCATTCTAATTTCATAATTTTTGGCGCCAAATTCAAAGGTTTGTTATCAAAAATTTATTCTAGCCTCGAAAAAATTAATTTTTTATTTTTTATATTGTTTCATTTTTATTAATTTTTTCAAATTTTTAAAATAGATGGCACATTAAAAAAAGAATAATTATTTTTTAGCTTATTGGTTCCTTAATTTTTAAACAATTAGCTGATTATACCAATCATAAATAGATACTTTTAATTATATTTCTTGATTAGTATAGTCAATCAGACAATTTATCTTACAAGAAAGGGCTTTACGTAAAGTGAAACTATTTTTACCTATTTTTATACTTAATAAAATATAATTATTAAAAGTTAAAGAACATTTCAAAGACTGAAAATATTTTATTATATACTTTTTCGTTACTAGACTTAATTTTATAAAAAAAAATTTTATGACAGAGTAATGTTGCATCATATCAGAAATTTTTTTCTCCCATTTATAAGTTTGTTAATGGAATAAATATGTAATATTCTGATATTGATAGTTATATGAAAAACTCTCACACTGTTTGTTTCTATTCTCGTTTTCATCACGTATGTTTAGAAATATATATAAATAACAAAAGTTAACGTAAATTTTCAAAAACAAGTATTTTCTGTTCTGAATTGTGAGTGATGAAAACTGAAGGCTGTTGACTTAAATACCATTTTATTAGTTTAACGATCCGACTCCTATCTTCTTGCAGTTTTAATATTTAGATAATTTTAGGGTTCTTATGAAGATGAAGGATCGTGTCGGGACGTGCGAATTGATTAGGTGAATAACTCTTTGAAATTCTTTTATATTCTAATAAAAGTAACTCTATTTATTCAATAACACTAAGAAAGAATAATAATAACAATACATAATAAGAAAAACAAAATATATTATAATAATCGGCTATTCTGCTTCGATTTCGCTAGTAACTCCCTATAACAAAAAAAAAAAAAAACAAGAACAAAAAATATTATAATAATTTACTATTTAATAATTTCTATTACATTATAATTTATATTTCCGCGTATTTCGTCGCGATTTAAATTCTTAATCCTATTATCGGCTATTCGGCCTTGACCAATTTTCGCTCCCTCTCTCTCTCTCTCTCTCTCTCTCTCTCTCTCTCTCTCTCTCTCTCTCTCTCTCTCTTTATTTACTTTGGTCGTCTATTTCCACGGCCGGAGTTTTCGCTTTTTCGCAATTTATCGTATTTAATTCTTGTATCATTCCGAGGGGCTCCTCGTCAATAATATAAAATTATTAATTTTTAAATAATTCAGGAGCGTAAACTTGTTTCAGTGTTTAGTAAATACTTATAATTATACATAATTCTATTAATTTTAATTCCTTATTTACTTCTCTGGTATATATTATTTTCCTTCGACACGTCTCGCTATAATTTAGTTTCGGAGAAACGTCGCGCCTTTTCCTATAACACTTTAATTATACGGATTTCTCTATCTTGACGATTTATCGACACTTTACTATTATTCTGCATTAGTCTAAATGTATTAATTCGAGGAGCGCCTCGTCGTTAATACACATTTAATTTTATCTCTGACAAAGCAGCGCCTTTTCTCTTTTTTAAAAATTTTTAATCGTTGAAGAGTTTTTATATTTTTAAGGGTCTGTACATACGTTACCTGTTCATAAATCTCACATTTCTCATGTTTAAATCAGAAAACTTTTTTATGAGAATGAATTTACTATGAATGAACTACTGTATACAAATATGGTTATGATTTTATTGATATCTTTTGAAATCTTTATTTATTCTTCTAAATCTAATTCATCCCCCTCAAAATAATCTCCCCCTGGATACAATGCAATCATGCCAACGCTTTTTCCAATTTTCAAAACATTTTTTATACTCGTATTCCGGAATGGCCATCAGTTCCTTCTTCGATTCGGCTTTTATTTCTTCAATTGAATAAAACCGTGTTCCCGAAGCGGTCTTTTGCGTTTGTTGAACAGTCAGAGTTACATGGTGCTAAATTAGAAGAGGACGGTGGTTGCAGAACGATATTGCTTGAATTTTTGGCGAAATGTTTACGTAAAATCAATGCAGCGTGAGTTGGTCAGATGGTTGATCAGTTGGTCTGATTGCATTATCGTGATGCAAAAACAAAGATTTGTCTTCCCATAAACCTGACCTTTTGAGACGAATAGCTTCACGTAAACGACGCATAACACTCAAATAATATTCTTTGTTAATCGTTTGGCCGGTTGAAAGCAATTCATAATGCAACCACACCACGATAATCGAAGAAAACATTGAGCATAACCTTGATTTTTGAACGACTTTGGCATGATTTTTTCGGTATCCGCTCTCCTTTGGCACGATATTCGCTCGATTGATCGGTTGTTTCTGGATCGTAAGCGTAGACACAATTCTCATTTCCAGTTATTATGCATTCTATCTTGTTCTGATAGTCCGAAAGCATCGTTTCAGAGACCTCCATGCGACGCTGTTTTTTCAAAAAATTGAGTGTTTTTGGCACCAATCAAGATTTCACATTTTTTAAGGAATAAAATTTCTTTCAAAATGGTGTTGATTGACCCATTAAAATTCCAAAAATATCAGCAAGCACTCTAGTAATCAATCGACGAGTTTTCAGAACTAATTCTTTGATTTTGTCGACGTATAGCCCATCAGTAGATGACCTTGATCGCCTTCAACGCGTTCTTGACCTTCTTTGAACAATTTGTGCCAAACAAAAACACTTACTCTTGACATCGACTTCTCACCAAAGACCTTCTGCAACATTCTGAACGTTTCGGCGGCCAATATTTCATTTCACGGACAAAATTTAATGCTATTTCTTTGACGAATAATTTCAGACATTATAAAAATCGAAGAGACAACTTTTCGTTGTTCACAAAACACAAGCGTAACTATATGACAAATGAAGATAATTGCGTGAAATTTGGCACAGATAACTCTGACAGTACTACCAATCGATAAATCCAGGAAGTTGGAATTGAAAAGTCTTACTATTTGTACATAGTAGTATTGTACCCTTAGGTGTTTGTATAATATTTCCATAAATATATTTTTGTTTGAACAAAAATGAATAAATCTAAAATATATTTACAACGACTACTTATCCAATACAAAATACAAAAATGTTATTTAACTAAAAATATACTATGTGTAAATTTTGTTCAATTATTATATATATTTGACTTTGTTATATATTTTAATAAACATATTTTAACACAGTGATTATTTTTTAATATATTTCATAATTTATTTTGCGTTAATTTTAACTAATAAATTTAGAACATTTAATTTTATTAATCTTGTATTTATCAGTTTGATTTTTAGAATTTTTAAATTAGAATTACATAAATATATATTTTTATTCCTGATTATTTATGCATCCGATTACAAAGAAAACTTATTCTTGCTTTCGCTATACCAATACATAGCAACAATTAATAACATGCCTGATTGCTGGCAAAACCTAATTACAGCTGATATTTATCCATCAAATTTTAATTGTAGCGCCATCCTACGGATTAAGGCAAACTACACTTTTTAATGACATACGTGCTTATAAGAAGTGTTAGTAAGTCTACCTACATTGGTATTTGATTATATTGTATAAAATTCTCTAACCTAACCTCCAAACTCAACTTCGTATGACTTCGTGGTACTGCTGCATCACGTGATAATAGCAGTATATAATTTAGTTATTTAATGCCGAAATTACGCAAATCTAGTGCGTATTCACCGGATGGACAAAATTAAATAATTAGAAAGATAATGAACATGGAGTAAAAAAATTAACTACATAATAACTTTAATATATTAAAAAGTTTTTACATAAAACTTTTTTTGAATCTTAGCATAACAGAGTAATTTTCTATTCAACATAATTAGAAGTAATATAACTGTTTAATATTAACGTACTAATTATTTGAAAATCTCGCAACCTAATATGAAAGAATATATAGCACGGTCGTCCAAAGACTGTAGTACCCATACTTGTCTTCGGAGCGCAACCGTACTCCTTGATATTTTTAAAATATTGCATGATATTAAAAAAGATTAACGTTTTTAAAAATTGTATCTGCTACAGTTAAACTAAGGATAATCTGAACTATTTTGCTTAAAATATATTTTTCTAAATCTAAAACAATTTTCTAGGAATGAAGTAGATTCTAAAATTCGTAAATTCTATTATTCAATAATCAACAAGATTAACATTTTACTTCTTTATCATTTTATTTACAAGAAAGAAATTTGAATATTTCATACATTTTTTTATATTAATATTTACGCTTGGAACTACATAATAAAGTTATCATCATTTACATCACAACCTATAGCTAATTCCATGCAGATTACTACAATTCATGTCTTTTAAAAAATTACTGAGCAAAATTATATATGTGCAGATATAACATGTGAAATTTGTAATAGTTTTTAAAGTTTTATTTATTATATTAGGTTTTAGATAAAAGAAAAAATAAAGAATATATTATACAGAAACTTTACATATGAATACAGAACATTATTTTAAAACTTTATTGGAAACAGAATAGTATAAAAAAATAAACTAAAATATCCAATCATCGAAAAAATAATACAATATATGTGAAGATTATTATAATAATAATTATAATAGTATTTATTCAGATATGTTACAATATTTATACAAGATTTTATACCATAAGTTAACTACAGGATGTATTTCTAACGGATTTTGGTGATGTGTCCAATCCAAATCTAAATTCAAAAGTACTTTATTAAGGCAAGTTTTAAAGGTATACGAATTTAAAAGGAAAACCCATACGTGTTAGAAGAATTCAGAGGCCAGATTTGAATTTAGCGCAGTAAAATCCTTTGATAATACATAACATAAATAATCATGTACAATATCAAAAATTATACATTGTTTTTATTTCTATCTTATTAGTTAATTAGATAAGATTTAACCAACTATCAATAAAAGAATTTTGTGCTTTTTACAGTACAATTAAACAGTTTCTACCTTGCCTTTTCTGCGGGGTCGGCTATTATGAGTCTGCTTTTCTGTAAAAGAAGTCTCCTCAGAACGTTTTTCTATCCGAATATCCATTCCTTTTGCAGATTGGACACTACTTAGTTCACTGTCTTCCATAGAAGGTTTTGCAGGTGAACTTTTACGTAACTGCATGTCTTCAAGAGGTATTTCTTCGCTTCGTGATCGAAGTGTTTTTGGCGAGGTATCTCGAATCTTGATATTGAGATCATGCGATTTGCAGTCAGTTGAAACAAAATCCTTGCGCTTAAACTTTGGTTCAATAAAAGCGTGAGCAGAGATGCTAAGGTTATCATAATTTGTTTGAGTTGCAAAGCCTGGAACCTTATTTATTGTAAACATTCGCTGTTGGTCTTTTAATTTTTGGCTTCGTTCCACTCTACCTATAAACAGTATAAATACTACATAATTCTTATAATAAGAGACTTTCTGCTTTTAAAAGATATTTTTATGTTTATGATCGTATTTCAATATTATAACTGATTATATATTCAAATAATGTAAATAAAAGAATAAACCTAAACCTAATAAAATATTTTGGTCTTTGGCTCAATTTTAAACATCATCAAAAAATATTTATATCAATTTTAAATTTAAACCATTTGAGTCCATGTGTTATATACTTTGTAAAATCTTACATTTATAAACTTACAAATAGATGCCCTGACATTTGGGTGACGGATTTATCCCAGACCAAAGAAGAGTAACTCTAATTATTTACAAAATGAATCTTGCAAAGTTCTAATACGTAACACACTCCCATTTTCAAGATATAGTAATTTATATCTTACAAATTAATATACTTTTAGAATGAATATTGGGTAGAGCGTGGGTTAAATAATTTTATATCATGAAAATCCTTACTTTTGACGCCGAATTCTAAAAAAAAAAAACATTTCAAATAGAAACATTCAAATAAATTTATGTTCTGAGTCATATAGTTTCCATATTATTATCAATGGAAGTGGTGACCAAATTGACTCATGCTAGCGTAAGATTGCCTACTAATGTCAATAAATTGACCAAACTTTAATCCACAATAACAAAGAAACTATAAATTTGCGTATATGGCTTTATTACAACTTTTCTCCTTGAATTGCGATTCTTTCAACGAATTGAGCACTTAATAATTTCCTTTTAAAAAAGCTCTGAATACATCGTTCATATAACTTAATTACAAAAATTTACGAAGTCAGACAATTAAGTAATGCGACAAAATTCAAAAATCGAGTATATTTAAAAATTAAGGTACATTGCTAAGATCTCCTTCAAAATAGTCCCCTCTTCCCGTATCTATACACTTATTCCAGCGAATTTTCCAGTTTTCGTAACAATTCTGAAACACTTCTAGTAGAAACTCTTCCCTACTCTACCCTCGTCACAGATTCTTGGATGTCTTCGACAAAATGTCGACCTTTGACGAATAGAAAAAAGTCGCAGGGTGACATATCGGTCCGGTGAATAGGGCGGTTGTGGTAACGTTGCGATGCCTTTAGACGCCAAAAACTGAGAGACACTGAACGCACTGTGGCAGGAAGCATTGTCGTGATGCAGAACCTAAGTCTTCGCGATCTCTGGACACACTCTAGCACCCTTTTTCGTAATTTTTCGAGCACATTGCGGTAGAATACTTTATTTAGGTTTGTCCATGTGGTAAAAACTCTTTGTGAACCACCCCTTTGCTGTCAAAGAAGCAAATGAACATGTTTTTTTTTTACTTTGGGCATTCTCATGGAGTTTTTTAAAATCGCCATACCACCGAAGCAACTGGCTACGACTCAGGGCATCACTACCATACTCTTAAAGCACTTTTTCATAAGTTTCTGTCGCGATTTCGCCGAGTTCGCCCAAAATTTTATTGCGCACCGTTGCTCTAAATTTTTCTGTTCCATTTTTGTGACATGCACTACTCGCGCGTTGTTACAAAACACCAAGGAGCTGACGAATAAATGATCGTACAAGGCCCGTAAAAGTCTCAATCGAGAGAGTAGGAATCTACTATTACAGTGGCAGAGTTATAGGTTCGCAGTTTTACCACAGGCCGAGAAATAAAATCGGTCGCATTACTTAATTATCTGACCTCGTATATTGATTTATCAATAAGAAAGTAGCGTATCTTGAAAATGAGAGAGCGCTAAGTTAATCGAAGTTATCTTTCCCAGTCTGTACAAAATTTGTGCTCAAAAAATGCTGGTTTTTCCTTGTTAGATAAATTGATCTCGATAATATAATTATGTTGTTTATTGACGTTAAAAAATTAGGTTGATAGCACTCAACCAAAAAATAATTTCACCAATAAAAATGGTCCGTTATATTTTAGTTTATAACGACTAAAATTCTTAGTTCAGATAAACAAAATTAATAAATAATTTTATTACAGTCTTTATATAATAATATACTATATTACTATAGTCAGGCTGCCCTATTTTTTATAATTACCCCCATAGAATGTGAAATGAAAATTACTACTAAAAAAATAAAATATAAAAATTAAATTAAATTAAAAATTAAAAATTAAAAATTAAAAATTAAAAATAAAATAATTTATATTTTATGATAAGAAAAGACAACCTGTTGTTTTTTACTAACATACAATAACAGTGAGGTTTCCTTTACTAACATATCATATAGATTATTTTATTTTGTAACTGTTAATCAAATAGAATTTTTATTTTATTTTTTAATAGTAATTATCATTTCAGATTCTACGGCGTTAATTATAAACAATGGCAATCTAACTATTATACAGTATACAATATTAATGCAAAAAGACTAAGACCCATATTTATTACCAATAAATATTTATTTATTTATAATATAAACAAATATGTTGCATGTACTTAACATACCTTTTGAAAAAAAAATATACTTTATGGCGAAAACTTGTATTTTGTTGACAAAATTCGTAATTCCATCATTTTTAAAGATGTAATACATAGTTTCCAGCTACTGTTATCCTTTGGCAGATACTTGAAGTATACAAAAACAGGTTCTTATCAGATTACCAATTTTTGCATAATTACCATTTTACTGTAATTATTGCAATATTTTCTTGAAAAACACGATGTACGAGAGATTATGTTAAAACATTTTTTAAAGACATTCTGAAACTAAATATCTTTAACTACGAGAAAGGAAACTCTGCCAACGCCAACAGATGAACAGAATCATAGAATACAGAATGAGATTATATACGAGTATGGATTCTGACTGCGGCATGTACCGTGGAATTATTCATGAAATATTACATTAAAATTAGAATCCTAAAATTTTTAATAAGTATGAAAAATATTTTTTTCTTTGAAGATATTCGTAACAGGTAGGCTGATTCCTTTGCTAACACAGTAAAACCCTTTTTTTGTTAAGATTGAATTTTAGTATTCAATATAGTCGCCTTCGAGAGCAATACAACGATTATAATGACCATACAATTTTCTGATACCATTTTTCTAATAGAATTTCTCATGAGCCTCAAAATAAGTCTCAGTTACCACGATTACCCCTTTACCAGTGCTGAATTTTTCCAACAAGCATTTCTTAGAGGTCTACAAACAAGACAAAATCAATGAAGGCCAGATCTGAAAAATACGGTGGATGGTAAAGTAATTCATAGTCTAATCCATCGAATTTTGCCACGAGACTTTGTCTTGCTGAAATGGCACTTTCTTCTTTTTCAAATGGGACCGTTTTTTCCTTCAAACGCCCTAATAGCGCTACGTAATAATCACTATTGATTGTATTTCCCTTCTCAAGGTAGTCAATTATTATTATACCATGCGCATTCCAAAATACTGATCCCATAGCCTTACCAACTGGCCGCATGCGCTTTTCTACGCTTTAGATTTAGTTTATCGCGTTGACTCCACTCGTCAGAATGTTGATGGACCCTGGAATGTAATGATGGAATCATGTTTTATCCATTGCAATATATTGACGGAAAATTCGTCTTTATTACGGTTGAATATCGCTAAACGTTGCTCCAAATCATTAACATGTTGTTGCTTTTGATCGAGTATAAGCACGCATGGCACCCACTTTACACATTGCCCTCACATGGCCAAAAATTCATACAGGATATGCCCAACACGATTCTTTGATTTTTTGTGTTCGATGCTCATTTCGCATCATTTAAATTTAACAAACCACTTCTCAATGGTTGATTTTCCTGACGTAGAGTCCGAATAATGTTTATCAAGTGAAGCCTTGGTATCAATAGCATCAACAGTATTTTTTTCGCGAAAAAGTAATGTTTGATTAACACACGAAATTTTTTTTTATCCATTTTTTTCACAATCACTAAAGTTGCATTACTCACATTGCTGCATCTGACGAACCAATTAATTAACCATTGCTGCATCTAACGAACCAACTCTCAAATTTATACATGTATCTTTTGGCACTAACTAAACAGCACATGAATTTAATTATAATCACGCCATCTATGTATTAATCCAGGAGCTTTTCATCACACCTAGTAATAAACAGTCTGAAAATTTCAATTTTCATGTGAATACAATTTTTATTCTTTACTTATACTTTGTATTTTATTTTTATTGAAGTGTTAACGTAAAATATGATACAATATGGCGATTATTTATATTAGCAATGGAAACAATTTTATTATTTAACGCTCATAAAAGTTTACATTGTATATTTAGATTTACATAATAACATATTCTGATAACCTTTCTTTCTCTGTGAATCCGATATCTTCTTATGATCATAACTTTCAGGAATATTAAATTTTCTTTGTCAGTATTGTCACCTTAAACTTCCTTCATTACATTGCCAGAAAATTTGTACCAATCAAAACTATTTGAAAATTCAGGGTCACCGTAGAAGTTAATTAATCTTTAAAAATTGTTTAGCCTAGACCTAAATATAGTCCTTCAAGTAAGAGCGTCGTTGACTGTACTGACAGACAATGAAAAATTTCGCTCTAATTCCATCGCGTTGTCAACAAAGATTCAGCTGTCCTTGAACTTTTAAAAAAGAATTAAGTTAAACGCCATAAGTTTTCAAGCACACATCGCGCTACGAGGCTGTGTTCCTTTCCATCCAGCCGAAGGTCCCAAAATAAGATACCAAAGCGGCTGCTAAATATATGAGAAAGGCAAAGGTATTTGTATCAGAAGTGGCTACAAAGATATAAAGTGGCTAAAAATGTCGATGATTTACCAGAACGTGGCTCGATAGGAAAAGTGAACAAAAAAGATGAATAAAGAATAGTGAATATGTTTTCGCGGAATCCTGCTTTAACACTGCGGCAAGCACAAGCAAAATTCATCGCAAAGGGTTTAGATATATCTTAAGAAATTATCCGCAGCCATCTTCGTACCTATGGCCTGAAATGGCGCAACACAGTGAAGAATCCTCCGTTGACTGAAAAACATGTGACAAAGTGACTCACTCTGGTGCATGAGAATATTGATAGAGATTTTGAAAATGTCATGAATGTTCTATATGGGCACGTTGTGTCCTCACGCGAACCTGATCAGTTTCTACAAATAGGCTTGTTCAGCGGACCGTAAACACAGAATAAAGGTGCATCTTTAGAGCTGCTTCTCAAAGCAGGGATTCGGCACTTTGAACCTCTTTATTGACAACCTAAATGTCGAGAAAATAATAAAAATCTATAAAAAGACTTTACATATCTGTCAAATAATGGTTCCTTAGAAAAATGAAGATTGAATTCTGTAGGAGGACACAATCCTAAACATCATAGCAAGCTCCGTACTGAGTGGGAGACTCAATCTCGCATCGTTACATTGGATTGGCCCTCGTAATCGCCCTACGTAAACTCTGTTGAAAATGTGTGGGCATATATTAAGCAGATGCTTCGTGGAAGACAAACACAAATGCGTCGGATCTGGAGATCGTTGCCACTAGAATACGCCGTCAAATTAGTATAAAACATGCTTAGGAGTTGCCAGGCAATTATCTACGCCAGTGGTGTCTAGACACATTATTGACCGAATCGCATCATCGTTTGTAATGTGTACAATGTATACACAAATATGAAAGTTTCATCAAATAAATTTTTTTTCTAAATTAATATGACCATGCTTTTATTTGATAGATTGTAAATATAGTTTTACCAGAATTTTGCAAACACTTTTTTATTTATAGACTAGATAAATGCAATACCTATAGACTTAGTACGTATTTTTACTTAAATGAGAGAAAAAGTAGACAAATACGAATTCAAACATTCGTATCTGTTACTCAGAATTGCTAGGAATTATGGCAACCATAACTCGCTCGAATTCGAAAAATTCGATTTTCAAGTGCAACTCTTGTTTCGCAATAAATCCTTCTCTGATAGTGTGTGTTATCCCCCCAGATATCCAATAAGTCAACAGAGAATCAAAGCTTTATCTTCTTTCTTTATTATTTAAGATTACATTAATATAATATTTCATAATTATTGAAAATCAGTATTACCAAATGTTATCAGTACCAAAATTTTATCTAATTTATTATAATTTCTTTATACTTATATCCAGGTTATTCGGAAATCAGAAAAAGCAGCTCTACTTAAATAAAAGTAACGCTAAATCTCTTATATCAGGAATTATAGCATGAATATTTCTGAACCGCCTACTATTTCAAGCATATAATCAAATCAAACTCTCTTTTATGGTTCGCTACATTCAGTGTTTACGACGGCATGATGCTACCGAATGTGTGTGTGTGTGTGTGTGTGTGTGTATGAGTGAAATTTTATGTCTTTCCCTCCCCCCCTCTTTCTTACGCGCATTTTCACTTGCTCTCGAAGCGGCGGTAAACACGGTCTTTTGTGTGTCTATTGTTGGACGAGTGCGCGCGCATCTGGCTGCTCTTCTTTTGGACTGTGCATCGACCTCTTCGTCGAGACGCTGAATTCGGCGATTTCCCCTTCTCTGTTCACGGCCCGTGCGACCTCGGTAAAAAGAAATGATCAATTATTTACTGATTCGTAAAATATGTAATGTGGACATTTGAAATACTCTATGCATATCGCTTTCGATGCTTGTGTCACACGTCACAAGTTGTTGCAGATTCTCAACGCGTATTTAAATGGAATTCATTATATTAATAATGAAATCTGATTAAATAATTTACACTATACGCTATATCTAGTCGTGGTTCTGTATTTTTATTTTAAAATTGTTTTCGCTGCTTGCAGTCAGTTTCACTGAACTTTGAATCTGTTTGCATAGAAGTGTCATAATATTATATACTTTGCAGTTTTTAAATATTCTGCTTTAACTAATGAGTGCTTGTGCTTATATGTAGCAAAAGATAAATTAAATAGTCTATATTTATACTATTCTATCGAAACTACCTCTACATTAACTATTTAATATAGATTCCTGATAGGCCACCTGGCTAGTGTACTAGAGATGTTGCTGAGAGTCTTCAAAAAATATAAAAGGAAATGAATTCCAATAATACTCATCATAAGAAACATGGAATGCTACTAAGAGTAAACAGCAAGAGTAAATATTTAAAATAAATATCATCTTCAACAAAATTATGATAAAGTGTATAACTGAAATAAATTAGTCTGTAGAATTTGAAAATAAGAAATGAAGAGTATTGATACTATTTCGGCAAATGAGAATCGATACAAAAATAGTATAGGTTAGAGAAAGAAACACTGTAAAAACAGAAGGAAGTATCTCTACTGCAAGCAGCCGGAAAGATTTTATATAACAACGACTAGCAAAAATACAGAAAACTATGCAACGGTAGTTTAAAAATAGAAAAAATAGAAAAAGACTAATATAGAACAGATAATGCAGATAGAATAATGACATAAAGGACTTACAAGTATTCTGCACGTTAAACATCTGTTCATTCAAACAAGAACCACGAGGATTTGCAGTTACGATCAAACTAGCTTAGGTATGTAGATGTTCATAAACTGTATGTCAAAAATGGATCCCAGCTAATTTGTTAATTTGATACTTCCTAAAAAAGGCAATGATCAAAACGATTTTAGCCTGATAGAAAATTAGTACTAGTACCGAAGGTACTGAAGGTATGTCGATGATTGTGCGCTATAGAACTAACGATCAGAACATCGTCTTAACTTACATACGGGACAAAAAATTCCAGAACTCCAAGAATAGAATTCGTAAGATGGAATATGAAGTACCTAGACTGAAATACTGAATAGATATTTAGAGTATGTAGAATCTTCTAATAAAGTGTTCATCATAAAGTGACAAATTCATGAAATCGAAGTGTTACTTGAGACCGCCGAATGAATTTTTCCAGTACTTGTGCGAAATCGCCATATCTCAACGACAGAATAAACGCCAGATTGAAGAAATACTATTAGACGATTGAAATCAATGATCTTAGAAAAGAATGTCTCACTCTCAGACAAAAAATTCAAAATCTGAAAGTCAACGTCAGACAGGCTTTTTACTCCACCGAGTATAGTATTTTTAAACAACGTCTAAGGCTCGCGATAAATCACAGTTGTATACATAATTGTAAAATACTGTACTGGCCTCACTTAAACTCTGCTATCCAATATTTTACTGTGGCAAACGAATAAGCAGTCTCACTCAGAGTACAGTCTAGTTCAGCTTTTCTATTGGTTGGGCTGAGGCCTTTCAAATAAAAGTATTGTATCACATAACGATGACCAATTTTTTCCATGTTTGCAAATTCACTGAAAACGTTAATCACTATTAATGGCTGTCAAACAAATACTAAACATCATGGCATCTTCAAACTTGAGGCATATGATGTATAGATTGTTTACTTTCTATACAGTGGTATTTTTTTAACAACTGCCGCCACCTCTAGGTCAGGCCAGGCACTTCTGGGACCACATTCGTAAGTTTTTATTCATTGAAACGTACGTAGGAGACTTACTTTGGATATGTTTTGCGACATTAGAATATTTTTCTGAAACTGTGCAATAAGAGCTTGGTCAATGGAATATTTAACAGGTTTTATTAGAACACTCACTGGGTTTTTATCAACCCGAAGAACAGTACGGAGCAATAAAAGGCGTGTAGAATATTGGAACAATAATGGAAATAATAAACAATATTCACAAAGCGAATGAGAGCTTTTAGCTCCTCCGAATCATACATGATGGCATGCGCATACGAAACGTTCAACAGTACAAACTGTGAATCAGCGGCAGCGTGTATAGCGCAAGATTATTTCTAGAAGGCACAATACAACAGCTTAAGAGAACTAAGCATACGGTCGAACGTGGGACTCATTACGAGGCTAGGTGAATAAGTGCTTAGAAAAAAATTTTTTTGGAAAAAAACCATTTTTTTGGGATAAATTTTTTTTATATTTTTCAACATAATCACTTTCTAGTTCAATACACTTTAACAGACGTATCTCCAACTTTTTTAAGCCTTTAGAAAAGAACGATTGTTGTAGTTCCACAAAATAAGTATTTCTGTGAGCGATGACCTCCTCATTTGACGTAAACCGTTGTCCGCTGAGCCATTTCTTTAAATTTGGAAGTAAGAAGAAGTCACTCGGAGCCAGATCTGTTGAGTACGGTGGATGGTCTATCAATTCAAACTTCAATTCCTGAATTTTAGCCATCGAAACTGCGCACGTATGCACTCGTGCATTATTCTGGAGAAAGAAGACATTTTTTGTTCAAATGAGCACGATTTTCTTTTATGTTCTCATGTAGCTGACTAAATAATGACGCATAATACTTTCCAGTAATCATCTGTCCCTTTTCCAAATAGTCAATAAGGATAATACCACGTGCATCCCAAAACACAATAGCCATAATATTTCCATCTGATTTCACCGTCTTTGCCTTTTTTGGAGCCCGTTCGCCTTTAATAATCCATTATTTAGACTATTCTTTCGTCTTAGAAGTGTAGTGGTGTATCCATATTTCATCTACAGTGATTAATCTACGCAGAAACTCATCTTGCGATACAAGCGTTCCGAAAGAGCCTTAGAAGAGTCCACGCGGTTGCGTTTGTTCTCAGCTGAGAGCAAACGCGGCACCCATCTCGCAGATATTTTTTTCATAACCAACTTATCGTGCAAAATTGAAACGACGGTACATTTTGAAACCCATGTGGCCTTAACTGTTTCGCATAATTTTATGCTTCGGTCACTTAACACCATATCGTGGATTTTATCGATCATTCTCGGGATACTCACGTCTACGGGACGTCCTGTACGATGTTCATCTTCTGTTGATGTACGTCCACGTTGAAATTGATTTATCCAATTGTAAACTGTTGCAAAAACAGAGACGGATGTCACATAAACTGAATCCAACACAGCTTTTATTTCTTTTGCTGTTAAGCCGTTTAAATAGAAATATTTCATCACCTCTCTAAACTCAATTTTTTCCATTTTTTTAAGCAAACAAAAGTTATTTATTTCAACTGACGATAAAAACGAAACTACTAGATGAATATGGCTGCAACTTAGCCAGATACCTAGTGAGGAATAATGCTTACTAGAAGCAGACCATTTGCGATGCTACGAGCGCCATCTCTCACATTTCTTAAGGACTTATTGACCTCCCCTCGTACCTACGCCAATGACGTAACAGCGGCGATCGTTGCACGTAACTAACATTTGGTTTCTTTAAAATTCAATAGTTTTACGAGACCAGTATCCTAATGCATGACAGATCAGCGATAAGGACTGGTACGTAAAACACTTGTTATTGCTAACTCGCCTAAAAGAGTTATGCTAACAATAGAAGAGGCTGTACAGAAGATGAACAAATCTACATTATCAAATCTACATTAACAAATTAGGGATAACAATCTCTAGATGCAATGATAAACTTCTGTCCTCTTATAGGAACGTACCATAGTGGAAGCTAAAAGATCCAAGCCTTTGAACTATCTGATGAGCAATACAAATGAGACGAGGCAAAATATACGTAAACTTTTAATGATCGAGAATCACTTACTCGGTGCTACTGTATTGAGCGATTTAGATAATTGTATCTCTCCCGCCTATTGGAAAGTAGAACTTCTTGAATTTTTAGATAATTTTCAATATATATAAAATGCATGAATACAATAGATATTTAGTAACTCAAAAAAACATACAATTAATCTTCAAAAATAATAATTTCTTTAATATATCTTTTGGGAATAAAAAAAATAATATTACAGTAGGTTCATCCAAGATTTACTTACGATCATCACGTAGACCAAGGAAGGTAGAATTCGGTGCATTTGAACAATGCGGTGCAGTTGCTGAAATACCAAGCAGTGCTGCTATTTGACTCATCTTCTTTTGTCTTGTCTTTATTCGTCCTTTGGTTAGTCTATAAAACAAACAAAAATAGAATTTATAAATGAAAGTATGCTATTTGTTGCGTACATAGTATTTAAACACTATTATCTATTAAGGTAGCTAAACGTAAATTCAGTAAAGAGAAAAATTGTTGCTACTTCTGCCTTATAATTATAATAAAGAAGATTATTACAAATTTAATATAATTTATTCCACATAGAAGAGTAAAACAATAGTTGTCAAGGATTAATATTGTCTGAAAAGGGAAGATAATCGGACCTGACTAAACTATTTGGCTTACCAGAATACTTATGCGAAGGCGAAGTGAAATAAATTCAATGTTTTAATTACTTGACGATCTGGATCAAATAAGTAATGGGCTATAGGAGGGAGGAAGTTAAAACCCTTAGAAATACAGGTAGAATTGGGATTTTGCTAATGACCGCTGAATCGGTAAGATCTGGGTGAAACTGGTGTAACGTAAGTATACTTTAACGCTTTATACAGTTCTTATTTACAAATACAGGATTAGACAAGTATAAAATACAGCAATCACTCAAAGCAATCACGATAATAATTCCTTTCAAAGAAAGCTAAGTTCATTATCCTAATATCCAAAAAGACCAAGCATACTGTTGGCAAGTCATAACTGAACAAATTAAAATGTAGATTCTACATTATAGTTTTATAGGATATTGGTAACTTAAATAGAATATGCGCTATTAGTAGTGGGGAGTAGAATTTAAAAAAAATGGCAGCCATAGGAGTTACTTATAAAAGTACGGCAAAGCATTGCCTAAATTAGTAAAATTTTGGATTTCTTTAAAAATTTCTTGAAAAAAAATTGAAAATTGCCAAAAAAAATCAAAGACACACATAAGCAGTTTTATAGCAAAGTTAAGGCTATTAGAAAAGAATTATAGAGTTTTCTCGACATTTCATTATTAATGTTTTTTAGTTGTTCAAGAAATATACTCTTCTTGGGTAACGAGAGGAATTCTATGACTACAGAAAAGCAGTTGTCTCTTTTGCCTTCTATTTCTAGACGCAAGCAAATTCAGTCACCAATATTTATAAGTAATCCATACCATCGGATTTATATTACGATTTTCTAAATAAATTTATTTATTTCGTATTTGGCAGTTTTTTTAGACTTGTATCAATATTACACCTTAAATTTTTTATAATTGTACATATCTGCTCATATCGTTCTAGAAAGCTTTACAAGCGTATGTATTTGCTATGGTATTGATTCATTCTATATAACATCCAAGAGCTTACATAAGCCTATCCAACTTCGACACCACTTTGTACAATAGTGATCATTACCTGTTAAAATACCTACTGGACCATGTGATCTGATATATTAGTTAAATATATATTTTATATAACTAGTTAATATATATATTTATATATTTTATGTAAGTTTTTGCTGATGTAGTTCTAATATTGAAAAAAAAATTCTACGAGAGTAATCATACATAAGAGTAGTGTTATAAAAACTGCAGAACTGATCAAAGTAATTATTAGTTTAGTTTACAATATTTAACAAAAGTAGAATTATAATTTTTAATAGGAAAGTACTTGCAGTTTTGGCCAGCTTTAATTAAATAATTAGTTAGTTAATTAGATCATAGGTTTATATCTATATTGATTGAACTACTTATACTTAAGGCAGTAATCTACTTTACAAGTTTGAAAAAAAATGTTTTTTTTTACATTTTTCGAAAATAAATATATTCAAAAATGTTAGCTCAAAATTTTAGAAAGATTCAGGTAGTCCAACTATACTTTTTCACCTTTCGAACGCACTTACCTGAGCGCGCTATTCGATCCGCCCAGCACGCGCGCCGGGTAAGCCATCTACCTGGCCTTGTTCGCTGCACCAGCTGTTCCCCTATTGTAAATCATTACACCTATATATATTCTCATCATAATATATACCTTTGCTTCTCCATATTACCTTCTCTTTATAATTTTGCTTCTGTATTTCAGTTCTGTATTTCAGTAGTGGAGAATCAGTCGTGATTCGAAGTTCAAAAGTGAAGCATCTATCTATTCGAAATGGATACGAAGAAAGTGTATCGTGAACAGAAAACTTCTAGTCGTCCATCAAGAACTAGAAAACGTTCTTTTCACGGAAACAGATTCACTGACGAAGGAGGTACTAGTAACACAAGTACGTCGACAGCATAACTGAAAACGTCTAACGATCCGAGTTTTGATGTGAAAGTTGATAATACTGGTGGTTATTCTTTTATTCATTTTTTTACTGTGTTTTCAATGCTTTCACAGAGGGCAGTGTGTTCTGAAACCGATCAACGAAGATCTAACAAAAACGGAATTGCTGGAGAGATGTTTGGGCAGAAACACTCAAAATAACAATGAGTGTTTCAACTCAACCGTTTGGGCTTTGGCACCGAAGCACGTCTATAATGGAAAAAATCGTTACAATTGCATGCCTCACCGCGGCCTGCATTTTTAATGGAGGATTCAACCCAGCTTTGAAAATAATGGAAATTATGGGCCTGAAAATCGGCCAAACCACCATGCAGTTCGCCAATATGTGCAACCAACAGCGCATCGTTCGATAGAACTGCCGCTGGACTAAGACTTCTAAGGAGAGCAGAACTCAAAAAATCAGGCTAAATTAGATGGAAATACTCGCCTGGAACAAGTTGAAGGCATCTTGTATGGCTCAGATATCGCTGATTGAGCGTAAGAAAATTTTTCTATGATTTTTCACTTACAAAAACTTTAAAACGCGTTTTTCTCAAAACAGCGTTTTCAAGTACCGTGGTCGTGAAAACTAAAAAACTATTGAACCGATCCTTATGAAATTTAGAACAGATATTCTATATATTTGTATCAACCGTCCTAAGTACAATCAACTTAACATTTTAATTCTAACTATATTTTTATTGCAAACAAAGACGAAAAAAAAGCAATTATTTTTCTTTCGTATTTTAGCCGCCATTTGGTTGATTTTGCACGTACATAAAATATTCTAGTTAGATCGGTTTCTGGACACATACTGAACATACAACTATTTGATTTTTTTATCTCAGACCATCCGTCGGCAAGTTTTTACGACTACGACAACGTTACCTACTTTTTTAGGTGTTGGCTTTGACCATACTTTACATATATAAAAAATGTATAAAATAAATAAAAAAAATTTTGTATGTACTTCAAGAGTGTATTTATTAAGTATTTCAAATCCTACATCCATATCTTCAATAACATTCTCAGAAAAATTTCACAAAAATAGCGTTTTTTTTTCGAAGGTCTAAACTACAATACTGCCTTAACTTATTTATGATATTACAGTTATTAACGCATCTATTAAAAGATGTATTAAATGAGTAGAAATTTATTGTTATTTTAATGAATATTTTAGTATTATATATTGAAAGTAGTTTACTTTTTTCTGAATACAATAAAATTTGAATATTAAATGTATATTTTAAAATTATCTTATTAGTGTCTGTATTTATAAAAAAAATAATAATAATTCCAATACTAACCTTTGCTTAGCGGCCATGCAGCGAATATGATCATCAAATATAAACTTAGCAGAAAGTAAGGGTACTCTATTACTGGTGCTATTGTGTAAAGGTTTATGGATTGTTAAATTTAAACATCTAGAGTCATCTTTATCACTTATAACTTCTATATCTTGTAGAAAACCAACAAATTTGGCTACTCCCCAACCAAGTTTGCGTGTATCCGGCTCAACCAGAACTAACTGGGTAAAGTCAATAACTAAAAATCTGCGTATCTTCTGACCTTCTTTTGAAACTACCGTGCATGCAATAAGATCACTGTTATCTGTAAATTATTAATTAAAGTTAATAACCAATATCTTTATTTTATTAGTAAATACATTATATAACTTTCAAGGCCAGCTGGCCTCAACTTTAGGCCTTAATTTGAAAATCTAAAATAGTACTTTATAATTCACTTCGACGTAAAAGTTCGTTTACTTTTCACATTTAATTTAGAACGGCTGAGTAGAAGATACCAATAGTTTTTATTTGATACTTTATGGTTTGAGAATATACCAAACCCGTGTTGCTAGAAAAAAATATGTTAAATGGACATCTATGTATACTGACGTACTCATGACAACTGTTTTGTTAGTTTTTATTAACCCGTTTACGCCCAAATTGGCATAAAATTTTGTTATTTTTCAATCGCTATACTCCATAGTTAAAAATTTTTCAATTATAATGAAACACATGTTTTTTTGTATTTTTTCTGCGCTTTCCGAAACCGTTTTGAGATTGACCGTATTTGCCGTCATTTTTAAAATACGACTGCTGAAAACTCAAAAATAGTCATAAACGTGATATTTTTTTTCAAAATAATCATGAATCTGAACAAGAATCCTTTAGCGCAGGGCGCTTAAAACTCAGGATCGGGCGGAATACAGACTTATATTAAAGATAAGGTCGTAAGATTATTGAAATTCAAAATGGCGATCATCGAAACACTTGTTTTTTTGCATGTCTATATTAAAAAGCTTTACAATTTTTTCTCTCAATAAGTATTAACTTTACGTAAACAATTTATAGAACAAAAAAGAACATAAAATTAGTCAAAGAACACGTGTGAATTTTTTCAGAAATGTTTGTATGATTTTTTATTTTCTTGATAAGTTCATTTTTTGAAAAATGCAAAAATTATTTTAAAAATTCTCAAAAAATTTACACGTATACTTTGACTAATTCTATGCATTTTTTGTTGTCTTTTCAGTTTTAAAAATGTATTTTAAAAATGACGACAAATATCATCAATCTTAGAACGGATTCGGAAAGCGTAGAAAAAAAATATACACAAACAAGTAGTTTCATTATGATTGAATAAATTTTATCGAAGGAGTACAGCGATTGAAATATAACAAAATTTTATGTCAGGTTAACGGGTTAATATAATTAACAGGTTAAGGTATATAATAGAATCTTATCTTACTATTATGTAAATACAAGAATAGAATGAACACGAACGGACAAGTACTGCTAGACATAGATAAACCTGAAATAGTGACGTCTAAACTTACAGCAGTGATTTCATTGACTGAAAGAGGTCAGCAGAAGAGATTGTACTAAGTCATGAGCAATTTGTGACTATCTTGGATAAAGATGAGATCACTTCAATAAAGAAAGACGTCATAGCAATAAATGAGATCATTGATCGAGACTGTGTCACCACTAAAGAAGTAAGACTTAAAGCATGTTATTGGGTCAGGCAAGCAACTAATGACATGTTTTCTCACACTGGTAAATAACTTAAGAGTATGAAATTGAAAATCAACTAAATATACTGCAGAATTAGGCAAAAATTTCATATAACTAAGTAGAAATTGGCTTTTTATGCCTTAGTTTTCTACACGTAATCAAGAATCTACATTGAGATTTATAACTAAAGCATATATGCTTGATTACTTACGATTTATTGGAGATATTTGTCAGCTTGTATATAAAAGATAGCTCTTTTCACATACACATATCAGACATTAGAATTTGTAGCATAGTGCTTTAGTGAGAGCTAATTCGTGCTCCGGCTCAACGCGCATCGGCCCCGATCGCTCAGCACGCCATCGGGTTCATTTCACGCCACCAAAGGCTATGTTCTATTTGTTTTACTTGCATAAGCGAGTGGCTCCGGCTCAACCCGCCTCGGCCCCTAGTCGCTCAACACGCCACTAGGTTCGCTTGTGCAAACTCAATTTATTTATTCTTAATTTTAATTATTTACGATGCGTACTGTACTTTGGCCTACGCTCAACACGCCTAGGCCCTTGGTCGCTCAACACCCACCAAGTTTGTTTGACTACGCACCGTACCACGAAATCCAATTCTCACTCTCGCTCAACTCGCCAGACTTCGAATTGGATTTATTTTATTACTTTTATTTATTTTTCCCGACTTTGCTGGATATTGGGACTCAAATAAATTCTTCTAATTTATTAGAGAAAAACAACAAGAAAATATTTATTAACAAAAATATAAAAAATAATTAACAAAAAAAAATTATAAATGCTTAATAATTAATTTCTTCCGGTACTGCCACGCTAGCCGCTGTTTTCGACTTGTTTAGTCGCGCCATTTTCCGCTGAAACAGTAAATCATAAAATACATTTATTTTATGATTTATAAAATATTTACAATTATATTTCTAACTTAAAATTAGCCCTCCACGTAAGCGTATTATAATTTTATTTCCTATTTTATTCTACGTGATCGCGTCCCGCCCTGAGTATGCTGAGACTTATCGCCTGCTATCGCGCCGACGACAGGTCCCCCGCGAATAGCCAGTTTCGAGGCCGCTGGCACATTGAAAATTCGCAGTCAGTGCGGCTCTATTTGAGATTTCGGAGAGAGCGCTCGCTCTCCCCTTATCGCACTGTACCGCGCCTAAGAGCTGCGCAACGTCGTCGCCGCTCGCGAGAATTCGCGAATCAATTCGCGAATTCTGGCTCGCCGTCTGCGGCCCGAGAGCGCTCGCGCGTCTTCGCCGTGCTGCCGGCGCTCCCCCTTCGCCGCCCCGCGCCGCTCGTGACTTCGCGACTTCAACACACTATTAAATATATAATATTATTTGCACGAGACTATTTGCTCGTCGCATCGTATATAATATTAACTGAATACAATATATAATATTATTTGCGCGAGACTATTTGCTCGTCGCAACTTGTATAAGTCGTTCTTACTTTTCCATAATGCTCCTGAAAGCTGCTGAGCCTTGCATGACTTGCTATTTCCAAACACGAAAATAGTAAACTAATAATTAGAAATAAATATCTTTACATTCAGTTCAATCATGTGTGTATATTTTTTAATAATTATTTAAATTATTTCATATTCAAATATATTTATGATTTACACGAAATAATAGAAATAAATGGAATAACTATATAATGTACAAGTATGCTTATAAGTTTTGCCTAGAAATTCTTCTCGATTTTTTACTGGGTTTTCATGACATTTATTATAAAAATGGAATTATTGCCATCATATTTGTAATTAGAATCCTAAAAAAGATATTTGAGTTCAAATTTTAATCGGGTTAGTCGATTAATTCAAAATATAGCAGCTCATTGCTGTAAGAGATTTTCTCAACTTTTAATGTTTGCTAGTTTTCATTAAAGTTGCCGCTGGTTTGAAAAGGTTGAGCTATTTTCTAGCTGTTGATAGAATATATACAACTATTTATTATAGTTCTGGCAATACCACTTCTGATTGTTTGCTAAACTATTATAGAATATACGATTCTATTAATCAGAATCTTCTAATCCCTTCGATACATAATACAATGCACAAAAACAAACAGAGAGAGGGGGAGGCTGAATGGAATTTGACAGGGCAAGGGAGAGAAAGCGAGGCAGAGCGAGAGTGCAAAGAAGTGGTAGTATCGGCCGACTACGGCACGTCCGTCACACTCACAATTTCCATTACGCTGTCAGATAGCTGGCCCGGAAAGTTTTCATTTTTGTCCCCATCCGAGTCGAGCGGAGCGGACTGCACCATAAGATGTATTACTTCAAAAACTTTAAAAATTTAATCCGTTCCCCGACATTTTAAACAGGGGTTCAGTCAGTGGCGCCACCTGTTTGTGATCATGCGCGTTCAAAGGGGACATCTTTTATTTAAATTTAGCTGAAATTTTATGACATTTCAGTGAATAGACGCTATGTTATTGTGACTCAAGATATAGAATGTTTTGTTTGTTGGTTGAAAAATGAAAATTGAACAAAAATTTAACCACAAGTTTTGTTTTAAACTCGGCAAAATTTTTATCGAAACACATCAAATGATGCAGTAAACTTATGGTAATAATTGTTTATCTCATGCAATAATTAACGAGTAGTCTTGACGTTTCAAAGATGGAAGAGAAGACCTCAATGACGACAAAAGTCGGGTCGGTCAAGAAAAGCGGTAAACGAAAGGAACATCGAGAAAGTACGCCAATTCATCACAAATGAGCTGAAATTGTCGATCAGTTATATGAAAGTGAAATGAAATTTGTCAGCAGCATCGATTTGTCGCATTTTGACTGAGCTTTTGAGCCTTTAAAAGGTTTGTTCGCGCTTTCTTCTACATAAATTGACTGAGGCCCAATAAGCGCTTCGAATGCAACATTCTGAAGACATCATTAAAAAAGTAAAAAGGTATCAAAACTATCTTTATTCCACCGTAAGTAGGAACGAGAGATGTTATTTTCAATATGATTAGCTCAAATTATTCATTAGCTCCAAAATTCAATTCAAAAGCTTAAATAACGAATGGAAATCCGCTTGATGAGCCAAAACCGAAAAAATCGCGCTTGGAAAGATCGAAAATCAAAAAAATGCTCATTGTTTTCTATGATTTCAAGGACATTATTTACCAGCAATTTGTTCTATCTGGCAAAGTGGTTAATGCTGCAAATAATCTTGGTGTTATTCTGCGTTTGCTTGCCCGTATTCGTCGTGTTCGGACAGAATATTGTGAATGTGGAAGCTGGCGTTTGTTGGATGATGATGTGCCCGTCACATCGATCGACATTGGTGACTGATTTTTTGATCAAAAACGGCATTCTGATGGTCAATCACTCATCGTATGCATCGAATATGGCACCTTGTGATTTCTACTTAGTCGATAAATTGCATTTGAAAATGCAAGAAAAGCAATCCAGAGATGTCTAGCACATCCGAAAGGCAACTATTGACATTTTGAAGTCCATACTGAATAATTTAGTTTATACATTGAGTAGATAGACTAAAGTTATATTGGCACAGACCACTCCTTAAATTGTGCCAGAACTTCGTATGTTTTCATAAAGTTGTTTTACTCGAAATCGCTTTCGAATTGCTCAAAGTCTGAAAGATTGGAAAGAACTACTTGACGTGTTATGATACCTGTACCTATTACTTAATTTTTCTTTCGTTTTTGTCCATTTGTTATATATGGATGATTCATTTCAGCTATTTAAATACCCTTTCTCACTCTGTCTTCATATTGAACAGAGTAGATATGGAATTGTCCACTATACGTATACTCTCGCAATACAGTATAAAATTGTATATGCAGATTTTCCGTGAATTTTTCGAAAAGTTTTCTTTGTCTATCTTCAAACGACGATATTCATGGAAAACGTTTCCATTACTTTTGCTATTATATATTAATAAAGCCGAAGATACAATTTTAGACACTAAAGTCTGACAATGTTCCGTAGGCATGCGTCAGATAATCATAAGCAGAATCCACTGAACTGCAACATCCACTTAACTTGCAATTTCTTCACTGACATGAAAATTTTTTTTATCTGTATAAATCTATAGTTTAGTAAAAAGGAGATATAAAAAGTCATTCATTTTTTATTTTATCTAAGCAAGGATTCCATTAAGAAACATGTAAGAAAGAGTTCATTTTCAAGACTATGTGACCGTGAATAATGTTTCTACTCCACTTATTGAAGATAGTTATATTGTTTCGGTCTTTTTCATTTATTAAAGGGTACGGAAAACGACTAATTATTATGTATCGATTTCGATATAAAGTTGGATAAACCTTACAAATTGTTGGCTTCAATTGTGAGGTGCGTAAAAGAGCAATCATTATACAAGTGTGAAGGCCCAACATAAATATAAAAATAAAGGACCCGGGAGAGTGGAAAGGGATTCGCGCGAGTAGCACGAGACAGAGAGAGAGAGAGAGAGAGAGAGAGAGAGAGAGAGAAAGAGAGAGAGCGAGAGAGAGAGCTGCGGTCGTGCGATAGGGCGCGTGGGAAAGATGTCCCTCGCTTCCCAAGTCTCCGAAATCGAAACTGCAGTGAAGACACTGGTCGCTGCAATTCCGGGGATCTATTTTTCTAGCGTTTTTCTAGCAAAGCGATCCTGAATCAAAGTTTACAACAGTACGAGTATTATAAACCGAAATATCCAAAATACACTTACATTTTTAGTTATTTAGTTAATTCAATAATTGTTACTAATATTCATTTATTATCAAGCCAAACACTAGATAAAATGAAATTACTTGTTACTTCAAAAATGCAAATTTTAATTTAAGAATATATTTCATGTTATTTTTGTAAAAAAACTAATTATGGTAACGTTTCGATTTACAGATTAATCGCGATTGAGACCCTCTTCATTAGAAAAATTGGTATTAAATCTAGAAAATGTAGGATTGGCAATAAAAGAAATTCAATCAGATGGGTTTTCAAATGAAAATATTCATCTTCTTGGACGAACAGATATTTTTTCATACAATTTTGTAAATGTATCAGACAAATTATCATGCACAAAACTGACGGAAGAAAAGAAATGTTATAATAACTAACGGAGTCTTACATTACTAATGAGGACTACAAGCATTCTCTTCAAGTATTCGATATATTCAATATAAGAACTTATTTTGATTTATATGTCAAAACAGACGGGTAATTGTTGGCTGATGTTTTCAAAAGTTTTCGAGCAACATGTATTGAAGCCTATGGTTTATTTTTCGCTGACTATTACACAACACCAGAATTGACATTTGTAGCAGCTCTTAAAATAACAGAAGTTGATTTGGATCTTCTAACAGATATTTGTATGTTATTATTCCTGGAATTAGGAATTCTAGGTGGAACAAGCCAATTTTATAATCGATTTACAAGGGCAAAAAATCCATGCATAGGTTCTTCATACGATAAGAAAAAGAAAAAACCTTATATGAATGCACAATGGCACAGCATTTGTCAACTAGAAAATTGAAATGGCTGGAGAATAAATCTAATCCAGACTTCTTTTATGTTATAAAATTAATCAGATTATCACAGCTTTTTCTTGGCGAAATCTTCGGTTAAAATCTTTCTAACTGTTTCCCAGTTAATATTCAACTCGTCAGCCAACATTCGAATGGTTAGTCGCCGGTCTTGACAAACAAGGGCGCAGACCCGATGCGCGTTCGCGTCGGTTCGCACTTGAATTGGCCTTCCGCTCCGCCCCTCGTCTTTGACGCTCTCATGGGCTTTTTTAAAATCGCCATGCCGCTGAAACAACTGACTACGAGTCAAGGCATCACTACCATACACTTTAAGCACTTTTTCATAAGTTTTTGTTGCGGTTTCGCCGAGTTCGCACAAAATTTTATCGCGCACCGTCGCTGTAAATTTCTCTGTTCCATTTTCATGACATGCACTACTCGCGCGTTGTTACAAAACAGTAAACAGCTGGCAAAAAAATGATCGTATAAGTGTTGTTAAGGTCTCAATCGAGGTATGGATTTACTATTACGGTGAGGTTACAGGTGCGTACCACAGGCCAAGAAATAAGATCGGTCGAAACTAACTCTCGAGCACGAAACTCCCTATAAAAGTCACAATATTAATTATAATACACACAATTATAATACATGCGACGTATTATAAATTAATGAGGATAATAAACAGAGTTTGGTATCGACTCCACAGATCCTGCATCAGGTAAAATAGGTTCGTACGTACGTAAATAATGCTCATAGCAGTCAGTTGCATAAACAACCAGGACGTGGCGACTTCAATTCTGTCGAATATCAACTCTAAGTAATCAGTTTAAACTATTATCATATTAAACTAGATCATATCCAACTTTGGACGAAGTATAATAAAAAAGGTGTGATTTTAATCGGTATTATCCTTTTTGTTCGTAAGATTAATGTAATACGTCCATCACCTTGGATATTTTTAGAAAATTTTATTTATTCTTATGTAACAACAACTTTTTCTGTCTCTCTCTCTCTCTCTCTCTCTCTCTCCTCTCTCTCTCTCTCTCTCTCTCTCTCTCTCTCTCCTCTCTCTCTCTCTCTCTCTCTCTCTCTCTCTCTCTCTCTGTCACTCTCTCGCTCTCTCTCTGTCTCTCTCTCGCGCTCTCTCTCTCTCTATCTCTCGATCTCTCTGTCTTCTCTGTATAAGATGGTTATATATCAAATTATACTAATGTTAATTTGTAAAGACAAATTGTGTTTCTGTCTGTACAAATTCAACCAAAAAACTACTACAATATTGCTCTGAAATTCGAAATATACATTCAATATTAAATTCGGAGTTACACAGGCTACGTTCTTTCCAAATTGTACATGAAACCATGATGGCAAAATAGAAATATTCTTTATCAATAATTCCGAAACTATTTATTATATAGGATCGCTTCCATATAAGAAAGCAACATCTGAGCATTTGCTTTAAAAAGGTGTTATGTCGTAGACCATTTTTTACTTCAATTTCATTGTGTACGGCTAACTAAATATTTTTAATATTTAATTTAAAATATAAAATAAAAACTTAATTTAATTATTTAATTTAAAATATAAAATAAAAACTTAATTTAATTATTTAGCGCCTCGCAACCAGGATTAAGAGTTAAGAGGTAATAGATTTTTACAGGATAAGAGAACTGGTGGTCTTTTGAGGAGCGCCTCGCAACCAGGATCACGTTCTCTTCCAGAAGGATAAAATTATTAACCGTCTGTCTTTTGAGGAGCGCCTCGCAACAGAGATCAAGTTAATAATTTCGGTAGTGATAAATTTGGTCAGGATAGATCGAGCTCTGGACAAGAGTTAGCTCCGGAAGGAATTCAAGTGACACGACTTCGGGTCAGCCAGTTTATTGGACGAACTCCCTGATTTTGCCTTTTGCAGGCCCTTTTCTAATTAAATTGTCGGGTATTATCGCCTGTCTATCATCGGACGAGCCGCCGATTTATAATAATAATATTAACAATAACAATATTACTAATAATAACAATAATAATAATATTAATAATAATAATCATTAATATTAACTATAATTTTCACAGTTATAATTAACAAGGCCGTCGATTTACTGCGTATAAATATTGTTTCATATACATACAATAGCGTACACACACACACACACACACATATATGGTGTTAATAATATTCTATTTGAATTATATTAATTAAATACAGCGGGTGAATTTGTTTTAGGAAACCCGTTGAATATGCTGGAATGCGCGCGCCAGTATAATGCTTGTGCGTTCCCCTACTGCAGTATTCGCTGCTGGCGCATGTCGTTCAACGAGAGAGTACGGTAGTGTGGGCGCGGCATGTATTAGAGGGGAATAGCTGCCGCCGGCCTAATACGCTTGGCGCGGCTCTCTCTCGCCGCGCAAGGACCAACGTGCTTTTCGTACCTAAACTTAGTGGTAGAGAGAGAGACTATGTATTGCGTTCTCTCTCTCTCTCTACGCTTCAGTTTTCGGCGGTTGCATCGACTACCTTCTACAGTAGTCGTCGCGACCTTTGCCTGCTTTCGGTATGTTTATTGCATGTATTATATTAATCTATTTTATATTTAATATCTTATTTCGGTTTAGCTTATTATAATTTTGATCGTTTCGGAAGTTTATATTACGGAAAGAAATAAATTATTATCATTTAATGTATTTCGTGTGTTCGCGGTATATTTGTGTAGTGTGATTTGTATACCGGTCGCGATGAATTTGTGCGGCCATGTTGTTGGTCATCGCAATATATATATATATATATATATATATATATATATATATATATAGTATATTTTCTATTTTAAATTAAATACTAAGAATATTTAAATACTGGTGCCGACTGAGATTGAAACAAAAAAAAGGATCTGCAATATAATAACTTTTTGAAGTGAATGCTACGATAGAACCTTTTTATACGGAAGCGATACAAGTAAAATAAATTCTCTGTAGAGATATAAATTCACGCATAGAATCTTTTTTAATTATGATATATATATATATATATCATAAAATATTTTTCATATAATATTATATAATCATAAGATTATTTGTGGTGTGTCTCTAATCATTTCGCGTTCGTCCAATCTTTAATTTTGAAACTCTACGGCTACTACACGTGTTGTCACTTTGAATGTGGCTGATTTTGCGGTTTTCGTTACATCTGTGTAGAGATTCGATGTTTTGGCTCCTGTATCCCGAAACATAGATTGAGGTTATTTCACAAACGTGCCTGTCGTGCTTTATGCTATCTAGAACTAAAAAAGACAAATAAATAGTTCAATGATTTAGTACGTACGTAAAAATAGCATTAGATAAAACCTAAATAATAAATAAAAAGAACCAAATAAAAATCAATAAAGTAAATAAATAAACTATATATATAATACCTCTGTCATAAGAAAATATTGTATGCTTACAGTTAAACGATCGCATTGATCGCTCGACTTTGATAATATATTTCATACAAGTCCCAATACCTTCTAGTTTATAAATGTTTACTGTCAGGTTGCTGCCGATAGGCGCCGATGTTTCGCGCGTATAAATATATTCCTTGTACAAGTAAGTTTCCAGTGTTCGTCAAAGGATGGCATCATCAGTGAATCGCGGGCAGAAATTTCAAATCTCGTGTGTTATATTTATATATTGTGTATCTGTCAACAACTTTACAGCATTGTATTTGAGCATTTCTTTCGGTGTCATTTATTTTATCCAGAAAATTTATGACAAATTTCCAGCCAAATAAACTTCATTTGCGAAAATTTGCTTTTAGAAATTTATGGGCCGGAGTGTATTCGTAAATCGACGTGCTGCACGTGGTTCAAACAGTTCAAAAGTCGTGATTTTTAAGTTGAAGACAAGTATCGCTCCGGAAAGCCAAAAAGTTTTGACGACGATGAATTAGACGCTTTGCTGGATGAGGATTCGTGTCAGATTCAAGATGAACTTGCTGCATCGTTGGGTATCACAGAACAAGCCGTTTTCCTACATTTAAAAGCATTGGAACTCATTCAAAAGATTGGACTGCTGTACGAATGAAACCGAAAAACGTCGAACGGTGAATTTTCATTTCCGAAATGTTACTATGCGATATAAAAATAAATCATGTTTACATCATATTATAACTAGTGATAAAAAATGGACTTATTATGATAACCTTAAACGCTGAAAATCGTAGAATGCCGAAACGAAATATTCATGTAAATAAGTAAATATGGTCATGCTCTGCATATGGTGGGTTCAAAAGGGTGTCGTAGACTACGAAGTGCTTATAAATGGTCAAACCATCATAGGATCATTGTATTGAACCGAACTTATCCGTTTGAAGCGAGCATTATAGGAAAACCGGTCAGAATATGAGACCAGTCGTGATTCCGTCATTTTTCATCACAATAATGCTCGGCCACATGTTGCGGCTTCGATCAAAAATTATTTAGAGAATACTGGATGAGAAATTATGCCTCACTCTCCTTATAATCCAGACTTGGTACCATCGGACTACCACTTATTTCGATCAAAGATCAGAACACTCTGAGAAGAATACGCTTCAGTTCAGTAGAAGGAAAAATTGGCTTGACTCCTTCTTGGGTTCCAAAGACGAGAAATTTTTTTAGTCCGGAAGTCATACATTACCAGAAAGATGGGTAAAAGTTTAGCTTCCGATGAACGATACTTTAAATAAAGGATATGTAAATATGTTTTAATAAGAAAATCTGATATTCTGAAAAAAACGCTTGAAAGTTACTTGTTCACCCAATAGATATATATATATATATATATATATATATATATATATATATATATATATATATATATAGATATATAAACCTTTTAGATGAAATGTCATAAATATACATTGTAATCGAAGTAAGGAAAACAATCTCTCCCTTTTAGTCGACTTAATCTATCTCTCACTTTCTATAACAATGCATATCTATAGTGACCGACAGTAAGCGAATCATTATTCAACATCTTCAAGCGGGTACGTTCACTCGCAAGCACACACCCGTCTATCAATACGGGTCCTTCTTCTTTCCCCCAACATTCTAATTCATTAAAAAAGAATGATTCTCAGTGTTCTTTTAGTTTACTTAACTTTAAATGTGTGTGTCAGCGATCAGCTTTCCAATACTATATAACCAACAGAAAAAAAAACAGATTATATAAATGTTTGTCGGTCACACACTTGCGTAATGGGTGCTCTTTCACACAGACCTCAACAGAACCTAACTTTATCAGACATGAAAATCAACAATTTTTAACTTGCTCCGACCTCGTGTAGAAATGTAATCAAAATAGACCACTCGTTTTCGAAAAATATAACCATCATCAGTAAGTAGAATTGCTTAATTCTTCACGGTCACACATATCTGCGCATCGCAGTCTGTCTTACACGCTTCTTAATGGAATCCCTGCTTATATAGCAACAAAGATGAACGACTTTTTAGATCTCCGTTTTACTTAGTTAGAGAATTATACAACTGAAAAATTTTCACATCGGTGAATAAATTTCCAAAACCGAGTTGTTATAGAATTTCTCTCAAAAATATCAAGTAACCCGATTCTACTCGCCATGTTCTAATGCATGCCTATGGAATATTCTCTGATTTGAAATTGTACAGAACTAGATATAGGTATGCACGGCAAATATACATATACAATCTTATACTGTACGAGAGACGTTTTCTCACTGTCTTTGCTCAATACGAAGGCAGAGTGAGAAAAGTTATTTAAGTAGCCAGAATAAATCATCCATATGCAAGCAATAGAAAAAAAATTAAGTAATGGTATAGACATCATGACAAGTCAAGTAGTACTTTCTACTCCTCCAGACCTTGAACAATTCGAAGGCCAGCTTGAGTAAAGAAACCTTATGAAAATAGACAAAGTTCTGACCAAATTTCAGAAGTGAGGATGGGCATAGTTGCACATCTTCAAACTTTGCGCGATTCAAAAAGCACTTCAAGTAAAAAAGTGTTATGAAGATTGAAGGAGTTCTGGCACAATTTTGAGGAGTAGGGGTATTAGTATTACAATTTATCTACTAAATTGGTACCTCGCTAGAATATATAATACTATTATTAGTCTCATATTTTCAATAAAGAATTGGATCTAATGTGACTTACTTAAATCGAGAACGTTATTAACTTGAATAGAAGTACTAGTGTTGGTTAACGGCAGCTGCGTTTCATTTTCGTTATTTAATAATAACGACAGTTTCCGGATTAAAAAGAAAACTCTGATTGCTCGGCGAGCTCTCTCAACCTGTAAAAAATATTTGCGCTTTACATATAAATTTATATTTATAATAAAACTGTTTAAAGTTCCATTAAGAACGTTGCTGATAAGTTGAATAATAAAAAAATCATCCAAAACTTCATTTGTTATTCTGCGACGTTTCATCAGATATCTTTGACCATTTCTAGCTTTACTTAAAGATACACAACAAAGACGATTTAGAAAAAAAAATTTTTTTACAATTATTATAACAAAAACAAATTTTTAGAACAGAACAACATAAAATAATTAAGTAAACTCTTTTTAAAGTTATTTAACTTTCGTCAAATATAACGTGTTCAATTTTATACAAAGTACATTAAACCTCGTCATAAATATGTTGTCGATAAACATCGACTAATCGAAATGATTGGAACCTTACAAAAAAACTTCACATAAGCGTGTCTATTAATTAGTCAATATTTACCTATAATGTATTTAAGACGAAGTTTAATGTACTTTGTATGAAATTAAACTTATTATATTTGACGAAATTTAAATAATTGTAAGATACTTTACGTAATTATGTAATGTCGTGCTATAATACATTGTATTATTTATAATCATTGTAAAAATCAAATTTTTTATAACTTATCTTTTGTATGCACTACTGAATAAAGCTTGAAAAAAATCAGAATTATCTGAAGTAACATTGCAGAAAAATAAATCAAGTTTTGAATAACTATTCATCGATTTATCAGGGATGCCCTTAAAGGAACATTACACAATTTTATTATTGGAATAATTGAGGGTGAAAAACATTTGAATTTGAATTTATATGTTACTATAATTATGAGACAAAATCATAAATATTATTATCTATTTATGCAATTAATACAATTAAGGCAATATGTATTTTTTAAATCTTTAAAAATCCAAAAAAAAAAATAGAATATCCTCAAGCCATAATAAAAACTTTACTATAATATTTGAAGTTATATTTATTCAGCTACACTAATGGTTATTTGGTTAATTCGAAACTTATATATACATTCGCGATAGAGCAAGATTCATATAACTAGTTTATATCAATTCACAAAATTAGTACATTTTCTCTGTTTAAAAAACACTAAAAAGTTTTAAAAAAACGAATATTTCTTTATTTAACAGATGATTAAGAGTGTTGTACTAGAGAAATTTATAACGGTGATTTGCAGAACTAAACAGAACGTTCTGCACTACCGACTTTTCAGGGACGTAGCTTATTACAATTTTTGAGAAGTGGAGCCCGTATAATTATATATATAGTTTGTCAAGTTATCATTTTCTCGGCATTTAAGTTCTTAATAAAGAGGTGTAAACTGCCGAATTCCTGCTTTGAGAAGCAGCCCTAAAGATGCACCTTTATTCCATGTTTTACGGTTCGCTGAACAAGCCTATTTGTAGAAATGGACCAGGTTTATGTAAAGACACAACGTGCCCATATAAAACATTCGTCAGTAAAAATGACATTTTCAAAATCTCTATCAATATTCTCATGCGCCCAAGCGAGTCACTTAGTCAGATGTTTTTCAATCAACGGAGGCTTCTTCATTGTGTAGCGCTATTTCAGGCCATGAGCAAGAAGATGGGTTCGGATAGTTCCTTAAGATATATCTAAATCTTTTGCCATTAATTTTGCTTCTCCTTGCCACAGTGTTAAAGCAGGATTCCGCGAAAACAGATTTACTATTCTTTATTCATCTTTTTTGTTCACTTTTCCTATCGAGCCATGTTCTGGTAAATCATCGACATTTTTAGTCGCTTTATATCGCTGTGGCAACTTCTGTACAAGTGCCTTTGACTTTTTTACATATTTAGCAGCCGCTTTGGTACCTTATTTTAGGACCTTCGGGTGAATGCAAAGGAGTACAGTCTCGTAACGCGACGCGTACTTGGCATTTAACGTGATTCTCTTTCAAAAAATCAACGACAGCTGAATCTTTATTCACAATACATCAAGGAACAAACATCCCTCTATCTGCTCACGAAGGAACTAGAGCGAAATCTTTCATTACCTGACAGTAAAATCGACCACGCTCTTACTTGATCGAGTGAAAATAGTAATCGTTGCGGTTGAGGTTGCACAGGCTTGCACAGGTTTCCAAACGATAGATACAAATACAGCGATAGGTGCAACCTAATATCTTTCAAATCTCTATCACCTATATTCTATCACCTGCTTTTGCTCAAAATGTCTGTAATTATATATATATATATATATATATATATATATATATATATATATATATATATATATTAGGAGTGTGAATAAGTCTTTCCCGTTTTTTGTAAGAGATGGCGCCACCAATACTGTGCGAGTATTCAATGGTTACATATGTCATAATCAAAGCTTATTCATATGTCAACAATTCCATACTAACACATTAGTTAAAATTTTTTCGCATCATAAATTTTTGATATCGTGAAAATGTCGAAATTTGAGCCGAGTCGACGTCATTTGCGGGAAGTTTCACTTTATTGGTTCAATTTGAAGAAATCTGCTGCCGAGACGCATCGATTGCTTCAGGAGGCTTATGGAGAAGGTTGTGTCGATGATTCAAGTGTTCGCGGATGGTTTCGACGCTTCAAAAGCGGTGATTTCGACGTGGAAGACAAGGAGCGTTCCGGGCGGCCGCAAATCTTTGAAGATCGAGAATTGGCGACTTTGCTTGATGAAGATTCTTGTCAAACGCAAGAAGAACTTGCTGAAGCATTGGGAGTTGACCGAACAACCATTTCCAAGCGTTTGAAAGCCATGGGAATGATCCAAAAGCAAAGAAATTGGGTGCCGTACGAACTGAAGCTGAGACGTCGAACGGCGTTTTTTCACTTGCGAACTAGTATCTGCATCGTATATCTGCCCTATCTAACTACTTCTGCATCGTATCGTGACTGGCGATGAAAAGTGGATACGTTACGATAATCCGAAGCGAAGAAAATCATGGGGACTACCCGGCCATGCATCATCATCGACGGCCAAGCCAAATATTCATGGCGCCAAGCTCATGCTCTGTATATGGTGGGACCAGCTAGGTGTGGTTTACTATGAGCTTCTGAAACCGAATGAAAGGATCACAGGCGAGGTCTATCGACGACAATTGATGCGTTTGAGCCGCGCACTGCGAGAAAAACGGCCACAATACTCCGACAGGCACGACAAAGTTATTTTGCAACATGACAATGCTCGCCCACATGTTGCACCGCCGGTGAAAACATACTTAGAAACGCTCAAATGGGAAGTCCTACCCCACCCGCCGTATAGTCCAGACGTTGCTCCGTCTGATTACCATCTCTTCAGATCGATGACGCATGGCCTGGCTGACCAGTACTTCCATTCCTACGAGGAAGCCAAAAAATGGGTGAATGACTGGATAGAGGCCAAACCGGTCGAATTTTTTCGCAACGGGATTCGTATGTTGCCAGAAAGATGGGAAAAAGTTGTAGCTAACGATGGCCAATACTTTCAATAATTCATTTGTAACCATTTTTTCACAATAAAGGCTCAAAATTTGAAAAAAAACGGGAAAGACTTATTCACATACCTGATATATATATATATATATATATATATATATATATATATATATATATTAGGTTGCTGATGGCGAATATTATAATGGTGTTGTACACATTTTGAATTTTCCATAGATTAAATAAAAAAAATCCATAAAAATGCTGATTTTGCAAATTTGTTTCGGAAACTACTACACATATCAAAAAATATTTTTAATAAAGTTTGTAAATTTTATAAAAATATATCTTTTTTATGTTATATATATATATTTTTTTTTTATGCAAGTAGCATTTTTCAATAAAAACTAAATATCAGACACCGTCCGCATTCAGTATTAACTAATTGATTATATATAATTAAAGTATATTAAAATTATATAATAGCAAAAAAATTTTCTACAAATATAGAAAAGAATTTTGCCTGTCTATAGGGTATGGCAACTATAAAGTTTTAGTAAAAAATATCTGATCTACTTGACGGAAAAGTTAATCCACGACCCCCTAAAACCGCAGCGCTGACATGTGTTTTACGGAACTAGCCGCATACAAAACCATGTGCAAAAATCTTACTGAGTTGTTCGAGAGAATTCAGAATCATTTCCGAAAGCATACACAGACACACAGACACAGACACAGACACAGACACACACAGACACACACACACACACACACACACACACACACACACACACACACACACACACACACACACACACACACACACACACACACACACACACACACACACACACACACACAAACTTGCTGTTTTTGAATGTATAATTTGTAGAATAAAAAGATACTGAATTTAATTTGTTTCGTAAAATACTTACGTATGATAATTAATATTTTGTTTACGTCGTTCATTGCTTTAATATTAAGGCAGTATTCTACTTTACAACTTTAAAAAAAATGTTTTATTTTTTTTACATTTTTCGAAAGTAAAAATATTCAAGAATATTAGTTCAAAATTTTAGAAAGATTCAGGTAGCCTAACTATACTTTTTCACCTTTCGAACGCACTTACCTGAGCGTGCTATTCCGACCCGCCCAGCACACGCACCAGATAAGCCATCTACCTGGCGTTGTTCGCTGCAGCAGCTGTTCCCTTTTGTAAATCATTACACTTATATATATTCTCATTAAAACCGAACGCCGGAGAAAAAAAAAACGAAAAAAGTAGCTGCACCGAAAAAAGTTGTAAAGAAACAAAAAATCATGATTAAAAAATTGAAGACTGCTGATCTAAGTATCAAATTAATGAAGGAGTTATCTAAAAACTACAGTCTTGCAATTGAAAGGAATTCCAATTCAGTAGAAGGCATGCGAGGTCTGGGCCGGTTATTACCACAAAATCTCTACAAACTCCAAACCACAGCATACGTACTGTTCAGACAGCTGGCGTAAGTATAAGAAGGCCGAAGTAAACAACGCTTTATAAAATTATAAACATCGTCCTGCTCTTGCTAGTGACGTACAAAAGGTACTGAAGCCGATCTTCGAAGATCTAACAAAAACGGAATTGCTGGAGAGATGTTTGGACAGAAACACTCAAAATAACAATGAGTGTGTGAAACTCAACAGTTTGGGCTATGGCACTGAAGCATGTCTATAATGGAAAAAAATCGTTAAAATTGCATGCCTCACTGCTGCCCGCATTTTTAATAAAGGATTCAGCCCGCTTTTGAAAATAATGGAATTTATGGACCTGAAGATCGGCCAAACCACTATGCAGTTCGCCAATATGCGCGACCAACTGCGCATCGTTCGAGAAAACCGCCGCTCGACTGAGACTTCTAAGCAGAACAGAACTCAAAAAAAGCAGTCTAAATTAGATGAAAATACTCGCCTGAAACAAGTTGAAGGCATATTGTATGGCTCAAGCATCGCTGATTAAGCGTAAGATAATTTTTCTACGATTTTTCACTTACAAAAACTTTAAACGCGTTTTTCTCAAAACAGCGTTTTCAAGTACCGTAATCGTGAAAACTAAAAAACTATTGAACCGATCCTTATGAAATTTTGAACACATATTCTATATATTTGTATGAACCGTCCTAACTACAGTCAACTTAAAATTTTAATTCTAACTATATTTTTATTGCAAAAAAAGACGGAAAAAAGCCATTTTTTTTTCTTTCCTATTTTAGCCGCCATTTTCTTGATTTTGCACGTACATAAAATATTCTAGTCAGATTGGTTTCTGGACTCATACTGAACATACAACTATTTGATTTTTTTGCTTCAGACCATCCGTCGGCAAGATTTTACGACCACGACAATGTTACCTACTTTTTGAGGTGTTGGCTTTGACCATACATTATCTGTATAAAAAATATATAAAATAAATAAAAAAAATTTTGTATGTACTTCAAGAATGTATTTATTAAGCATTTCAAATCCTACATCCATATCTTCAATAGCAATACTGCCTTAATTCGGCCTTCATAATTATACAAAATTAAATAAATAATGAACTTTCAAAAAGCGCGCATAACCGATTATGGTGAAAATTTATACACGCATGTTTTTGTAATGTCATAGTGACCTTTGGTGAAAATAGAATTTAAATCGGAAATTCCAGAAAATTAGCACAATATTGAAATTTATTCAAATTTATCAGAGAAAGTACGAAAAATTTTAAAACATATTGAAAATAAAAATTGTAATTCTCATTAAAATATATATATTTGCGTGTATATATATACGAGGTCAGACAATTGAGTAATGCGATCGATCTTATTTCTTGGCCTGTGGTGCGAACCTGTAACTCCGCCACTATAATAGTAAATCCGTACTCTCGATTAAGACCTTGACAACCCTTGTATGATCATTTTTTTGCCAGCTGTTTACTGTTTCGTAACAACGCACAAGTAGTGCATGCCATGAAAATGGAACAGAGAAATTTAGAGCAACGATGCGCGATAAAATTTTTTGCGAACTCGGCGAAATCGCGACTAGATTTTGAACTTCTGTAATAGGGAAAGAGAGATATACTTAAGAAACAACGATCTAGAAATCGATAGAAATAAATTTCGAACGGAAAGCTCACTAAAGGAAGTGCTCTCTCAATGAAGAAATGAAAAACTTGTAGTGATGTCTTCAACAACAATTATAAATTTCTCTACAAAATTGAAACTCTTTACTCTACTTTGATTGCAGTTTCTAAGCTTACAGAATATGAAATGTGTGATTCATGTTTTGCGTTTCATCAATTCAAATAAGTCCTCTTGGCTCAAACTGCAAAATAGTCATTTGTTGTCCTAAGTGCTCAGGAATTATCATTCTGAATTGTATATTGATTCGAAATGCATGCGAAATTATCTAATTTTAATGGTGGATTAGTCAATGTTCTAAATTATAAAGAGTCTACTTATGGAAATTGACACTCAAACCTACAATGTTCGGCTTGAAATGAAAGCTCAATTGATAAAGGACAATCGCTACTTGACGAATGCAGCGGAAATACATTCCACTATTAAAGCCTTCATCAAAAAATTGAGGATGCTTACATATTTTAATTTCGAAGGACAGCTTATTTTAATTTAAAGTAACATTTTTTATTCCTTGATTTCTAAATACGTTTTGGATCTTTCAACGGGTTATTCTCAAAACACGTTTATTTGAATCCACAACCAATATAAGTTGAACACTTTTCAATATTTTCCATAGAAATTTATTTCATGTACTTACGACTAGCAAACATAAACAAATTTTGATAAATTTATTGGAACATTAATTATGAACAAGTAATAGAACTTTTTAATATTTCTAATTTTGCATGCACTTGGAAAGATATATAACATATGGATCAAACCAATGGATCAAAAACAATTTGGCGTGTTAATTTTATACTGCTTTTTGTTAGCAAAAATTACCATTTAAGCGAAGTAAAATGTCGCCTTACTGAGTTCAAACATAGACATATAGTCATCGATAATGCAGAACGCAATAGAGGCCAAATGAATCCATAACATTAGAAAACATAAAAAAATCCATAAAATTGTATTGAATGATCGAAAATTGAATCTGCATCAATTATCTGAGATAGTAAAGAAATCAAAAACCTGTTGGGTTTATATAGTATAAGTATTTGTCCATGAGAAAGTTCGGTTCAAATTGGGTGCCGCGTTTGTGCACTGTTGACCAAATATAGCAAAGTATTTATGATTCTCTGCAATGTTTGTCCGTATTTAAACTTAACAAATCAGAACTGTTGCATCGATATAAAATACTGGATGAAACGTGGATCCATCACTTTGCAAAAACAAAAAGAATCGTCATCTTAGTCAACAGCAATTGGTGAACCTCATCCAAAGCGTCCGAAACGCAATAATTAATTGGAAAGATTATGGACACGATATTTTAAGTTGTGCATGGTATAATGCTTATCGAAATATAATTCGTAATAACAACTCGTCGAATAACTAATCAGAAGTATAAGGACACACAAATTATGAGGTGCATAAGGTATATGCTAAAAAGTAAACAAAGAAGAACCGTATAAAATATGCACATTCTATTATAATTATTAGTCATGAGTTCTTTTTTGAAATTCTGTTAGGCATTTTACAGAGAACGTTCACTCTTTCAGAGCGTGAGTGTAATATATAAATCGAATGTTGCAGTTAGACCCACGAAATCTGAGGTTACAGTTTATATCGGACAATTCAAGTGGAATCAGGTGTTTTAATATACTTTATACAAGTACAAATTTAAAATGACAAAGATTACTAAATATATTTTTGTTTTTCTAACAACCTAACTTGCATTTAATAATTATATAAAAAAGGACATGATGATGACTTCAGCTCGATTTTAGCAAACTACTCAACAGAAGAGTCATAAGTATAAACTAAAACGTGTTACTATGTAAAACGAAGTCCATCATTTAGGTGTTCTTAAGAAATTATTGAGACAAATACTCAAAAATTCCATACATAAAGATAAGCTTTGATCCACGAAAAAATGATTATTTTCAAAGCCTGTATTGATATAGGATTTTGTTTTTGTAGCATAAGTATAGAGAAAGAAAGTAAAAATATTGGATACATTTTTTGTGGGAAATCCTACACCAGACATAAATGGTTTGACTGGAACATTAGATTTATGCATTTTAATCAATCTATAATATCTAAATAAGTTACATCCATATCACTAACTGGGATCTTCTTTTTAAAATTAAGAATGTCTATATCATTAAGTTCTTTTATAACTTTTTCGAGTTTCTTTAAAGGATCTTTTATTTAAATCCTAAAGTACTATATTTAATATTAACGCTATTTTTTAACATATTCATTTATGTAAATAACTACTTTTTTAGTAGTTGTAGCATGACCTTTAATGTGAATTTAATGTTAAAGTCTAGTAAATTAGATAACATTTATCAATCCTTATTAAATTGATTGGTTTTGAACATTTTTGTAGAGGGAGATTTTATATTTAATTTACTAAATTTGGTAGTGGGGATAGGGTATATATAGATTAGATTATAAGGTTTAGTTTAGTCCCTGATGAGGAGCCGTAGTGAGCTCGAAACGTTGGACTACGTTTTCAATTAGGTAAGGGTGGTGGGGACAGTCAAACTGCACTTTACTAACAAAAAATTTTTTCAGCTAATATTTTATTTTCAGATTAGTCTACGGGGGTGATGGAAATAAGGACAGTCTGACTGTCATTATAATTTTTAATTTAATTTTTAATTTTAATCTTTATTTTTATTATTTTTGTGTATTGATGTATTAATGTTAATTTAGATGTGTGTTGATGTTGTTACGTATTGTTTTCGATTAATTTTATTGGACTGTAAGACCAATGAAAAAATATTTATTAATTTGTATATAAGCAGTCGACAAATGTACAATTAAATTATAATAATGTATTATTATATTTCGATGCCATAATTTTATAAATTATATCTGCTTTAACAATGTAATATTAATTATTATTTGTTTTATTATATATATATATATATATATATATATATATATATATATATATATATATATTCTATAAATAATGAAAAGAATAATGTTAGCATTATTCTTTTCTTTATCGTAAACTATCTCAAATGAGCACGAATCAACGTACTTGTCGCATGGTGTAGAGATAAACAAAAGTAAAAATGTAGGTTTCAGTAGTACCATGAAAGATTGGACTTCGTTTGTACCAATGAGACTCATGGTGTATGAAATGTCATGATATGAGATGTTATACTGAGTATGAAGATGATGTATATGAGTTGTTGTTGACGAAAGAATCAAGAATTTTATTAATTTGCATGAAAACTTTCACGTAGCTATTTCTCTCAATTAGAGTTTGAGTTTTACAGAAGATTACAAAAATAGTTGGTAATATGGAACATAAACTTATTTTAATAAAATCAGGATTCGTCTTAAACTCAATGATGCAGGAAGATACTATAACCAGTAATGGTACAAGATTTGAAGAATATAACACAATAATAAAAAAGATAAAATGGTTCATACCATATTTCAATGTATCTGATAAACACAAAAACTAGCTTCTATATTTCATTGATAAAGATAATCTCATCTTAAAGCGTTATTTTTCTTCAAAAATGTTTGTATATTTCTTTCTGCAGAACACTAATAAGTATATTTAGATGGCAACAACTTCAAATAAATGAGAAAGACCTTGTTTTGTGATTCTTGGCTGGTAGCTGAAGAAAAAAAATGAAAAAGCTGCAAGCATCACTCGCCTTAATCATTATGATATTAGTAGCGTAAGAGTTTTTCTGAATGCATAACATTATCCATATAATAATATAAATCTCAACATATCAAAAAATCAATGTATATTACTATATAGTATGTAGTGTATGCTAATTTCTAAAAAATATGATCAATTCCGCCATGATCAATTTATGATGATATCAGGTAGCATTTTTATCTATTTTCTTAAATGAATCAAAATTATCAAATACCGGCCCTCTAAAAATAAATTGATCTATTATCGGTGTACTACTTCAAGCAGTGTGGCATAACCAAAATGATAATCAGTTCAGTTTCGACTTCAATGTTGCATGTAGTTTCCGTTAAAAAAAAGTGTCACATTGAAGGTACAACCACTGATTCAACAATCGGTAAGTAGATGGTGTTACTACTAAAGTAATTACTAAAATATTAATATTATGTAATTTATTGGGATACGTTTATGTTCTATTCTACCTTTATCTAGGCACAATTGACATTAACTATACCACATGGTGGTTTTTTTATATATTCTATTTTTTGTATAAAGTATCAGGTATGTGAATAAGTCTTTCCCGTTTTTTTTCAAATTTTGAGCCTTTATTATGAAAAAATGGTTACAAATGAATTATTGAAAGTATTGGCCATCGTTAGCTACAACTTTTTCCCATCTTTCTGGCAACATACGAATCCCGTTGCGAAAAAATTCGACCGGTTTGGCCTCTATCCAGTCATCCACCCATTTTTTGGCTTCCTCATAGGAATGGAAGTGCTGGTCAGCCAGGCCATGCGTCATCGATCTGAAGAGATGGTAATCAGACGGAGCAACGTCTGGACTATACGGCGGGTGGGGTAGGACTTCCCATTTGAGCGTTTCTAAGTATGTTTTCACCGGCGGTGCAACATGTGGGCGAGCATTGTCATGTTGCAAAATAACTTTGTCGTGCCTGTCGGAGTATTGTGGCCGTTTTTCTCGCAGTGCGCGGCTCAAACGCATCAATTGTCGTCGATAGACCTCGCCTGTGATCCTTTCATTCGGTTTCAGAAGCTCATAGTAAACCACACCTAGCTGGTCCCACCATATACAGAGCATGAGCTTGGCGCCATGAATATTTGGCTTGGCCGTCGATGATGATGCATGGCCAGGTAGTCCCCATGATTTTCTTCGCTTCGGATTATCGTAACGTATCCACTTTTCATCGCCAGTCACGATACGATGCAGAAAACCCTTTCTTTAGATAGGGCAGATATACGATGCAGATACTAGTTCGTAAGTGAAAAAACGCCGTTCGACGTCTCAGCTTCAGTTCGTACGGCACCCAATTTCTTTGCTCTTGGATCATTCCCATGGCTTTCAAACGCTTGGAAATGGTTGTTCGGTCAACTCCCAATGCTTCAGCAAGTTCTTCTTGCGTTTGACAAGAATCTTCATCAAGCAAAGTCGCCAATTCTCGATCTTCAAAGATTTGCGGCCGCCCGGAACGCTCCTTGTCTTCTACGTCGAAATCACCGCTTTTGAAGCGTCGAAACCATCCGCGAACACTTGAATCATCGACACAACCTTCTCCATAAGCCTCCTGAAGCAATCGATGCGTCTCGGCAGCAGATTTCTTCAAATTGAACCAATAAAGTGAAACTTCCCGCAAATGACGTCGACTCGGCTCAAATTTCGACATTTTCACGATATCAAAAATTTATGATGCGAAAAAATTTTAACTAATGTGTTAGTATGGAATTGTTGACATATGAATAAGCTTTGATTATGACATATGTAACCATTGAATACTCGCACAGTATTGGTGGCGCCATCTCTTACAAAAAACGGGAAAGACTTATTCACACTCCTAATAGAAAAAAAAATACTTTGACTATCCAAAAAATAAATTGAGCAACATCATACATCGTATTTCATATTATATGACTTTACAAGATGCATCTTTGCCTATAAATATGAGATTATATTAAAATATCTTTTAAGTTTGAAATACAGTTAAGAATTTTTAGGTGTTTGAGCTACAATATTTGAAACTACTTCAGTCGCTTGAGCAATATGAAATTATAAGTTTAACTTTTTTAACTTCGAAGACATGTTCGAATCTTACGAATCCTTAAGCTACTTTTACTAATCGAACAGTATATAAACGATATATATATATATATATATATATATATATATATATATATACGAGATATGGCTATTAAATAACGGGACTGATATTGTAAAAAAATTTATTTTCATTTTATACATAATTACTTATTACCACCTTTAATATACACCCCTTCTCTATCCCTGCAACGCTCCATGCGAATTTTCCATTGTTAGAAACAATACTGAAAGTCATCTTCTGTCAACTCTTTCAGGACTCTTGCCGCTTTTTCTTGAACAGCTTCTACGGATTCAAATATCGTACCTTTCAATGCAGATTTCACCTAAGGAAAAAGAGAAAAGTCACATGGTGCTAGGTCTGGCGAGTAAGGTGGATATTGTAACAGTGGGATGCTCTACTTGATCAGAAACCGCTTAACAGATAACGCGTTCTTCTTAACAGATAACAATGTTCTTCCACATTTCGGGTCATTTTTTTCTTACTCTTTCACGTAATTTATTAAGTACCTCAAGATAGTAATGTTGATTAATTGTATGACTTTCAGGAACCCAGTGAAGGTACACAATCCCATGAACATCGAAAAAAACAATCATTATTGCTTTAAATTTTGACTTGCTAATTCTTGCTTTTTTGGCTCTCAGTAAGGTTGAGGTCTTTCAATGCATGGATTGACGCTTCGTTTCCGGATCATAAGTAAAAAACCACGACTCATCACATGTTATTACTCTTTCCAATAAATTTGGGTTGTTATCAAAGGCATTCAAAGTGTCAGTACAAACATTTTTGTGAGCTGCTTGTTCAATCGTGAGAATTTTTGGTATCATTTTTGCACACACTTTTCGCATATTCAAATTGTCACGTAAAATTTGCCGTACACATTCTTTATCAATGCCTACAGATTCAGCAACTGCACGAATACTTAATCGACGGTCAGACCGAATCAAATTAGCAACTTTTTCGACATTGCCATCCGTTTTTGATGTTGAAGGACGACCTGGCCGCGAATCATCTTCAATGTCTTGTCAACCATCTTGAAAACGCTTAAACCATTCAAAAACATAAGTCCGCGATAAGCATTCACTGCCATACACTTCTTTTGGTAAATTATAGGTTTCGGTAGCGTTTTTAATAGTATAGTTTCCAAGTTTAAAGTGAAATTTAATAACAATTCGTTGCTCTATTATTACGCTAACCATTTTTCCGGCAAAACAAAATAACAACACTAACGTAAATGAAGGTTATGACACAACGATGTTGTTTACAGAAACGAAACTAACTGCATTCTGAAGAGTAAGTCTCAAACTAAACAGCTATTGGTCAATGTTGATTGGCGCATGCGCACTCGTTCCACTGCAGTGTCAGTCCCGTTGTTTAATAGCCATACCTCGTATATATATCACAGTTATTTAAAAAATTAACAGTTCTGACAGTAGTAATTGATATCTAGTTGCACTAAGATAACTTTGAAAGTAAATTTATTGCTTGGACAATACTACGCGATGTCAAACTGTATTCGATATATAGGTGTTTTTGAACGTCTTCTATAGGAAGTTTATCATTTGGACAGTAATACTCGATTTCTAGCTCTACTTAGACAACATCTACGAGGAGTTTCTCGTTTGGACCGCACTATTAATTGTACAGGTATATGAAGAGGACTCTCACGGTGATGACACGTTTAGCCGAATTTAGTAAATTCCTCAGTAGGACAATGATAGTCCTTTAGAATCACAGAGCGCAAATGATTTTCCGGTAATATGATCTAGAAAATGGCAAATCTAACAAAAAAACACGGTTTTTTCGTTCTACATTGGCTCTATTAATGAATAGAATTTCGATCAAGAACAATGCAAAATTCCAGTGCCGCCCTAATATTTTAAAACTACTTGTGTACAACGATTTATCTCTTACTTCAAAATAGGTCTCAGGTTCAGCGATAACCTTTTCATCTGAGCTAAATTTGTAACCGATGAATAGTTTTTTTAGGTTTGCAAACAGTCACTATTTGCTAAGAACCAAATCTGGAAAATAGCGTGGATTTGGGAACAATTCACAACCTAAATCATTTAATTTTGCTATGGTTTTCATTGATTTCTGACACGGTACATTGTCTAAATGAAACAAAAAAAAATTCTTTGCCAGAAGTTGTCCATTTAATAAATAATAATCGTTTCGAATTTTCTGGAGTGACGTGATGAATCCACGTTTCATCCATTCCCACATATTGTTGACTTTTCGAATGCTTAATGATAAAACTCACCGAAAAAGAGCAACTAAACTACAATAGCATTACGATTACGAAAGGAGTTTGAAATAAATTTATTGCACTATTTTTGTATATAAATCAAAAACAAGGAAATTTATTAAAATGAACAAATTTAACAAAATATAATTATATACGCAATGTAATTAGACTGTTTGTACTGTCTCGTCGACGGACATGTGTTCTGTACGCAACCGAAATCTAGAGTACCGAATCGCACTGAAAACCGCGAACGTCACACTTGGAATGCGGCGAAAGATAATTTATTGGCCGAAGACTAGTGTATATAAAGAAATACATAATACATTTTAGGCGCTCAATACAATGTACGATTTTACGTATAGTAAGTTAAACGCTGAACACATATCGACGCACAAATTCTGGATGAATCAACAATACATTGTTGCTTTTGGTTAACGTTTAGTAAACGCGGCATCCACTTTGATCTTCTTATGAATTAAAATTCATATAATATAAATCAAACACGTTCTTGATATCTTTACGATCTCAGCTAATTAGATAAATTCACTTTTTGATCATTCAACGTGATTTTGTCGATTTTTTAAATGTATTTCTTGTGTCAATTTCTTTCTATATGAATGTCTCCACAACCACGTTTAAAGTTAGTAAACCAACGTTTTATTATTATTTGTGATGGAGTGGAGTACCCATATCAAGTTATTGCTTCACTTGAACGGGACTTTTTCCCACAAAGAAGTAGTATAAATTTAAAACAGAATTGGATTCGAATTATTCATTTGAAAATAATAAAATTAACGTCAATGTTGCCACAATAACTCGTCAACAAATGAAGACAATGTCATCAGATGTTACCAACTGTCTTTTGAAGATTAGTAATAACTGAAAATGAGGTGAATGTAATAAATCTATCACCATCTATATTAGAGGCTTCGGACTTTTCAACCTATTTGTTCTAAATTTTTAACTTTGATTTCAAGTTATAGAAAAGAAATGATTCAGTTTCTCTCGCGGTGTACAGTAATAACTAGTGTAAAAATATCTTTTTCATCGATGAATTATTCCATTATGACCAATAAAATATATTTAATATTTTATTTTTTACGAATTCTATTGGGCGAAAAAATAAGAATAAATTTTCCTTTTCGATGAATTAAATTTTAATATTAATATTGACTTAGGATAAAGGTAACTAAAGTAAATGTGAAAATAAAAAGAATATAAATTGTGATATAATATTTAACTTATGGAAAATAATTTTGATTGAGGGACCAAGGATTGAGGAGGTTTAAGTCCAAGCCTTAATACTACAAGTTCATATTAGAGACAACGTATGTGAATAACAGAAGAGTCGAATTGAGTGGTCGAGAACTGAGATGGATTGGACCGCAATTTGAATACCGAAGCAGATTTCATTTGTTATATTATATATTAATTGACTATTAGTTCTGTTCACTAAAAATTATGAAATACCTGATAACTCACTATAATTTTTTAATAGGGATTAAATTTTTCTGCTCCCAATTACCTGAGCCTGTGATCTGTATCTTAATTTTATGGTACGTATATTATTTATAGTACATATATTAATTTATGGCACGTATATTATTTATGGTACATATATTAATTTATAATTACTTCTCCACAAGGTAGTCTTTTACTGAATTCAATTCCTGTCATGGGTGTACCAGTAGGAGGTAGTAAAATATTGCTGTCCATCATAAGCCATTCTACTTTGAGAGGTTTTTTTTGTATCTCACTATATTCATCTTCAAACATATCCAAAAAAATATCTTCACTCTGTAAAGAAAAATCAAAATAAATCTTTTTCTGAATATTAATCTAAAACTTTTGACGATATTTAATATTATTACCTTATAAAAATTTCTAAGAAGCACAGTACTCAGTTCTTTTACTGTTTCTACGGCTGCTAAATGACAATCTTGTAAGAAATCGTTATTCTCAGAAATTATTAATTGTGATAGTAATTTAATTGCAAGCTCCAATGTGACTAGTCGCACTTTCGCATCTGATCAAAAATAGAGATAAATGGAAAATTTAACATTTATATATATATATATGTATATATATATATATATATATATATATATATATATATATGATTAAAGTAAATCTTACTTGTTTGACAACTCGACGTGATAATATGAATAATTCTATCAATTAATGTTTCGTTATATCGACTTTTTGAAGAAACTTTTACAGTAATTAAGAGCGTGCTTATTGTTTCTGAGTGAATACCCTAAAATCATATTAAAAATTTTAGCTTATTAAAACGGTAAATAAATTATACTACATATTACAAAAATTAATACTAGTAAACATAAATAGAAATTTTTCCAGATAGTCATGCAAGATATTGGCAAGAGAATTTACTAAAACAGATCAGAGCCATTCATTACAGTTCTAGACTTCATTTTATGGTTTGAGTAAACTTCTTTGATATATCCTTGTATTCAGATTTAAGTTGGTTTATTCAATAATTACGTTGTTTACATATTTTATTGGCAATTTGTTAAGAAATTTAGTTTTTTAGCTTTTTCTTGAAGCGCTTAGAATTTGCGAACTATCTCATGAATATAATATATTAAATATATATCACTGGTGACTATATTGCGCAACTAATATTTTAATTTTGTAACTTTCTTGTCAATTTATCGATTTAATGTTTCTGTTAGAATATACAAACACTAGTATATCGCCAATTCATGCTTTCTTTTCCATGCGATCGTTATCGCAAGTGATTGTTACAGTATTTCTCATGAATGTACAAGGGCATGAAATAAATTTACGCGTACAGTCAATCAAGTAAGAGCGTGGTCGACTTTACTATCAGGTAATAAAAGATTTCACTCTAGTTCCTGCGTGAGCAGATAGAGGGAAGTTTTGTCCTTGATGAATAAAGATTCAGTTGTAGTTGATCTTTTGAAAGAGAATCACGTGAAATGCCATGAGTGCCAAGTACGCGTCGCGTTACGAGACTGTGCTCCTTTGCATTCACCCGAAGGTCCCAAAATAAGGTACCAAAGCGGCTGCTAAATATATGAGAAAGTTAAAGGCACTTGTACAGAAGTGGTCACAGCGATATAAAGCGGCTAAAATGTCGATGATTTACCATAACGTGGCTCGATAGGAAAAGTGAACAAAAAATGTGAATAAAGAATAGTGAATCTGTTTTCGTGGAATCATGCTTTAACACTGCGGAAAGGACATGCAAAATTAATGGCAAAAGGTTTAGATATATCTTAAGAAACTATCCGAACCCATCTTCGTACTCATGGCCTGAAACAGCGCAACACAATGAAAAAGCCTCCGTTGAGTGAAAAACATGTGACTAAGTGTCTCGCTTGGGCACATGAGAATATTAATAGAGAATACCATACACATAAAGTCAATTGTATGGAAGACATTCTATCTACAAAGTACTGAATCGATAAAATGGAACCAAGGAGTTTCATGTGCAAAATATCAAGAATTTCTGCAATTATGAATTGATTAGAATAATAGTAAGTCTACTGCAGTATAAGCTTGCCGAGAATGGCAAGTTAAATATTAGCTACGATCATACCGATCCCTTCCGAACGAATTTTGTCAAACGGAAGCAACATGACAAGTTGCTCATGAAGATGAATTGATAGGAGCATTATAAAGAATATTATGATTAAAATAAATTTCAAATTATTTATTTATGTGTTATTAAAAATTTATGTGTATATTTATGTATGTGTTATTAAAAATTATTTATTTAAGTTCTGTGAAATAAATTCTTGTACATACGTTCATTACTTAATCTAATGTAATACGATAAGCCCTAATGAGATAGATTAAGAATGTAAGCATTATTTATAGATTTATTTATATTTAAGTATTAAATATATAATATAACAAATGGTACATTATATCATATGAAATTGATATAGACAAACCAATACTTAAGAATAAGAATGTATGCTGTATAAGAGTATAATTATTAAAGTAAATTTAAAAAATAGAAATGTATTAATACACTTTAATTTGAAAAGTTTCTTGTAATACTAATTGAAAGTTATTTCAAAACGATATTTTATTCATTACTGTGCGATAATTTGCGATTAATTTTTTATAATTTAATGTAAATTAATGAAATACAACAAATATTCGACGGTTTAATGTAATGAAAGTTAGATTTAATTATTGAAGTTTCTTTAAAATTGAGTTAATAATATAGTTAATTTAATATTTAGATGATAATTGCTTACTTGAATTTAATTTAATTTAAATTTAAATATTCGGATGAATAGACAGAAGGTTTAACCACTCATATAATCACGACAAATGTTGTATTATATGTAATTCTGTAACTGGAAAACAGCATTTATTTTATGTCTGAATGTACTCAAGACATTCGATGCCGTATCCGATAACTTTTCAAAAGTTAAGTTTTTGATGGAAATTAGATAATCATTGTTCGTTTCTCGTAAATTAGCTTAATTTTACTGCAAGTCTACATACATCTTATTACCAGTAAAAATAATGAGATGTTTCTGAAAAATTACGCATCTAATGTGTTGTATCCATACCAATATTACTCATTAAGTGATTGTCTTGGTCTTGTCATTGATTGTATACTGTTTTAAGTAAAATACAATTCACACAATTCACAAAATTAAAATCCTTACTTTCTTATTAATATCAAGATAATATGATGGTAAACTAAACAAAACAAACAATCCCAAGACTTGTAAAAGACCAAGACAAACTTTAATTGACGATATATTCCAATATCAAAACAATATTTTAGTAAATCTCGTATTTTTTGCTTTTAGTATTGAAGTATTACATAAAGTAAACCGACGAAGGAAGTCATTCGAATTAAAAAATCCACTTTCATATTACGAGGGCAGTTCAATAAATACCCTTGTTTGAAGACAGAGGATGTTCCTTAGGGAAGCTGGTGTTATTATCGTGTGCTGCCATCTATCAAACGCCAAAACAAATTTCAGACTTATTGATAGGTTAGTTTAGATGATCAGTTACCTATGAAAAAATTGTCGGCCGGATGAGTGCCGCGATTACTCACAGTAGACAATAAGCGGAGGCGGCTGTTAACTAATGTTTGGAACAATTTAAGCGAGATCCGAAGGACTTTTTTGCGTCGAGCTGTCACCTTTGATGAAATCTGTTTTCATCATTACACACCAGAAACTAAGCAACAATCAAAACAATGAATTTCTTGCGGTAGATCTGCTCCAAAGAAGGCGAAGACGATCCCATCGACCGGAAAGGTCATGGCGACGATTTTATGGGATGCGAAGGGCATCATCCTGATGGACTTTTTAGAAAAAGGAAGAACGATCACTTGACAATACTACAGTGAGTTATTGGACCGCTTAGACAAAAAATTGAACGAGACACGGGCACATTTGGTGAAAAAACAGTGGTGTTTCACCAAATGTTAACGCACCAACACATTCATCTGGAGTTGTTACCACCAAACTGCATGAATTGCGTTATCAATTACTGCCGCACCCCCCGTATTCATCCGATCTGGCTCCCTGAGACTTCTTCTTGTTCCCTAACATGAAGAAATGACTCGTGAAAAAAAAATTTTGCTCAAACGAGGAAGTCATCGTCAAGACAAAGGCATATTTTGGAGGGTTCGAAAAATCCTTTTTTTAGAGGGGCTAAAAAATGGCCAGAACGTTGGGAGAACTGTATCTTTTAAAAAGGGACTATGTTGAAAAATAAAAGAAACTTTTTTGAAAAAATGGTGTCTTCATTTCTAACACGGGTACTTACTGAACCACCCTCATAGTGCTGAACTTTATTTTACGATAAATAAATAATTGTGTTAAAATGATAATTATGAGACAAGAGAAGTGCAAAATTTCTTGATGACTTTGAAATAATATAACAATAAAAATATATAAGACATAACAGTTATTCAATATAATTAAAAATATTTCTAAAAAGAATAAATATAATAAACGTAAAAAGACATAAGTACAATTTTTAATTTTAATTTCTAAAAAAATCAAACTTAAAGACAACAAAATTATAATTAATACTGAAGGAAAAAATAATAAATTTAATTTAAAACAACCAATTACTTTCATAATATTTCTAGCGATTGTAAATGTATATATTATTAAACAAATGTTTTGAAATATTGATTTAATATCTCATTGTTTTCGCATGATGAAATGAATTTAAATAAATATTGCTAAGATAAATGAAATATATTTACTAGGTATAAGTAACTTCTTATATATCATAACAATAATATTTTTAATCTCTTTTTCGAAAAAAAAATTCAATCAACAATGAATAAGCTTTTTATTAGATTTTATTATTCTATCAATTACGAATTAAGTAATGTTTATTTATCCTGAGAGGAAGCTATCAAACGTGTTTTGCTATCAAACTGTCATAATAATATCGTATAAAATAATAATTTAAAATAAATATCTGCTGGGTTTCCTTACATTTAAATTATATGCTCTTTATAAAGTACTGGCTTTTTTTCTTCGAAATATAAAAATTCTTATATTGTGAAAAATCGTATTTTAATCCTTCGTCATGTTACAAAGGCAATATTTACATTTTATGCTGGCATTCCCTCACTATTACACATAGTTTTATATGCCCCTAAATCTAACCAAACGAAGAAATAAAAAAAATGTAATCATTGTTACCAACAAAGTTACATAATTAGAAATTTAATGATTGATTTTTCGATATCTGACGGTCAATCTGACAAATAATTTAAACTAAAAATGTCTTTATTATTAGTAAATGTTTAGCGAACAAATGAATAATTTAATGAATTTTAAATGAAAAAGTAATAATGAAAAATTTGTTAATTGATTTGTTTGATCAATTGTTTTAATCAATGTAATAAATATATAAAATTAATAATTCTACTTGACTGATTGGCTATAATTCAAATTAATAAATATTTTTATCGGGCTGACGGTCTTTTTTTTTTTATTTTTCAATTTTCAAATTATTTTGATTTATTCACGTTTATTAAATATTTTTACATTTTTTCCCTGCACAGCACATTTTTGTGCCTTTCCCCTACCTTACAAACTAACTGAATCTAAACTTAAATCTACCCCATCCACTTCGTATTTCTCTAGAGTTCTACTTGTGAAATTAGAAAAATTGATGGCCAAACTCAGTGGAATAAATTCGGATTGTGAAAACCCACTCCAAAACTGCTGAACTTTCATATACGTGTTTCATTTCGTAGGTTTGGCATCAAATCTGTCACGTCTCTTACCTCCCGGTTCAATTGTAAACTATGAAACAACATCTAGGCGATCAATAAAGCCGCAGCATCCACGCGGTCACCCATTCAAGTAGTGATCGTGGTGAATGCTGCTTAACTTTGTTGATCACCTGAAATACTGCTCTGCCACTCTGCTAGGACTTTTCTTACAGTCTTTTTTATAAACAAAATTTAGTATTAATATTTCAGGTTTCATATTTAATATTCTATCAGCCTGATTATAAATAAGGATAGTCTGACTGTTATTAAAAGTATCATGGTTCATAAGATCGATAAAAATATTTATTAATATATTTAATAAATATATAAATGAAATTTCATATACGTTAATAATATCAAAAAATAATTTGTCAAAAAATAATACCTGATTATTGATTAGGGCATAGAGAAGACATAAAGCAAATAATGTTGTATAATCATTTTCAGTACAGTACATAGAAGAAAATATTGTTTCAAGAAAGGATTTATTTAACAATGATACTTCTTCTGATGTATTATATGCTATTGGCAAAGTTGAAGGACCTTCAAGTGCCAATCTCTGTTCCTTTTCTTCATCAGTAACACTTAAATGTTTAATATCTTCAATTGTTTCACTTGCAATATGTATTATTTTATCGGATTCATTGCTTTCTTGATGGAATTCAATATTATTAGAAGCGTTTGCTTCATTTGGACCAGCTTTTTCAACACTATACCAGTTGTCCGTTTCCTTATTAAATGATTCTTTACTGGTTGATTGATTTTCTAAACTTTCACGGTCTTCTAGTTTTTTAAGCCTGTTTTCATCATTTGTTACTTTTAGCGTATTTTTACTTATTTCACTTAAATTTTCTAAGGATTTTTCTAAACTTTCTTTCGGAGGTATGAAACTTACTACTTGCTTAGACACCATATCTTCCATGTCAGTTGGAATTTTACTCGAAACATTTTCAATATCCAAATTAGGTTTTAAAATTACTGACACAAGTGTTCTTACTAATGGTTCATAAGAGATAATTAAAAATATCTGAGATAATAGAAAAAGAGCCACTACAGTACTTATACGTTTTCGTTCATCCTATATAATAAAAAAATTAGTTTAAATATTAGAGCAAATCTAGAAAATATTCTCTAGCAATAATTATACTATGCAATCCATCATTCAATAATAATAATTTTATTTTTTTTATAGTATAATTTGTAAATCGTATGGACTTACTTGGTTTTGGCTGACCAAATCTTTTGATCTTGTCAATGAGTATACATATAGAGGAACTAGTAGTTTATGTAGTAAATGCTCCGATAAAACCTTATTTAAATCTTCTATATTAAGGCAAAGAATATCATTTAAATAGTGTAAATGATCTAAGTGTTCAGCTACCAAATCAGATAATCGATTTTGACTTTGATGACTAAAATGTGAAAATAAAATTATCATAAATAATTTCTATACTTTCAACACATGTATAATATTTTTTAGTTTTAGTTGGAAAAAGAGACTAATAATTATTCTGAAAGAATTAATATGCGTGTATTTTGCATTGTTGATTTCGAATAACATCGGAAAAATTTACGACAAGAAAACTTTTTTAAATGTTACAATAAACTTGCTCTATTTATGCTCCCCAATATTTATACTATTCAGCAAGGAAGGTCTAAAATATGATTGTACCAACAAAACTTAAATGATAAAAACTTGTTGATTTTGAAAAAAATAAAAAATTTTAAAAACGCTAAAATAAATTAATACATCGTATTAAAATTTTATGTATTAGAATGACCTTCTGTCTTTTTCTGAAAAATAGCCGCTGGTGTGTTGCCTTAGTACATGACAGAACAGTGATGAATTTGATGATATATTTCTGAATTTCAGAATTTGGTTAGTTTTCATCCGTTGTTTTCATATATCTTATGTACTAATACAGATTACTTTGGAAAAATGATTATTTTCTATAACCGAATAGAGACAAACATACAACCTTGACATTTTTTATTTACAATATTATAGAATATTTGATCGCTCATCCAGCGATGCGAACTTTATCTCCTCAATCATAGTAAAACGCCGTCTTTTCATGGGTCTTTACAGTTTTGCATACAGAAAAAAGACAGGGAACTAAATTTGATGAATACTGTGGCTAAGGCATGATTACGGTGTTCTTATTGGTCAAAAAATTAAGAACAAGCAATGACGTGTGAGCTGGCGCATTATCGTAATGCAGTAACCATGACTGGTTTTTCGACAATTCTGGACGTTTTTTTCGAACTGCTTCATGCAAACAGTGCATAACTTGAAGGTAATACTTCTTCTTATTAACTGTATAATCTTGTGGTAAGAGCTCTTGATGCACTACGCCATAATAATCAAAGAAAACAATAAGCAACACCTTGACATTCGATCGGTCTTGGCGTGCTTTTTAGTCTTGGTGATACATAATGGTTCTACTGGGATGAATGAGGCTTACTTTCGATGTTATAATCATACACCTATGTTTCATCATTTGCTATGACCCTTTTGATTATATCTGAGTCATCGCTGGCGTCATTTAACAGTTCTTGAGAGATTCTTACGCGACATTTCTTTTGGTCACAATTTAGCAATTGCGGAACAAATTTGCTGACACACGTCTCATGCAAAAAATCCCCATTAAAATTACTTCGCACGAATCAAATGAGATGCCGATATCATCAGCGCTTCATGAAATCACTAGTTACTACGACCTTCCTCTACCACTATCTCAAGTTGTAGCAGTTTGCGTGAGAATATCAAAGTGGTCTCTGCCATGAATAAAATAAGATGAATAAAAATGTCAAACAACATGTTATAATTAAATTTTGCTTTAAAGTTGGTAGAAGTGCAATGGAAACGAAGGAAATATTAAAAGTGGTTTATGATGAATGTGTTATCTCTCGCGCTACTAGTTTTCGGTGGTATTTCCTCTTTTCGGCAGGTAGAAAGACGGTTGAAGACAATGAAAGGAGCGGGCGGTCATGCGCCACGAAGAGTGACAATAACATCAACAAAGTGGCAGATTTATTAAAGGAAAACCTTAATTATCGTTCTAAATTGATTGAAGAACCTACTGCAATACCAAAATCCACCGGCGAACGTATTATAACGAAGGATTTGAAAAATAAAGAAGGTGCGCGCCCGTTTCGTTTCACACGCGTTCACTGCCCAACAGCGATAGCAACGAATTTCTCATGCATGTGACTTGCTACAATTTTTTTTTTTATGTTATTGAACGTCGCTCTAATTATGCTTCCAATTATCGGTGCTAATCAGCGACGAAGGTCTACGATGTGTTTGTAAACAAAACACATGTAAATAATTATGTCAGCCAAAAAAGCAAGCTTCGTTGTGGCAGCCATATCTAGGCCATATTGGATGAAAAATGAAAAAAAAAATTTTTTTGCAGACTTCAATATGTATTTTTTTAATATAAAAAAAATTGTAGTGTGATAATAAAGTATACTGCAAGAAAAAAATCTTGAAAATTTATGCAAAAAGACTAGAGATGCCCCCGTAAACAATTTTTTTTTATTTTTCAATATAGTCCCCTCTCAACTCGACACGTTTATTCCAGCGGTATTCAATCTTTTTTAAGCCTTCCAAAAAGTAACTTTTGTCGAAATCCTCAAAATATTCATTTGTGGCAGTCATAATCTCTTCATTCGATGTAAATCTTTTACCACCAAGCTAAGTTTTCATGTTTGAAAATAGAAAATAAACGGACTGTGCTAAATCTGGAGAATAAGGTGGGCGAGGAAGAAATTAGAAACGTAATTCTACTAATTTGACTGTTGCTATTGCATTCGTGTGAGCTGGTGCGTGTTCGTGGTCGAAGAGCACTTTTTTCTTCACCAGATGGGGCGCTTTTCCTTCAACATGGCTTCAAATCAATCCAATAATGAAGCATAATACTGTCCTGTAATTATTTTTCCCTTCTGTAGGTAATCGATTAGTATTATACCTCATGCATCCCAAAAAAAACTGTGGCCATGACCTTACCGACTGATGGAACAGTTTTTGCTTTTTTCGGACCAGGTTTTCCATGTTAAATCCACCTTTTTGACTGCCGTTTCGTTTTTGGCGTATAGTCATGAATCCATGTTTCATCAACAGTAACATAACGGCCCAAAAAATCGGTTGGATTACGCTGAAGCATGTCCAAACATTGTTTAGATACAACAATACGTGACCATTTAGTGTCGACTGTGAACAAACGCGGCACCCATCTTGCAGACAGTTTGCTTATATTCAAAATTTCATGCAAAATATGAAATACGCATTCAGTCGAAATTCCCACAGTGTTACTAATCTGGCGTACTTTAATCGTCAATCTTCGAGTATCATATTATGGATTTTATTGGCCATATCTTGATTAGTCACCTCTTTTGGGCGGACAGAACGCTCAGCATCACTTGTATTCATTCTATCACAACGAAATTCAGTAAACCACTTGTGAATCATTTCATGTGATAGAGCAGAGTCCTTATAATATTTTTTAAACTTTTCTTCAGGTTTCTTAATTGTTTTTCCACGCAGAAAGTAATGTTTCATAACCACTCGAAATTCGTTTTTTCCATGCTTTTGTAAAAACAATAAAACACTAATTTCAGAAGACTATCAAAAATTTTCTAACCAACGTATTGACTTAAAACTTTGTATACCTACTTGTATGAGATGATAGTCTCTTAGAGTAGTAAAATATCTACGATAACAGCGCCACCTTTCGAGAAGTCACAGACTTATTAAACCACCCTCGTATAACGCTGTCAGTTATCATCAAGATTTCTATCATTATTTGTCTATGATCGAGAAAATAAGCTGCTATATTTCATAGAGCTTAATCTTGATTAGAAGATTCTGAGAAGCAACATCACATTTGATTCATTTTTATAAGTTATGAAAAGCAAAGACTATAATTGGAAGCATAAATTTTTGATATTTTTAATGTCTCCAAGACAGATATTTTTATCATTTCTCATAGTTTTCATAATTTTTTTTCGCTAGTTAATTTCTCCTTGATATTCGTTATCAAGCAGTTAAAATACATACGTATTTGAGTGATTTATTTCTTTGCAAAAGATTACTCTATTTACTATGTAACAGTGTCTGTCCGTTTATCCGTTACTTCGTGGCTCCGGCTCAGCACGCCTCAGCCCCTAGTCGCTCAACACGCTACCAGGTTATTTTCTCGAATTCCCCGACACACCTGCTCTGTTTCCTTACACGCTGTACGAGTACGGCTTCAGGTCAACACGTCTCGGCCACTGGTCACTAAGCAAGCCACCAGTTTTGCTGGTATAACGGTCATTTACTGGATAAATCTTACACTAGAAAGCTAGAAGGGCTTCGGCTCAGCACCCCTAGGCCCCTTGGTCGCTCAGCACGCCACCAAGTTGCTATCTAGTAGACCCTGCCTATAATTTAGACAAATATACTTCTCGCTCTCGCTCAACATGCCAGAGTAAGATAATATATTTGACTTCAGTATTTTATTTATTCTTACCTTAAAAAAATATACTTCTTACCCTCGCTCAACACGCCAGAGCAAGATAGTATATTAATTCTTTATTTGTTTAGATTTGGATAGGTTTTTCCTCTAATTTCTTCTTACTAAGAAAATGTTTATTTAGATATTAAAGAGAAAATTATTATATAAATTTTACAACAAAAAAATACAAAATCAAAGAATTTAACTAAATCTTCTATTTACAAAATGTTAATATTTTATATAGCCTTCGGCACGAGGTACGCCGCTACTACTTGCCCGGTTGCCTTAAATTGCCCGTATTGCTTAAATCTATAATAACAAAAAAACGAAAATAATTTATTAGATCTAATGTTTAAATATTAATTATTTTCTTTTCATTTCTTTTGGTCCTCGCTCGGACCTTATATTCATTTATTATTGCAAAATTTTCGCGCGCGCGCCGAGTGTGCCTAAGACTTGTCGCTCGCTATCGCGCCGACGACAGGCCCCCCTGATATGCCGCTTTCAAGGCTGGCGGCACACTGAAAATTACAGCCAGAGTGCTGCTGTTTAAGTTTGAGACGAGCGGTCTCCCACTCCGGGACCGCTCCTCCCTCACCTCACCGCGCCGCACCGCGCCGTCAAGCATCCGCGCTCCCTTCTTACCGCGCCGCGCTGCGCCTACAAGCGCGCAGTTTATACCAGTCGCGGAACTCATGTTGATTCGTAGAGAGAGAGAGAGAGAGCGTGCGTTCGGGCACTTCGCGCTCTCAGTTTTCTCTCTCTCTTTCTCTCTCTCTCTCTCTCTCTCTCTCTCTCTCTCTCTCTCTCTCTCTCTCTCTCTCCCTCGCTCTCTCTCCCTCGCTCTCTCTCTCTACGCAACAAGTTTTCCGCGCCGAGTGAAATTAAATTATTTTCAATAGATTTTGCGCGAGTATTCTTACTCCTCGCATCTAAAATAAAAGATTTTAAGTAATAGTAAATAAAATAATCATAAAAAATATGTATTTTTTAAAAATTAATAAAAAATTGCTGTTTACTAACTCTGCATCATTTCTAAGACACGTATCTAATTCAATAATGTGATTTCCAATAAACCACACAAGATTACTGAAATATGGAGCTGCAGTTTTATCACGGATAAAAGTTAACATGGATGCATCTTCCACACGGTAGACATTTAACGTTAGCGTACGTACAGCAATGCGAACCATTCCCTCAGAGTGGTTAAAAAATTTTATAGCTTCGGTATAAAGAGGAAAATCATTTGTATGCTAAAACAAACATAAACAAATACATAAACATTAATTTATAATATTTTCAATGATGCTAATAAATTGAAATAAACTATTGAAATAAGTAATTTATTCAATATATTAAATTCAATATATTATTATTATTATTCAATATATTCTTCGGTATGTCTAAAAAGATTAGTTCAGTAAGGATATTAGTTTCAAATTAATAAATATTTTTATCGGTCTTACGGTCTATATATTATAATATATTATACTAAAATAATGACAGTCAAACTGTCCTTGTTTAGAATCATACCCGAAAAATCTGAACTTACTACTAAAAATAAATTAGATTAAAAATTAACAATCAAATTGAACCGTAACGGTTCGAAACGTCGGACATCAAAGGAAAATTTAAATTTAAGGTGATGAGAGCAGTGAGGTTGTCCTTTGCTAACGTAAAATATAGTCTTTTATTTTTGTTATTTGTAATTTTTAATCTAATTTATTTTTAGTTATAAGTTCTATTTCGGTTATTATTGCTTTAGTAACAAGTTCGATTCGGCTGTAATTGCCTCAATCAAGTAAAGACAGTGTGCTCAGAGTAGTCTCTTGAATTTCTTCAATAACCAGAAGTCCAATGGAGCCAAATCAGATAAATAAACAGGTTGTGGATCGACATATGTTAAATTGTTGACAAAATGTTCGCAAACGAGCAGTGCATTATCGTGATGTTCTAGCCTTTTTCTTGCACAAGTTTATACAAACAACGCATAATACTGAGATAATATTCCATATTAATAGCTTGGCTTGTCGAAAAGAATTCAGAATACACCACACTACAATAATCGTGACCTTGATTTTTGAGGGACTTGGGCGTGGTTTTTTCGATCTCGTTTCAACTTTGGTTCGATCATTTCTCGACTGATCGGTTGTTTAGGGATCATAAATGTAAATCTAAGTCTCGCCCCCCTTAAGGACTCGTTTTATGACCGGCTGATAGTCTAAAATAATTTCTTCGCAGATGTTAAAGAAATGCTTTTTTCCACAAATTGAGTGTTTTTGATACCAATCGGCACTTAACTTTTCTGAGATCTAAAATTTTAATCGCAATAGTTTGAGCTGATCCAGATGAAAATCCCATAGAATCGGCAAAAGACCTTGCCGATTCTCAGTCGACGATTTTTGATCATAAGTTCTTTGATGTGCTTGACGTGATGGTCATCAGTCGATGTCTCTGGACGATTTGACACTGCTTGTACCACTTGTAAACATTCTTTGAAAGCAGAATCTGATTGCTAAACGCTTTTCGCAACATTCTAAACGATTCCACAATAGAAATTCTGTTCCGGAAAGAAAATCTAATGCAACTTCTTTATTGAATAATACCAGATATAAACAGTAAAAATTTCTGTATTCATTTCTAAGATCTCTCAAAATGAAGCGTCTCTCAAGCACTAATGAATATTTCGACCTGAAATTCGATACAGATATCACAAAGAGTATTACCAACTTCCAGAAAAAAATTGTACTGAATGGATTAACACGGAAAATATAATTGGAAATTTATCTTTTAACTTGCTTACAGTGATACTACCAGTGTATTCATGTACTATTGAAGAGAACACTTTTATGCGCAACAGCATTAGAGAGAAGTGAAAGAACTAAGGTAACGCCTTACATGTTGCACGAGCATTCTCTTTAATTCATTTTATTCGATAAATTATGCACAAATTACTCTATCGTTCACATCCATACCTAAAAAATGAAAATATAATCATCGAGTTCATATGATTTTTTTGAGTTTTGCTCTCGTTAGAAGTCTCAGTTGATCGGCGGTTCTATCGAATAATGCGCTGTTGGTCGCGCATATTGGCGAACCTTATGGCGGTTTGGCCGATTTTCAGACCCATAATTTCCATTATTTTCAAAAGTGGGCTGAATCCTTCAGTGAACAAGGCCAGGTAGATGGCATATGCGGTGCGCACGCTGGGCGGGTCGGAATAGCGCGCTCAGGTAAGTGCGTTCGAAAGGTGAAAAAATATAGTTAGAATACCTGAATCTTTCTAAAATTTTGAGCTAACATTCTTGAATATATTTACTTTCGAAAAATGTAAAAAAAATACAACTTTTTTTTCAAAGTTACTGCCTTAATATAATTTCTCATAAATTTTGTAAGGCCATGTAAATCAGCACAATTATTCTATTTTTTTTCTCTAAAACTAAGTCTTTGATTTATTTTCTTCTTTTCGATAATCAAAACTAAAATTTTTAATATACATAATAGTATATGTTGTTGTTATACTAAGTTTAGCTTGGTAACTTGCTCGTACCTTCTTAAAAGTTGCGAGAAAGAGGTGGAAACAATATTACTCTTTTATATATCAGCCAATAAGCATCTATGAGATAAAAAGGACAATATTCTATTAATCTCCTTTCTTTCCAACCCTCTCGGACGCTGCCCCGCATTACAGTAATTTCTCCAAAGAGCAGAAGTAAACAGCACATATTTCGCAGAAATATATTAAAATATCATCTAAATTCTCAGGAAGCAATTCCACATGAGAATACAAATAGTATAACTTGATGTTCATATTATAACGTAAAATTTTGAAGTTTCTTAGCATTCGACTTATCAGCTCTAGATAACTACAACCTTTTTTGTTAGCCAAAAAGCCATTCCAAACGTTATGGATACTTATCCAGTCTTTTTTACTTTTACGTACATCACTTTTTCGAAATCAGATGTTTGAATTGATTTTCATTCCTGCCTTAATTCATTCGTCATAGGCGTCTCTTAAAAATATTAAATTATCTAGATTTTATGGTAATCAACGTGATTAGTAAGGGCTCAAGAGTAAATTTTAGTTTCTTCTATTATATAATGCAGAGCTTTGCACTGCCATTTGAGCATTTTATAAATACTGTAGAAGGCGAGGTAAACAAAAATTTTCTTTCTGTTTCAGAGGCGTTAAAAAGTTAGTACGATAACCCTCTGCTAAAATTATCAATCTATTTTAATGTTGTATACGACTTACAGTGTGTATAAAGGAAACTAGTGACCCTTTAAGCCATCTGTTACATACTGTCTTGAAGAGTAAAATTCCGTTCATTTATCTCAAGCTTTCAATAAAACATTGACTTGATTCTTATTTGCGTTATTGAAAATAAATAGTCTTTTACGCATTTAGAATATCAAGATTAATTACACGAAACTACCAGAAAGAATTTCCCAAAATTTCGGAATTGAATAAAGTTTTAGAGGCCGAAATAGAATGTTAATATTGTGAAAGCGCTAGAAAATTTTATTAGATATGAGAAAAGCTTCAGTATGAAAATTTTCCTTAAAAATTATACAGCCTCTCTCAAAAATGCAGTCACATAAATAAAAATATTGCAGCTCACATAACCATACTGTTTTTAAATAAAGATATATAATACACAATTTGGTGAGGTAAAATTAAAAGGGAATGTGCGTAGAGTGTAAATAAAAAAATGACAATATAATTGAAATAAAAACCTTTAATTATGAAATAAGTTAACACATCGAAGGCATAAAAAACCCCAGTCACAGGTGGGGGAAAACCGTAAATGTGTTAACTCTTAATAATACTTACAATGGAACTGAAGTTATATAATGCTAAATCACAATGTCTCTATACAATCCTATCACTATAGATACTACAACTTAGAATGTAGAAAAGAAGTAAAATATGCCCCGGTGGTGCTTACATTAAACTAAAATAGATGAATGGCCATTCAAATTAAAGAGCGCAAAATTCTTACCAGCGGACGCTTACACACAAGATCACAAGGATCGAGAAGATGTCGCCCACAGCACATATACACACACGTGCGAACACCACAGGTCTGACGTCTCGGAGACACCGCGATGTCGCAGATTGCCGATCAAAGGCAGAAAGATGATGGCAACACCTTTAGGCGCGAACGGCCTCGAGTATCTCAGGAAATAGCCTGACAGGTATTCCCTGGGCCTTCGTCGCTGGTTGGTAATGATACTAGCGGTATCAACACTGCAACTAGGTACTAATTACCTAGGCCCTGAATCAAAAATGCACGCAACAAATTACACTATAAAGTATTGCAAGCTGTATACTTTTGCGAAGAGAACAGATCGACCTAGCGGGACGACCTTTGAAGTACTGATTTTCTGTGCAACTGTGCATAAGCTCTAAACGAGCTTATGAACCGATACTTCAAAACATAACGCACTGTCGTTGGTTCGAGTAGAAGGAACCTATAAAAATACAAAGTATTGCCGCTATGTCAAATCGCACAAGTGAATTGGTACTAAATTTCGTACTGTCCGCGCGGACTCTTCATTTTCACACGCCTACTCCTTTACCTGAGATTTTATGCCAACTTTGTCCCATCTAGGAAACTCCCTAAAACATTGTCGGCCACGTGTACTTAATGGCGCGGTGCAATAAATGCGACATTCATTTAGGAGTGCAGTCTCTCTCTCTCTCTCTCTCTCTCTCTCTCTCTCTCTCTCTCTCTCTCTCTCTCTCTCGCACGCCCTCTATCTCACTCACAGGCTTTCCAGCAAACACACGGAGCGCAGATGGCGTGAACACATACTGAATTACAAAAAAAATTAAATTATCTGTTGCTGGTTATTTTGAGAATACACATATTTTCTAAATACTTGTTATATGTTCACAGCTCTTACATCAACCAATGGAAAGGAAAATGCATCTATTTCTAAACTGTATTTTAATTGTTTGAACTATAAATACAAAATTAAAACTGATACATCAAAGACGATGCTACCTTTGCAATGGTAGATACGCTGCCAAGTTTTATCGTGAGGAGAAATAACTCAACTGTCAGTCAATGAAGAGCACTAGGTTAACCATCGGCATCTTTTTATTTTATAGATTCTAATAAGAGACTTTCTCAACAACTGTAAATTACTGCAGTATGGTGCTTTAAACCTTAAAAAATTTTGCGCTATGGGTAATCTAAATGATAATGAATTATTCTTTTTGTTTCGTCGTCAAATATTCGACCAAACGGCAACAAATGATCAGGATTGTCTTTAATGGTTCCCGGAATGATGAAGTAAACAATTCTTTAAATGAATTCTAATATAGTAAGTTACAACTTAAGGACATTATCATTCTTATTCTAACTAGCTGAGCATTATTTAAATATACTTCCAAAAGCGATATTATCAAAAATTTTAGTCAGTCAATGTTAAAGATACTAAATGACAACGTTTCTACTGGTGTTCTGATCCTATCTGAGCTCTTCTGGCACTTACTTACTTTTACGTACAAAATGGTGCCCGGTACCTTTTTAGCCAACTATTACTTAAAGAATATAGCTGATTTAGTAATACATTTGCATCGAATAGGTTTGACACTTATCCGTAAGCAGATTTATTAAATGGTCAAGAACAACACAAGGATCGAAATGAAAAGGAAGTTATATTAACATTAGGATTGAGCCGAAATACTTCTGATGATTTTCATTTGCAAGTCCAAATTGTCTTAGTTCCACGAATCAAATCGAAATTTTATTATAAAATGCAGTTTTTAATCATTTTCACCCATTTTCAATTTTAAATCAAGAAAAAATCGTTATGGTGAAAACTAAAGAAAAACATTATAATTCTTTTCATTTATCTCGGAAAAAACGAATTTTTATAATATTTGAAACTGAATTAAACTAAATTATTGTTTTCCCGACCGAAACATTGTTGCCATTATAATGTTTTAGGTGAATAAATAAGTTTTCTGCGTTATTTTTCAAAAATGTGAGGTTTTATTATGAAAACATCGTTACTTATCCTTTATTCAAAGTATCGTCCAGCGGAAGCTATCACTTTTTCGTATTTTTCTGTCAATTTATGAATTCCGGGTCAAAAAAAATTTCTCGTCTTTCGAGCCCAAGAACGTATCTGAGCCAATTATTGATTCTCTCTACTGAAGTGAAGCTGACTCTAGTCAGATGATACCAAGTCTAGACTGTAAGGCGAGTAAGGCCGAACTTCCCATCCACTATTCTCCAAATAGTTTTCGACCGAGGCCGCTACATGTAACCGAGCGTTATTGTAATGAAAAATTACGAACTCATTCTGGTTTCATATTCTGGCCATTTTTCCTGCAATGCTCCCTTCAAATAAATAAGTTTGGTTCGATACAATAGTCCTTTCATAGTTTGACTACTCAGAAGCAGTTCGTAGTATATATTTCGGCAATGTAGATTCGCCGTTTTACGTCTTTCGGCTTTAATTCGTACAGCAACCAGTTTCTAACCTTTTAAATGAATTCCAATAGTTTTAGGCGCAGAGAAACACCTTGTTGCGTGACGCCCAATAATACAGAAAGTTCTTGTTGAATCTGATACGGATCCTCATCCAGCAAAGCGTCCAATTCCTCATCGGCAAAATTTTTCGGCTTTCCGGAGTGATCCTTGTCTTCAACTTCAAAAGCACCACTTTTGAACCGTTTGAACCACTCGCAGCACATCAATTCATCAATAATTTCGCCCAATAAGTTTGTACGAAAACAAAGGATAGGCCTCACCTAAACGTTTTCTCATATTAAAGAATAGAAGTAGCGCTTCCTGCAAATGACGTTTATTTGGCTGAAACTTGCCATGATTTATTCTCGATAAAATAAACGCTACCGAAAGAAATGCTCAAATATAATGCTGCAAAGTTGTTGACAAATTTACAATCTGCAAACATAACACATGAGATTTGACATGTCTGCCCGGGATCCACTGCTGACGCCATCTTTTGACAAACTCTGGAAATTTACTTGTACATCCAATATATTATCTCAACTTATAGTCCAACGTACATCTTCCTAATGTAATAATACTCTTGAGGTCTTGGATCTTTCAAGACCTGATTGTTGCATGGGTAGACTGTTACGTCTGCCGATTCTGCGACATAAAGATAAAATGCACAAGACCGAATGTATTTTGATCTACATTTAATTTATCATTTTTCTTTCAAAGATTTTTATAATTATTTCCATTGTCCTATGTAAGTATAAAAAATCACAATTCTCATGGTTTTTTCATGATCTTCGTCATTATTTTACCCTAATTAAGACTGCTTATTTCGTGTATTTCATAATAAGCACAACATTTTTTTGGAAATTCATTATTAGTTGTATCTTAAATGATAAGTTCATAAATTACGCAGATATGCTACGTCAGGAGATATTATTTTTATTGGCTAACTCAGGGTTATTTCTAAAGTAATTTTTTTCGTAGAATTCGAATTCAGTATCGGAATTTGTCCGATACATCAGGTTTATTAGATATGTATTAATATATTTTCGATAAGTCGGAATCGAGATATCGTTGGTGGAAATCAAGCATTTTATCTGATATGAAACACATAATTTTCCCTCGTTGAAAAATATCCCAATCTGAATAATGCAAAGAAAAAAGAAAGTATATTTCTACATTCACAGATTCATGATTTAATGAAAACAACTGATTTCGAAAATGTGATGAGCGTAAAAGTAAAAAGAAAATCTGGACTGGTTTCAAAAAAGTTTTGCATGTCTTTTTGCATAACAAACAAGTTTGTAATTATCTAGACTTGATAAGTTCACTGCTAAGAAGCTTTAAATTATTATAACAGCCGGACACTTATAAATCTAGTTCTCCAGCATAAAAATATTGCTTTAATGGTCTGGGATTATAGCTTCGCAGATTATAACTCGACGATAAAGAAAATTAGGGTATAAGTATCTGGAGTAATAGTCTTGCATATTCCATATGTTTATATCCGGGAAATGAGCTATTTTGAAACTGTTAAAATACTTAATTTCAATTAAGAATAAATGAGGTGAAATATCTATAGGTTACTCTATATATGAAGCTAAGTTTTTAACTGCATATACGAAACGTGACGTATAATCCAGCAAAAAGTACAAAAGCTTTGAACAGACTAACAACTAATATCAACGGATTTAAACAAAACGAATGTATACTCTTGTTAAGTGCAATTCACCCAATGTTTTGTATGGAGCAGAGGTACGAGCCGAGGCGATAAACATTAGGAAATGGGCAAATGTCATAAAAAGTATTTATATGGTGTGTACATTCAGAATCGCGTGCGCATATCAGAGTCGTTTTCATTACAATAGATGTAATCCCAATTGTCCTTTTAGCGGGAAAACATAAAAGAATTTACGGACGAAGTGCGATCGTTGGGAGAGAAGACACTACAACGGCAGAACAGACGAATACATGAGGATTGTGGTAAATACAACGATCAACGAACAGACGAGATTGGTGGATGAAACGGCTCATATACGAGGTCGGCCCTTGGATAGCGAGAAGACCTCGGCAAGATGAAGAGGATGACCTCGTCAGACTGCAAGTACTGTGGAACGACTAACAACGATGTGAAATACATGTTTTTGTGTGCGCCCATAGGAATGACTTACGATTACGGCTTGAGAGTATAATAAGAGCGATCGCAGCAGACAATAGTACTAGACTTATAACATCGAACGTAGACAATTAAAAATTGATCGTAAATTACGTAATGAATATACTGCAGAGCAAAAGAATGGATGGACGTCTGGAAGATTGATTGAATATGGATTTGAATGTAGAATAGCGAATGACTGAAATACTTGTATGAAAGGAATCAATGTGTCTGACCACGCAAGGACTGTCGCCCAGACTGAAGTAATGTGCATAACAATTCCGGGCTGGTGTTAATGCAAACAAGGAGATATGTTTTTAGTGTGTAGAGATGAAAGTTTTTTCGAATCACACTTACTCTCATGATCAGTCTGTCAGCTTATTACTCATAGAATGGTCACAAAAAATGAGTAAAATGCATTAAAAAACTCGTAATAATAATAATAATAATAATAATAATAATAATAATAATAATAATAATATAATACGTCTTCGACGTTTACAGTCGAGGACAGAAAATGGCGGTCTGCGAATTCGACGTAAAAGAGGCTACTGACCTCTTAAAGAAAGGACGCATTAAAATCGGATGGATTATCTCAAGAATAAGAGCTAGGGTACGCAATGTCCCACGATGCTACCGGTGCCTCGCGTTCCGTCATTTACGGAAAGACTGTAAAGGACCCGACAGACGAAACTGCTTCTGGCGATGTGGTCGTGGGGACTGCTTCTTATGCACTGGGGACAACGCCCGGGACAGGGCACACTTACCTGGTTCGTCCTCCTGTACCGCATTCAGGGCAGCTCTAACAGAAAAGAAAACAAAGACAGTCACGCAATGACGATAACGATACTCCAGTGCAACATGAATGGGAGTAGTGTAGCTGACGCATTGCTCCCGCAGATGCGGACAGCAGCCGGTTGATGGCAAAATACGTTACGAATGTGCTACGGAGCAAAAAAGCAGATGGATGTCTGGATGATGAAAGTATGTGAGAGTGAACGCGGTACCGAGTATGCATAAGAACCTGGGATGAAAGGTATGAACAAGAAATGACCACGCAAGGACAGCCGCCCAGGCTGAAGTAATGTGCATTACAGATCCGGGCTGGTGTCGGTGCAACACGGAGATATGTGTTTATTGCGTAGTAACATGGGGTTTGTGTCGAGTCGCACATATTCCGATGGCCGTTTTCCAGGAATGTTCTTGGAGAACGGTCATTGGAAATGCCTAAATAGCATTCACAGACGCCTCAAAAAAAATTAATAATAATAATAATAATAACTATGATATTTTTTATTGTGGGTGAGTGAATGTTTGTTCGACGAATGAAAAGGTTGACGGCCCAGAGTTCTTGGAACTAGGACTATCACCTTAAACATAGGGTATGTAGGACTCAAACCTATTAAAACACTCCTCATTCGATGGCTTGGATGCAGCCGGGGAACCATCCTTAAAGACAGTACTTCCGCTCTGCGCTATCCGTTTAACCCATGTGGTCTTATACTTCTTCTTCAAGCCATCCATTATAGTCTAGCATTTCTTACGATAGAAAGATACCCTATATCACTTCTTCAGCATATACAACATTAGCTGAATTATATTATCAGGGCGAAATAGACCAATGTTAAGCCTGAAGTGCCCCTTCCATGACAAAACGCTTCACACTAAAAAAAGGGATGGAACGCATCGTGTCTGGGGGGCGGTTCACTAGACACAGGCCGGATATGGTACATTCCTCATCTAGTCGAGGTAGGATCGAAACCGACCATGACCAGATAAAACTGAGTGAGGTGGTAATTAACTTCTCCATGCGACGTTTGAAACTATGGCTTTATCTAATTAATCAAACGAACCATCTGCATATATCAGAATATATTGCATGAGAATAAATATCAAATAACACCCATTAATTATATTAAACAAATAGATGAAATAGGTTCAAGCCTTTTTTTATGGTGTCTTATTTTAAAGAGAAATTATATATATATATATATATATATATATATATATATATATATATATATATATATTGTTCCCAGCGTTTGTTAAAAGATGGCGTCACCAGTAGATACCAGATAGAAATGCCATTCCTCACTTGTTATATTTGCAGATTGTGTATCTGTCAAGATCTTTGCAGTATTATATTTAAGTCAAAAACTATTTGGAGAATAGTGGATGAAAAATTCTGCCTTACCCGCATGAAAGTCCATACGTAGCACCATCTGTTTCAATCAATACAGAACGGTCTTACAAGAATACGTTTCAGTTCAGTACAGGAAATCAAAAATTGGCTGATACGTTCTTGGGCTCGAAAGACGAGAAATTTTTTTGGTTCAGAATTCTTAAGTTGCTAGAAAGATAGGAAGAAGTCATAATTTACGATGTACACACGCGCACTCACTTACTCACTCACTCATACACACGCGGGCGCGCGCATTTAATGCATGGGGTACAGAAGCAAGCTTTTAACACCTATAACTATAGTTCAATACCAAGAGCAATATCTTGATAGATATCACTATTTCAACAACTCTATTAAAGAAAAAACATACACATAAATTAAAAATTTAATAAAATTGTTTACCTCATTATAAAAAAAATGAATTGTATGAGAATTAAGCTTAAAGCTCAATGTTTTCAAAAAACTTATATAGTAAGCCATCACTTCTTCATCACTAAAATCGAATTTGTGTACAATGATGCTATTAACGTGATTATTACTCAATAGATAATCTGAAATAAGCATTTATTTATCAATCGACATTTCATAGTTAGATTTAAAATATTTTTGCATATTTTAGTTTAATATATTACTTACATAAAGAAGTTTCATTGCGAATATTTTCAAACAAAATATTCAATGTTTGGAGTAATTGAACGCACACATAGCTACCACATTTTTGTTTCATTATTCGAAGAAAAAAAGATAACATATTTTTTTCAAGAAAGAAGCTGCAAAAATAATTTTAATATTGAATTATATTATTATTTATTAATTAAAAAATAATATATTACACAAGGAGCAAGCAAAATAAACAATTTCCAATATGTTTTAATTAAATCTAATCTATCTCCCAGACATGTAAGTGCAACAAGAAAGTCTCAAAGGATATTGTCTATTTTACTTACAAGTTGAGTATCATGTGTTTTCATACAAAGATTGCATAACACAATTATATTTGACTATATTAAATGAGACAAACATTATTCTAAATTATTAGTTGAATAATATATATATATATATATATATATATATATATATATATATATATATATATATATATATAACAATAATTATATTACATACATTGAATTTGTTTTGTAATTTCTTAACTTTTCAGAAAGCTCTATCGGTTTTATTATTGCCAATAGAAAATTTCTAAAATTTTGCACATAATTTAATACAAGTAAAATGTTCAAATATAGTATTTGGTTAAAAAATCAAGAAAATTCATGCATTATTTAGTAAGATAACAATTGTTTTATCTCTATTGAAGTAAGTATGTCTCGTACTACAATTATGTGATAAACGTTGTACATTGTTGTTAGACCAGTTAATGCGAAAAACAAATAGATTTATGATTTTATGTTGACGTACCAAGAGAACATTTTTAATAAATGTTATTTGTTTTATATTAGTGGAAGAATATGGCATTTTACTTAATGAGTATAAAAAAATAACATCAAGAATTCATTTAAATGTTATATTTATAGAAATTATTAATTAATAAATGTATTACTAATCATAGATCAAGGTGCTTTGAACTATTTAATTCCATGAATGCAATGTTTAGCAAATTATAAAAATATATATCAAATTCAATAAACTTTCAAATGATGTTAAATATAAAGGTTAGTAGTTAAATTTAGTATTTTCAAAAGTTTTTTTAAAATGCTTAACATTGGTTATTTGGTTGGTGGGTGGTTGTTACATTGGTTATATTTTCTATGTTCTTAGTTCTATGCAATTGATGGTGATAATAGTACATTATAGTCAGATAATAATACAAAATGAAAAAAAAGTATACAGTTATACAGAGATCATAGGTTAAAAAATTTTTTTATTAATTGTAAATTCTTAGCTTTTGTTAAATAAATATAAAAAATTAAAATGTAACATTTTTATTTTTTGATCTAAATAACAAAAATTGTAACTAAATATATAAGATCTCAAATCGTTATTACACAAAGTAATCAGAGTATATGAAAAAATAATCTTTATAATGACTCAAACTTATTTTGTTTAAATAAAATATTTATTTATTATTATTAATTTGTATATCTCAATATTGAAGAATAAACTTTTATGTAAAAATAAAAAATTAAAATAATACTAAAACAATGTTTTTTAAATAATACTTACTCAAACACACTGCTGTCATTTTGATCACCCCAAATTAATATTTCAGCAATTGATCTTAAAGTTTCTACGAGTAAACTTCGATTGTTATCAGAAACTGTTTGATTTTTTGATAGTATATTATATAGATACCTAAAAAATAAAGTATATTATATAAGTATATTATATAGATACCTAAAAAAAAAATAATTATGGTATTATTTTTACTTGTTAAAATATATAGAATTTAACTAAAATTGAAAAGATAACAGCATTTACTTTTACGATCTCTGCTTACTTACTTAAGGTGTTCCAATGAATGAAGATTTTTAGGTTTCCAAAGTCCACCACCAAACCAACTACGACTCCGGAACATTTTTATTAATAATTTCCTAATTGTGTTCTAGTATAATTCATTAAAAACTATAATAAAGTATAGTCTTCCACAAGATGCAAGAAAAATAAATCTAGGATATAACATTTATTATAGCCAATCTAAGAATAAAATTTAGTATCTATAATTGAAATATAAAAATTGTATCTTACAAAATAAAATTATTTTTACAAGCATTTTAAAATTATTTTTAACTTGGACAGCTAAAAATAATCCTTATTTTTCCATCAACAAATGAATACTTTAAAACAAAAATAAAGAAATTTAATTTAATAAGTTAAAATGAAATCAGTTAATTTTTTGACAATTATACTTGAATACATATATCCAGAATAAATGTATTGTTTTTCAAACCGTAGATTATAGGCGGTAGAGGGAAAGAGAAGAAACTTTGCTCAAATCGTGACGAATTATATGGCAGGAGGTTACTCTCGAATTGTCCGCAAGGTGGTGATACTCTAAAACGTTCCAGTTACCTAGCTGCACAGACAATTTTAAGCAGAGATGACTTCGATACTCATCTCTCTTATAAAGAATAATAAATAAGAAGAATATGGAAGGTAGAGAGAGGAGAAAATTAAATGTGTTAAATGCATAGCCTTATATACTAGACTGCGCGATCTGTGATCGACGTTGAAGCAGAGATAATACGGGGAGATCGCCGACCTTATGGATGACACTGCAGTCAAAATCTTCGACTGAAAAGGAGGGGGGGACGAGGACACTGACTGTCTTCGCCGCGTGCGGGGAGAAGGCCTGGCGAAACAATAGGCAGGCAGCGGGATACAGTACAAGCTGAACAGCTTATACTAACAGCGACCAAAAAGAAATTTTATTGCCACATGTATAAATAGTTGGAGGCAAATTTAGTTTCCGACATTTTTAACGGAAAAAGAGCAATTATAATGGAAAATGGATATACGTTAGCTTAATCAAAATATTTTCTTCCATTTTCTACTACTTTTTCCCATCTTTCTGGAAATATGGCGATACCGTGGCGAAAGAACGATGGCGGTTTCGAGGCGATCCAATCATCCACAAATTCTCGCACTTCCTGAACATGTCGGAAGTGCATATCAACGATGTCGTACTGCATCGACCTGAATAGGTGGCAATTAGAAGGCGTTGTCTGGCCAGTACGTTGGGTGCAGCAACACTTCCCCTGCGAGCTCCAACACAGTATTTTTGACGGCTTTTACAACATATGTCCGAGCGTTGTCATGCAAGAGAATGACTTTGCGTCTATTGCTTGCGATTGCTGATCTATGTTCGATCAATTTCTGTTGCAAATCATTCAGTTGGCGTTTGTATACCTCAGCAGTGATGGTTTCATTCGGTTTTAGTAGCTTGTAGTACAGCAGAACCTCTTGGTTCCACCAAATGCACAGTAATACCTTTTGGCCGTGGATGTTCCGTTTTGGTGTCGATGTGGACGGCTGGCCTGGATTCACCCATGACTTTTTGAACTTAGGATTGTTATTGTAGAACCAATTTTCATCATCATTCACAATAACCCACAGAAAACTCTTCTTTTTTTGCCTGGCAAGCAAAGACAGTGCGATGTTGTATCGATTCATAATTGTACTTTTAGTCCAATCGCGTGGCATCCATTTTTCTTCTTTATAAATCTTTCCTATTGCATGTAAATATTTTCCAACTGCTCTATCACTGAATCCTAACTTATTAACGAGTTCTTACTGCGTTTTAGCTTAGTTTTCGTCCAATATTGCTTGTAATTCACTATCTTGAAACTTTTTCGGTTGTCCAGAACGTTCTTTATCATTAACATCAATATCTCGATTTCTAAACCATACTCACCCTTTTTCTATAATAAAGTTCGGCACACGGCAGGAGAGGTCTGCTTTGGAAGCGTCTATTCCGTTCGGCGGTTGAGCGCAAAACGGACGAGCTCGCGTGCTCTCTAGAACCTAACGCTCTTTCGGCAACTCGTACCCCACCACTACACCGATCCTATCCTACTTAAAGGTATCACGGCCGCTACGAGGACGAACCGACCACCGATGGCGTACGTGATCGCCGTGTCTCGGTGTGATTTCTTCAACTTCGCGATCCGAGCCTGTTGTTTACGCCGCCGCTGAAGTTCATCGTCTCTCTATTTTGCTCTCCTTTTGCGTAGGTCTAGCTCCGGTGGTATTGCCTAATGCATGTTTACACTTAGCGCGTCAAACCGATGATTTTCACTGGAATTCGTCGCTTTCTGTGTTCGGTTTCTCAATTCCTCGAGGATAATATTCGAGAACTATATTGTACAATCTTATACTTTTATTTTCAGGATCTAGACTCGAGACCTTGACGCTTCGGAGGCATATTTCGCGCTATACTTTTAAGGTGGATATTTGGACACGTGACAATACTTATATATATATATATATATATATATATATATATATATATATATATATATATGATAGATTTAGGGTGAATAAATAAATAAGCAGAGTATTATCCTTCTAATAAACACGTCTTTAATATATATCAATCAAGTCTAGCAAGTACATAGAGTATTAAGCACGTCTAGCAATATACGTCTAATCAGTGCGAGCCTACGGAACGAACAGACCGCGTCGCGAGGCTGCATAGGGCGACCGAGCGACGCGTCCACACACACATGTGTACATCTAATAATTAACGCACCACAAGGGCGCTGTGCATAACGCTAATGCCAATACTCTCTCTCGTTACAGCAGGCGCACTCGTTCTCGCTTTATTTTATTAATCAAAGCGTGCATGCTTACATTTGTTTACAATATACAGAGTCAGTCATACCTTAGTCTCAATATATATATATATATATATATATATATATATATATATAAGTAAATGTATCAAATTTAAGTTTATGATTATAATAAAGGTATGCTGTATAGATAAGTATTTAATATTATTAATAAATTTCTGCATGTTTCTGTCAGACTGCCTAGCCCACGTCTCACACTTCTTGGCTTTGAATTTCGCAATTTGCTTCTATTATTAGGAGTGTGAATAAGTCTTTCCCGTTTTTTGTAGGAGATGGCGCCACCAATACTGTGCGAGTATTCAATGGTTACATATGTCATGATCAAAGCTTATTCATATGTCAACAATTCCATACTAACACATTAGTTAAAATTTTTTCGCATCATAAATTTTTGATATCGTGAAAATGTCAAAATTTGAGCCGAGTCGACGTCATTTGCGGGAAGTTTCACTTTATTGGTTCAATTTGAAGAAATCTGCTGCCGAGACGCATCGATTGCTTCAGGAGGCTTATGGAGAAGGTTGTGTCGATGATTCAAGTGTTCGCGGATGGTTTCGACGCTTCAAAAGCGGTGATTTCGACGTGGAAGACAAGGAGCGTTCCGGGCGGCCGCAAATCTTTGAAGATCGAGAATTGGCGACTTTGCTTGATGAAGATTCTTGTCAAACGCAAGAAGAACTTGCTGAAGCATTGGGAGTTGACCGAACAACCATTTCCAAGCGTTTGAAAGCCATGGGAATGATCCAAAAGCAAAGAAATTGGGTGCCGTACGAACTGAAGCTGAGAGACGTCGAACGGCGTTTTTTCACTTGCGAACAGCTGCTTCAGCGACATAAAAGAAAGGGTTTTCTGCATCGTATCGTGACTGGCGATGAAAAGTGGATACGTTACGATAATCCGAAGCGAAGAAAATCATGGGGACTACCCGGCCATGCATCATCATCGACGGCCAAGCCAAATATTCATGGCGCCAAGCTCATGCTCTGTATATGGTGGGACCAGCTAGGTGTGGTTTACTATGAGCTTGTGAAACCGAATGAAAAGATCACAGGCGAGGTCTATCGACGACAATTGATGCGTTTGAGCCGCGCACTGCGAGAAAAACGGCCACAATACTCCGACAGGCACGACAAAGTTATTTTGCAACATGACAATGCTCGCCCACATGTTGCACCGCCGGTGAAAACATACTTAGAAACGCTCAAATGGGAAGTCCTACCCCACCCGCCGTATAGTCCAGACGTTGCTCCGTCTGATTACCATCTCTTCAGATCGATGACGCATGGCCTGGCTGACCAGCACTTCCATTCCTACGAGGAAGCCAAAAAATGGGTGGATGACTGGATAGAGGCCAAACCGGTCGAATTTTTTCGCAACGGGATTCGTATGTTGCCAGAAAGATGGGAAAAAGTTGTAGCTAGCGATGGCCAATACTTTCAATAATTCATTTGTAACCATTTTTTCACAATAAAGGCTCAAAATTTGAAAACAAACGGGAAAGACTTATTCACATACCTGATAATATATTGACAACTGTCTATGATTCAATCTTTCTTGGAGGCAGATTCATTCATTTAATTCTCCTCATCACTCCAGTTGCTCTCATAGCCTTCTGAAAACACACATATAAACATTAGGTGTTAAGTATTAATTTTGACAGCTTAACATGATTCCTAAAACTTAAACTTTGTGTAAAGATATCGGCCTATTGATCTGACGATTTTACCCACTGAATTTCTACCTGTTTCTTTCTAACACACTCCTTTATATAATGCTCCTTCCTATCAGTCATATGCCGCAAACGATTGCTACCGTCTGTTTTTGTACACGCTTGTGCAGCTAAATTGTCGCAAAATAACACTAACGGGTTCATATCTAATGTCAATATGATTCTTAAAGAATTATGTAACGCGACACGCTCCTAACAAGTAAGACTCATAGCGACATATTCTGCTTGGCAGGTAGATAAAGCAACATTAGGTTGTTTCTGTACTCGCCAACCTACAATGTCTCCATAAAGCTTAATGACATACCCGCATGTCGTCTACGATCCCTTACAATCAGACAGGCTTGCATCTGAATCAGCTATAAAATTCTATCTTTTACTTTTATATGTCAGACCTACGTCTCTAGTATCAGCGAGATATTTAAATAATCGTTTAACCATATCCCATTCCTTAATTGTCGGATTGATCTGATGCCTACTCAAGACGTTCACGGTGTACGTTATATCCGGACGAGTATAGTTCGAAAGATACAATAATGAACCCACTATTTCTCTATAAAGAGTATTCGCAATATTACTAAATCTATCCATATCCTCCTCGCGATTTTGCCTCTCTTCATCTTTTGCATCGGCAACGGTCATCGGTGAGCCTACTACTCTAGTACTAACAAAGCCGAATCGTTTCAATATCTGATTCACGAATTTAGTCTTGCTTAATTTCATAGTTCTTTTCTCAATATCTTGATCTATGCTAATCCCAAGAAATTCTTTCCGAGATTCAAATTGTTTGATTTTAAGTTCTAACGACAACGCTCTAATGACTCTATCTATCTCCGTTCTATTATTTCCCATGATTAAAATATCGTCTACATAACGCAATATTATCACGACTTCAGACTCGTTATTACGCTCAAACAGACACGGATCCATATCGTTATATCCGAATCCTAGTTTACCTATAACCTCGGTAAATTCCATGTTCCATCGTTTAGGACTTATTTTTAAACCGTACAGAGATTTTCTGAGTTTTAATATATTTCTATTCTCTCGTTCTACGCTATCAGTCAGTCCCTCAGGGAATTTAAGATAAATATCCTCTTCGATTTCCATAAAGAAAGGCATCTCCATAAAGAAAGGCAGTCTCGACATCTAACTGTTTAATGCACAAACTGAACTTATTCGCAATAGCGAGGAATGACCTGACTAAAATTTGCCTTGAAACAGGCGCATACGTATCTGTAACATCCTATTTGTTGAATTGATCTCAGCTATAATAGCTTGTTTCCAAAATTTACCTTCGAGCGAATTGATCGCTTCTCGATAACTCTGTGGATCACCGTTGATTTTAGCTAACAACGCGTGTAATTTTACATCTTTCTGTTCTCGATTAATGCTACTTCTGAGACGCTTGCTAATTGGGAGATCATTGACATTTTCTGTGGCTCTACTGTCAATTCGAGCTCCATTCTCAACCTCTTTCAGTTTGAATCCAGAGCTTGATTCGTCGCCAAAATAATCTTTCTATACAAGATTTTCTATGAACCTTACGTCACGACATTCGAAAATTTTACTCTGTTCTGGCACGTAAATGTTATATCCATTTGTGGCGTAACCCACTAAAAATCCTCTAATTCCTGTCGCACTAAATTTCGAACTCGCTCCTCTTTGCTTTCTAAATATGGCCACACAGCCAAAAAGTTTCCATCTAGATTTTTCGAATTTAACCTCTTTATTTAGTCTAACTATCCGTATCTCGAAATCTACAGAATTATGCTGTGTTCTGTTGTATAGGTATACGGCTGTTTTAACAGCAAGATCCCAACAATTTCCGGGCAGACCTGAGTCAAACATAAGCGATCTAACCTTGTTCTCAATCGTTCTATTAAAGTGTTCTGCTACACCATTATGTTGTGGTGTATCAGGCAAGCTAGCTGTAATTCTGCTCCTAAAGAATCTAACCATTTAACCGTTTCTGCACCGGTAAATTCGGTGCCCTTATCACAACGCAGGAAACAAATCTTTTCATCTTTGCCTAGCACATTTCTAAGACTTCTAATACCTCTTTCTAAATACACACACAATTCGTTCTTATGTTTCATCGGATATGCTATCCCTACTCTAGAATAGTCATCTACGATCACTAAAATAAATTTATAGCCTTCCGGATGGGTCACCGGACTAATCGGTCCCATTGTATCGGCATGGATTATTTTCAGCGGGCTGTCTGCTCTTTGTCTAACAGTGTTAAACGGTAGTCTAACACTTTTCGCAATTAAGCATATCTCGCAATTATCTATCTCTAATAAATCCTCTTTATTTAAAATTAAGCTGTTTCTTTTCGTAAATTCTATCAAATATTTACATGACACGTGTCCTAATCTAATATGCCACAGCATGGCATCACTTAGTTTTAAATTATTTTTCTTTTTGCATTCATCGATTAATTTGTGGTAGTTGACTTCTTCGATTTCAAGCAGATTTTCTGCAGAACTAATCTCTCTATCATTCAGCGATGTGAAGAGATCAGAGTCACTCTTAACAACTACATTTTCTTGTACTGATTCTAACTCATTTGAAGTGTTTTCTTGCACTTCCACTGCGCTAGTCCTGCTCTCATTTTCACAGCTGTGTCGAACAGCTAAGCTGTCCGTCTCGTTTGCTTCAGTCAGTTCTGATCTAGTTTCTATTTCAAATAGCCAGAAGGGCGACTCGTATTTTCCCGATAAAATTCGCTTCTTAGTACTCGGGTCTAGTATATCTATCCTTTCATCGTTTAATCGAACTTCTAATCCTTGTTCTACGAACCTTCTAAGAGATAACAAATTTTTCGACAAATTTTTTGCGTACAGAACATTGCTTAAGGAAATGCACCTACCGTCTCGCGTTATCGCTGCAATACGGCCCTGACCATTTACTTTCAAATCCGCGTTTTTATTAGCGCATTTAACTCTATTTCTAAAATTCGAATCTAAACTCTCGAAATTAATTTTACTGTTGCACAGGTGCTCTGTTGCATCTGAATCCGCTATAAATTTTACAACATTATTTCTTCTAATTTTTCTCAGATCTTCTCTATCAAAATAATTGAAATATAACTCAAATGGTTTCTTACCTTGTTTTACGTCTGACTCACACGCAATATTGAGACTAAAGGGATTCTTTAGAATTCCCCTTTTTGGTGAATTAAACCGTGCTTTCTTTTGAAAGCGAGCCCTCTTCCTCGAGCTCTTTTTTCTGACTCATTTTCTCTCTTAGGCACACTACGCTTTTCATGGCAGTTTCTAGCCACGTGTGAACCCGTCTTTCGGCATCTGTAACAAAAGATGCGCCCTGGTGTGAGGCATTTCGCACTAATGTGTCCTGTTAGACCACAGGAAAAACATCTCCTTGCTTTGCCATTCACACGTCTCGCTTTGGCATCGTTACTCTTAACATTTGACCATTCAATACGTCTCACATTTGGTCCAATTTCACATCTCTCAAATGATTGGTTAACACGTCTTTCAAATGCTCTCCTCCGTACTAAGTGCGGAGAGGATCGTTTGTTAACAGCAGTTAACGTGCTTATAGGCAATTCTTTTACTGGCCTAGCTGCCTCAACCTGCAATATCAAATGCTTTAACTTTTCTAGCTGCATTTCTACTCCTACTGTTCCAACCTATAAACAGTCGGCAAGAACCGTTTCAGGAAGAGCACCGGTAACCGCGTTGTAAAATATGTCACGCTTTTCATCATCAGTTAATTTGCTAGAACGCGGCGCGTTCTCAAAATCCCTAATCTTATCCTCAAACTTTATCTAAAAGTCCGCGGCCTTCTCTTTTCCCGGCGTATATTTTAACCTATACAATTCCTTTCTAGCAGATACTCTAGTTACTCTACTTTTCAGCCGTTTATATTCCTCTAGCTTTTCTAATATTTTACGCGGTGATTTTATATCTAAGATTTTCTGGTAATAATTTAAATCAAGATGATTTATTATGATCTCCCTTACACGGTGCTTATCTTCATCTATTCTCTTTTCAGTATAATTACTTGATTCTATAGTTTCTACATCTAACACATAATTTAAACGTTTTGTTTTTAATTCTGTACGTAAATAATCATTAAATATGTCAAACCTCATCTCTACAGTTAATTTACATTTACGCGCTATACTGTTAGCTTTACTAAAAACTCCGTGTAACTTTTCCAGCAATGCATTTAATTTTTCATCTTTAGGTTAATCTTTCAATCGATTTCTATCAATGATTCTACAGTTTTCTCAATAATTTCAGTGAAATTCTCTGAGTTAACTTTCACTATTTTCTCTTTCTCTTTTGCTTTCAATACATCTCGTTTAGTCGAGTTTACAACTTCTAAATCAATCATATTTAAATTATCATGTAAATATAAATTATTCAAATCATTATGTACATCATTATGCACATCTAAATCATCAATTTCAAAATTATCATTTTTATAATTATTATATTGCATACTCACCTCTGAATCATTTTTATTACCGTCTCCACTTGGGAGTACTTTCTCTTTATTACTTTCATAGATTTTAAAAGGATTGAATGGCAGTTAATCCCAATTTTCAATTTCAATGTTTCTCTCTATCTGTTTTTCTAGTTCATTTGTTCTTTCCATCGCTCTAGCAACATTATCTTGAATTTCATCACACTGCCTCTCGTGATCTGCATCGGTTACCACTTCGACGCTTTTTATTTGCGGTTTTGAATCCTTTTCCTTTATTGTCTGTATGTTCAGAGTATGAACACGCAGGGTCTCATTCAAATGAGAAGTAATACCTTCTAGTAGCTCTTTATTAGCCTCTCGTTGCTGGCGGAAAAATTCACTCCTCTCTCTAGCTGCATCGATTCTAGCTTCTGTCACTCTAGCGTCTGTTTTTCTTTCTAGGTCCTCTAATGCACGTCGCAATTCATCGCGCGTGATCGGTTCTCTATCACACGACTCTGGTATATCCAGTCTCAGAGTCTTTACGCCTCTCGGCCATTCTCTAACTAAAACCTCTTTTTCGTTTTCGGTTAGCATATTTCCAACCTGCAGAATTTTCTCATCGGAAAAGTATATGTATACGCTTGAAGCGTCTGGACTGGCTAATGAAACATATATCTGTTTGCCTCTGGGTGTGAGATACAATTGTTTCTCACCCCACATTCTTTTAAAAGCGTCAACAATTGTAGGATGAGTTCTTTCATCAAGACCTGTTTAAAAATATTTAATTAATAAATGAATATTAACTAACTAGCAATTATCGTCAAACATCGCGTCGCGTACTGTCTAATCGTATCGCAAACTCTCTAATCGATTCGTATACATTCTAATCACGTCGCATTGGTGGTGGCTAGTTCTAGCTGGGGCTCTGATTTCGGAATTCCTCTGATCTAATTATTTTCAAAAATATTCAATCAATAGATACAAACATGGATGCTAGCAACAATGTGATCTCAGGCTCGAAACGAGTGTACAAGAGTTAAGAAAGTATTACCCCCCATCACGACTCGGAGCATGCATCTAACTACTCCATCATCTAAAATATCAAATCAACAAATTCATTTATTTGTTTAATGTGCACACATCAATCCGTGTGGTGTCGTTATATCCTCTGTACGGGCCCGTACTTATTTTCCCGGCAGTGTCCACACGCGATTATCTTATTGGCTATTCAACTCAGTTGCCTGCAAACACTAAGAAAGTATTAGCCCCCACAGGCAATGAGGACCACGTGTAATTGCTTAATCAAATCTTAGTTTTTAATGACATCCTCTTTTACCAAGGATATCAAAACTGCTGTTACAATCAACTCACATCTCTCAATTATGCGACCCGCAATTACACTCTCACACTACCAGCCACCTATACACATCTCGCACTCGACAGCTATAATGCAGACTAATGGTTTTCACCCGCAGCTGGAGATCGCGTCACAATTATAACGAGGTAGAAGTTCGCTATAATGCATCATATAGCGCAGCCAATAAGCTCACGCTAAGTCAGAGTTGGCACGGAATTAGCGCGCGCTATCGTCATTTTTCGCATGATTTTAAATTTCAAATATCTCGCGCTGCTTCTAACCCAGTCGCACTCAATTCCCTTCAAAATTCTCTATTACTTCATTAATTATTGTTATTAATTTAGCGAGCTTTTAATACAATCCCTAAATTGCTCACGTGGATGTCCACCGAACGCTAACATGCGTAGAGCCGCTTTTAAGGATTTATTCAAATGCTATCCCGCGGGCGCATGCCGCTCGAACGGTTTAAAAACATCATTCAAACTATTCTACAGCGAACGGACACGACTCGGAACTCAGCGCATCACGGCTGTCTATTCTACAATCTATCGCGCGCACGGATTTTTCCCTCTCTGGCTTCTACCCCTATTCTAAGCGGAGACCTTTCACTTTCCGTCGCGCGCTCTCATTGGCTCGCGCCCCTCTCGGCGCGACGCGCTTGCTCAGTTCATTTCTCGGCGGACTTGGCACGTAACTACGGCTACGGCGCGGTTCTCTCTCTCCCACGTATCGGACCTCTCTCTCGCACAGTCGTGCCCTCTCTCTCTCTCTCTCTCTCTCTCTCTCTCTCTCTCTCTCTCTCTCTCTTACGTACAGCATGCTGCTGCGTACGTACGCACGTCATTATTTTCAACTGTTGCTATTGCTGCCCACGTTTCGCGTGTTTTGCGTGGGACTTTTTGCCACACGTTTTTTCGATTTCCTCGAAACTACCGCCCCCTTTTTAACGGTTTCTTTTTTTTATTCGCAGAACTTCAGATTTCGAATTTTTGGTTTTTCTTCGAATGCTTTTTCGAGAACTTTTAAGATTCTTTTTCTTATGTAGTTCTAAGCATTATTTTAACGTCTAATTTTAAGCATTCTTACTTCTAATTTTAAGCATTTTTACTTCTAATTTTCATGCATTTTTACTTTTAATTTGTGCATTTTTACTTCTAATTTTCATGCATTTTTACTTCTAATATTTGTGCATTTTTACTTCTAATTTTTTCATTTCTACAAGCGTCTAATTTTACTTTTCGAGAGTTTTTTTTGCATTAACTAATTACTTTTCTAGGATTCTAATTTTACTGATTTTATTATCTCTTTTTAACGGCTTTTTTTTTAAATAATCATCTAAATTTTCTTATTTGCAAGTAAAGAATCTTAAACTTTCATAACTCTTTATATTTAATTTTCAGCATTCAGCAATTTAATTTTAACATCTATATATAATATTTTATTTAAAACTTGATTTTATACTTTTCTGTCTTTTTTATTTTTGCACTAATTTAATTTGAAAGCGTAGCAAAAACTTATCGATTGCTTCAAGTATGTTATGGTGAAGAAGCTTCATCGCTTACAATATGTCAAGACTGCTTTCAATGGTTTAGAAATGGAAATACTAATTCGAACGACAAAGAACGTTCTGGAGTAGGTTGAACTTTCTGAGCAGTAACTATCATCACCTTTCTTACTAATGGGGAGGAAAGGCTCCGAATTCGTCCAGAAGATGTTGATCTGCGAGGATGTCGCTTAGAAAGAATCCATTGGAGCTGTTTGTTCTTGGCGATGATCGAACACAACGTAGACAAGTGATTGTAAGTTAAATTCAATTTACTATAAAATAAAATTGTAGATTTAACTAGAACGATTCAGAAGTTCAGATTTAACTAAAACGAATCTGAGATATCGAATTGTTCATTTTTTAAAAAGGTTATGATTATATATCAATGACGGTGAATCGTACTTACCATGGGATTGGTTAGAGTTGGCTGGCACGGAATAAGAAAATTCTTTTCAATTGTGTAATTACCACGATTGTATTTGACTCATTTTATAAGAAAATTTTCAAAATAATAACTACCCCAACTACTTTTGTTTTCAAGAACTGTATGACAAGACCTACGGAATAAGCAAAACCAGTTTTTTGAAAATGGAATTATAGTATCAAGCGATGGTTTGCGAAGAAACGATAGCTTTAAATCTTTGTAAGAGCTAGTGATTTTTATTGGCAAAAAATGTATGATAATATATATGATTTTATGACATGCTAAAAGATAATCCAGGTTTCCAGGTTCTGACTTGACCTTTATTGAGTAGAGTCCTGACGATGAGAGAAAATTGAAAAAGGAAGGATTTTGAGGTTTCCGATGTTTCGAGCGTTTTAAATCATCTTCCAAGTTGTGTCTCTTCGTCTTGACATCAATCACCCTTCCCGTATAGTGCATTTACCATTTCAATTGCATATTGTTGTGTTTACCGATTGGTCGAAAGTTTATGACAAAAAAATCATGAATAAAGTAGAAATTTTTGTAATATATCTAATTATAATTAAACATAAACTCTTATGCATACAGTTCACGAAAATTAACTGCACTTTATAAAAAGTAGTGTTTTAAACAAGTTTAAAATTTATATTATCGTAGCGAAATATCTTACAAATATTTAGGGTAATTATATCCATGGCTATCAATATGTCAGTGTATGACCATAAATACGATAATGTCGTATAAATACTATGATATCAAGATTTTTATATATAGAATCGCAATTAATATTATTTTATAGCATTATTTTAGCATTTAAAAATACGATCCTTTTTTAAATAATAAAAATCTTTGCAATTTGATTATTATTCTCAATCATCTCCGGAAGTTAATGACGTATTGGGATGTTAAAATTATGTAAATGCTCCATATATGTATACAATTAATTAACTATTTATTTGATGGTGTTTTGTTTCATTATGAATAATTTTCAAAAGCGACTCGATTATTAAAGTATTGCAATAGAAGATCATATAATACAAAGGGTGTATAATACACTGAAAAATGTTTACTTACTTCTACGAAACATTTAGTGAAAAAAATTAGTAAAATATATTAAATTAATTTAAATAAATATTTCATTCATACAAATTAAGAAAGAATAAACTTAACTAAACCATTTAGTAAAAATAATAATTAGTAGATGAAACTAAAAATTTAGATTTTTCAAAGGCATTATATTTAAATCTACTAAATGGTTTAGTATAAATAACTAAACTCATTTTGTAGAAACAAGCAATTGAATTTAAATAAATATTTGTTAGTTTTAATAAGAGCAATCAATAAAGTTAACTAACTATTTAGCAAAAGTGAAAAAATAAAATATCGGTGAAACTAATTACTAAAACCGAAGCAACGTTTCTTTAAAAAAACTAAATATTTGTGTGATATCATTAAAAAAATATTTAGTAAAATTACGTAACTATTGCAAAAGTCCAAAAACTGGTTTTTAATGAATCAAAGAATTTAAAGAAGACTCAAACTTTGTTGACAAAATCTTTACTTGTTACGATTTTTTTCTTAGGTAGAAAACGTATTTTAGTTTTAACTAAATAGTTAGTTGATCTGTCGAAAGCATGTACTATCTTTTTAAAATGACTTTATACGATAGTATAAAATAAGGCAAGATTTAAGACATTTCGTTTAAAATTTTTGACTTTAACGTTGTCAAGAGCAATTCTATTGCACTTTCTGGTGACGCATACATTTTTTTAAAACTTATTTGTTTGTGTTGTCACAGTTTTTATACATCGTTTTAAAATTTTAACTGTCCAATAAATGTGTATTTAAATCAGAAACTTATTTCAAGTTAATTTTGTATCATGCACCGCGGTTAAAATTTTGGCTTATTTTAGGATTTTGATAAAAAATTTTCTTTCTAATATATCCACACATGAATTATGAAAAAAATTCTACGAGGAAATTCATGTACACTATTTCTACGAAGAAGTTCAATGACCTATAGACTTTCGTCGTTACTCGATAGTGATTGAAACAAATCTGACACTGATATAATTCAGAGTGGCTGAATATTGTAATATTTTAACTGAAATTTTAAAAATGTCTTCAAGTTTCAACTAAGATGTTAGGGTTACGCAGATGGATCATGGTGTCCTTTACAGCTGGGATTTAAATTCGATTACAAAATTTCAAATTTTAAAATACAGTTTATAATTCGAACTAATAAATACATCACATCAGATCTTATATGTAGAGAATAACATTTATAATATAAGCCACAGGAGGGCAAGGAAGGTCTCGAAAAACAAAAGAATGGCAAGAGACAGAGCAATAATATAATTATCGAAACTATTGCAGCCTTAGGGCTCGAGAGCACGTGCCTAATCGTGACATCTTTATATATATATATATATATATATATATATATATATATATATATATATTGTAATGGGTGTCACAACGCGCCCGCGCCGATTTGTTCAAGAGAACGAAAATGACGCGCGCGCCGTCCCACGACAAAAGAAACCTCAAAGCGCTCGCACGCGCATCGTCGCGCCTTGCACTCGGCACTCCAGCGCTCCACGAGTCATGTGCAGCCGCCTGCGAAGGAGCAGTGAGGTTATTTTATATAATATGCATACAATGAGGTTATGTGACATAATATACATACAATATACATACATCATGTACATACAAATAATGCCATCGCACGGCCTGGAGTGCCGGGACGTACTCGTGCGGGAAAATGAGAACGATAGGTGTATACAACATGAATCACTCGAGGAACGGGGATACATATTTTGCTATTGTTTTCCAAAGTGGCCCACATTATATAACGAGGCATTATTTAATTTAAGTTTAAGTTAAAAATTAACTTTAAGTTTAAAATAAAGACAATGAAGTTAGAAAAAGGCAACTATAAATAATTTTGATAATATTAAATATAAATGGTGAATCTAAATAGCCCTATTAAATAATAGTAACAGTATTGCAAACATACGACAATTAATCTCAAAAAAACAACTGCATATAATTGTAACAATATAATAATTAAAAATAATCAATCTAAAACAGTACCAATAAATAATAATAAAAATACTGCTAATAGAGGCATTGAATCTGGCAAAAAACAACTAAATAATTTAGATAATATTAGGTTGTCAAATATCTCCTTTCCGCTTTTTTGCTCTTCATTCAATGCTTTATAAAAAGTGTTACAGTGGTCGAATTTACTTCAAATATGCGCCGTTTTGTTCAATAATCTGTTTCCATCTAGATGTTAACTTCATAATACCCCTCTCGTTGATGTTTTGCATACGAACCTGCAACGAAAGAACGAACATTTGAGAGAATTTTAATTATTTTTTGGTTATTATAAAGTTATCATTCACAAATAATGATACCTTTACAATGCATTCTAGCAATAAGAACTCGATCGCTTGTGTAAAAGAATTGCACATGTTACACCCGAGTTGTAGAAAGAGCGCTCTTTTGCCCTCTTGCACGAAAATGCATCAACATATACCATGGTAAGTGACATTTAATTTTTGGCCAGTCAATCACCGATCTCGCTTGATTTGAGTCTCCCTGACTACTTGCTGTTTCCAAAATTAAAAGTGGACTTGAAAAGGAACCGTTTTGCGCCGATAGACGAGATACAAGAAGCTGTGACAACGCAATTAAAAAATATTCCAAAAGTGGAGTTTTTAAAAAGTATTAAAGAGACTGGAAGATCGTGCCAAATTGTGTATTACTTCTAATATAAACTATTTTAAATAAAAAGTCTAACGTTTTTATTTGTTACTTAACTTAAAATTTGTAATCGTTGATTGACAAACATTTTAATGAATCTATATATTTTCTATTTTTCATATATCCAATAACTAGCTACTTACATATATATATATATATATATATATATATATATATATATATATATATATAGATAAATATTAAATTCCTAATTTATATTATTTTCAATAAGTTAATAAATATTTTAACGATATGGATTAAAAACAACATAATGTAGTTATTATCTTTATGATATTCTAATCAGCTACCTATAAATAAGATATATTTAAGATTTACTAAGTAAATGTCAATATAACTTTAAAAATATATAAAATATAGGTACTTAAATAAGCCATTAAAAAATAATTAAAATCATAATAAGGATAAAATTGTACATGCCAATCGTTACAATTATTCAAGATAAGCTCAACAATAATTAAGAAACATTAAATTATGATCATCAAAAATTTACTATCATTAACGTTGCTCAATAACTTTTGTAATTTTAACATAGAATTATAATTTGAAAATTCATAAGAAACCAAATAATTATTAAATAATTATTATTAATTATATATATATACTAGCATCTACCGTCTCGACTTCGCCCACTGACTGCTAAGGCCATTAACTTAATTTATTGATGAAAGTAAAATGATTTTCAAGAAAAAACATAGCCTATGTCCTTTCGAAGATAAAATAGAATCTATATATTAGATATCAGAGCAATCAGTTCAGTAGTTTTTTTATTTATCGTGTACAAACAAAAACACGCTTTGTCTTTATAAATTATAATTAATAAATTAATTTGAAGTATGATATTATATGATATGATATAATATATATATATATATATATATATATATATATATATATATATTCAGACTAGAATCAAGTTAAAGAAATATCTTATTAAAAATGTAATCATTTTTCAATGAAAGAGCGCATCTCGTATGCCATTGTATATATTGCTACACCTTTCTCAATTAGGGACCATTCAGATGAGTCATACAAATTATATGAGTTTTTTTCTGAAGACATCTATTATATAGAATATATAGAGCCGAACTTATGATAAGAATACAATACGATGAAAAAATGTCTTTGATTTGTCAATTATATATCCCTCCACCTTGGAAAGACGATGTTCATAAGAAGCAATATTAAAATTTTTGTAAAAAAGAAGTCGTAAAATTTGTATCGGTCCTTATTCCTTCCGGGGAGTACAAGTGCTATTAGCTATGAACACTAGCTCTCTAAAACAAGAAACTTGTTATAGTATTATCTTAAGCTTTTCATAATTTATTTAATACAAAGATTTAATTGATATCTCGTTCTTTTGTTTTCAAGAACTAAATGTATCTACATATGCGGCGTTCGAATTTCATGCTTAAAAAAATGATCGTATTACTTTACCTTGAATGTAAAGTGTAAATAATTAAAAGTTTTTATTTATTATAGATTTGAATTCTAAGAATGCTTTCATTTAAAAAATTTCAATAAATCGTCAAAAATTTATTTGTTTAGTCAATTTTCAATCTTAATCCATTTGTCAGTCATACTTCATTGATAAAAAATAATGATGAATGGTACATTTGCTCTAGAAATTTCTCTTAATTAGTATTAATTTAATGGAAAAATTTTGAATAATACATTTTATCTAATTCGCTTTACTAGCGCTGAGGTTATTCTAGATTCGAAAATGCAATGTGTAGAGGTGATTAGTAATTAAATTTCTTTGAAATGTATATTTTTCCGATGCACATTTTCTTCATTCGCTTTTTATGTATACGTGTCGTAGAACGCAGCGTTGACAAACATAGTTGTCAATCGTGCAATGGCGTCACCTGAATTTATTTTCTACTGCTCGTGTTGATAAGTCATTTGCTTGGTGCAAGGTATCTTTGATAATTAGTATATCTAGTAGAATTTTCTTTTAGGTTAAAAAGTAAAAAAGCCATCGTCGATTACAAGAAATATCTGCTTTGCATATATGCTATATTAAAATGACGGCTACTTAACACGTCTTACTTTTAACAACTTATATCTCACTAATTTTAACTTTGATAAGCACACATTCGCTCACAACCATTGTTGAAACGAGAGCGCGATATGGATTCTTACAAAGCTTTGCCCATTATAATAAACTTGGTGGCAAGTTGAGCGACAACAGGCCGAGGCAGATTAGACCAGAGTCACATTCATGCAAATTTCAAATAATACTGTTACGGAATAACAAGAACTTTTCTTTTAAAAAGTAAAATTGTTAGTGTGTACTTTTATATCTATTTTTTAAATGTTTTAGATTGTAATTTTATATATGTTTAAAAAAAAGAAAGGTTTATAAAGTTGAATTTAAAATTATTTTGAATTCAATATATGTATGTATACATTGTAGTTTGTAAGATTTTCTCGTAATTCGATTACATTGACTTACATTGAAATAGATCGTATTCTAGTTTTGAGAAAATGTTATTGGGGTGTTCGAAATCAGTTTGGGCTGCGTTTAGCGAGTGAGGCTTATCGCTCGAAATTTGACCACATGTAGACGGGAGTAGAATATATAAAAACATGTATGAACGCTCAGTTATGCACTCTTTTCTAATCTCTGCTTAACATAGATTATTGTCTTCATTATATTTTGATTTATTAAATTCAATTTTTAATTTAAATATGTGTTGTATTGTCATTTTCTAATTGTCATAATCAAACATTTACATTCATTACATCAAATATTCATTTACAAATACAAACGAATTTGATGAGATTGAAAAGAACCTGATGGCAAGTTGAGCGATCGGATGACAAGGTAGGTTGAGCCGTAACATCCAGTAACTGCCAGCGAACGCTTACTATTACAATTTATAAATATAGAGTAGGGGGACTGAATGTAATCATTACAATGTATGATGCTTCTTCGTTAGAATTTTCTAGAATTTATTATTATTATTTAAGTAATTTCGGATGTTGGTTGTTACTTTTGATGGCGAATTAGCAGCACAGATATAAAGAGTTCATGATTTTAATATCGCTATAAATTGAAGTTGGTTACATAATGGGAGTATGAGTTTAATCCTAAAGTTATTATTTAAAAAAGGCAAAATAATTGTTTGCTATGATAAAGTCAATATAGTTAGTCTGTGTAATATTTTAGACATCTGAGGCCTACGATGGCTCGATCGCTAGAGCGAAGGACTAGCAACTCGGTGATCCGAGTTCAAATCCCGGTCTCGGCCGATTGACACAAGCACCGCTGTAATAATTTACATGTGCTTTGTTCACGAACACATCGTAGACCTCCGTCGCTGATTAGCACCTGTATTTGTAAACATAAATAGAGCGACGTTAAATAACAAAAAAAAAAAAAAAAAAAATTTTGACATCTATAATTATTCCATATAGTAACTTATGGTATTACAATTAAATTATTATATGAAAATCAATAAAGTAGTTCTAAAAAAGATTTAAGAATAAATATGAAAACTAATATTCTATAGGCAGTGAAAGAATAACATTTATCATTTATAAATTTATTTATACAAAAAATCATAAATTATTTTAATATATACTAAATGAAACAACTGTTAAATAGATGTTAATTACAAGATACATAATAATTAATAATTAATTCTGATGATACATAGTTTTTAGTACAGAATATTAGTAACGTTAGATGTTCCCGTGGCGTCAATAGTAATATTTTTAATATCAGGTTCAGATTTGGTTTGTAAAGATGGCGGCACTACAAGTGTCTGTAAATAAAAAAATTTGATTATTATTTAATATCTACATAAAAGAATGCAAAAAAATATTATTAGAATGAAAAAATTAGTTTATATTTTGTTTATATATATATATATATATATATATATATATATATATATATAATCTATATTTTTTTTTCATATTGCATATATTCTGATGATCGAGATTCAGATGCTCTGACAGTAGGTAAGTACATAGCGTGTAGGTAAATTTATTTAAATTACATTTTAAATACGTTAAGAATTAAAAATATAATGAGCATTACATTTCATTCTAACAATAAAAAATATTTCTAAATTTTCATTATATTAATTAAATTAAATATAATCCCAAAAATATGTATATAAATATAAGTTACAAAGAGTGCTATATACCACGAACGAAACTCTACGGTGGTAGTTTTAGAACTAAAATTTATATGGGATTTTTCACCAAGTTGCATTCACAACTTATGGCTTCATTTAATAGTTATAATTATTAAAACAAATTGTATATGAAAATTGAATTATATCTACAAAACAGAAAACTCATATATGCACAATTATATCAGTTTAAATAGTTTCCAAAATGAAATAAGATACTTTCTTCACCGCCTCTGCTTCATCAATAGTTCTGTAGCGTATAATAGTTGTGTAACTTACAGAAAATATATTAAACACTAAACGAAATTGTCTGCCCTGTAGAAATACTCTAACTTTTATGTCTATACAATTTCAATTATATGAACGCAAAATAAGAACGAAATTTTTTAAACTGAATTGAGTTAAAAGAGCCTTACATATTTTGTTGAGCATGGAAATAGTAGAGATAATTTTAATTACGGCTGTGATTAGGAGATGGCGCGCAGGTACCATTTTGAATTGTATATAATAAAAACTACTCCGACTCTGTTATTACGTACGTCATTTCATTGGCAATTACGGTAGAATGCTATCGCTGGTGCTATAAATATATTTTTATTTTGCGTTCAAAATAATTGAGCTTTACGAGTTTACAATGTTCTATCTGCTGCTATAAAGCAGGAAAAGATTAGTTTCGTTTCTCATCCTCTCTTAATATATCTATATATCTAGATCTCATTCATTGAAACAGACGCTTTGATATTAGGTGCAGTAAACAAATACCATATCAGACCGAGATATCTTTATAAGTTTTCCGTCTTCAAAAAATTATCTTGTCGTATGTAATTAATTTCTATATATTTCAAGGCCAAATAAACAGGCATTTTATAACATAAGATAATGATTGTTTTTTCTTCGATTCCTGTTTTTATAGAAGACCAAGAGCAGAAAAACAATGAATTACGCATTCGCATGTAATGAATAAATAAAAAATGATTAAATAAATAATATTTTAGTATTTTACAATATCTTATATTTTTATTTTCAATAATGGATAAATCAGAATGTGTTTATAGTAACGATGTTCTTATCCAGCATTCCACAGCCGAATAATGACTCTCTGCAAGACTCCAGACTGTCAACGGGATCAAATCTTATCTTAAGTATCCAGGTGCCAGACGTTTGACGTTTACACGTTAAACCACTTTTCCTTATGGGGCGGTCCCGTCTAGCACTTCCTCAAATGGCAGGGCCACAATAGACCCAGCGTTGAGAAACTGTCCGGACAGCATCCCGGTCCACCCCTCCCGACGAGATTTACCCGTCATATACATCTTCAGGTCGTCCGCACCTGGCGTCGCCCGATTCTGAGCCCCTTACGGCCTTACTCACTAATCCTATTGTAATCTTCAACCTACTGGCCCACTTGTCTTTATACCACAAATATATTCTCAACAGGGGAATTCATCATCCCGCACTACGCGAAAGAGTCCGCCGCACCGTGCTGCTCGCGGGAGTCGCTCTCGTTCCCTAATAACTTCCGAAATCTTCCGTAAAACGACCACATTCTCTTTCAGTAGAACAGGACGTTAGTCTCACCTAAAATCCGCCTCCCTCCCTCGTTATTCAATAGCCGCCCAATTTTCATTCAGGAGAACGGGTCGAGAGCCACGTGCAACAACCGACAATTTTCGCGTGTTTATTAAAACCCCGATTAAAACCGCTTTATTGTTTATTTTTTGTGTTTTGTTGAATGAATATACTTTTAATTATAATTATATATAATTTTAATTTTAATTATATTAGGTGTACAAATAAGTTTTCGCCGTTTTGAAAAGATGATACCACCGATAAGACAACATCGAAATTGTCAGCTGTAAAAAGTGGTATAGTATTTGTTAACATCTGGAAACAGTATAACCTTTTAATACCTTTGACTTTTTGCCAGCAGCACTTAATTTTCATCGTGTTAAGATGTCAAGTAAATATACTTCTTTCATTTAAATTAATCTACAGCTGAAGCACATCAGCTACTCATGCAACATATGGTGATGTTAATTTGAGTGAGAGAATTTGTTGGGAGTGGTTCCAATTTTGACGTGGAGGACAAAACTCGTAGTGGAAGGCCTAAAGTGTATGGTGACACAGAATTTAAGCTTTACTGGAGGAAGATCCGTGCCAAATGCAAGAAGAACTTGCACAAGTGTTAGGAGTGACTCAGCAAGCTATTTCACAACGTCTCGAAACCCTGGATATGGTCCAAAAGCAAGGAAATTTGATTCCTTACGAATTGAAGCTAAAAGACGACGAGCATCGCTTATACGCTTGCAAACAATTGCTTCAAAGGCAATATAGCATAGAATTTCTACATCGAATCGTGGGAAGACAAACAGTGGATTCACTACGATAATCCAAAGCGTAGGAAGTCATTGGGTAAGCCTGGGCGTCCCTCTACTTCGATGGCCAAGCCAAACATTCGTGGCAAGAAGCTAATGCTGTGCATTTGATAGGATCAGCTTGGAGTAATCTATTACGAACTACTACAACACAATCAAACCGTCACCGGGGAACGTTAACAACAACAGCTGATGCAATTGAGCCGAGCATTAAAGATTAAACATCCACAATATGCGAAAAGACACGATAAAGTCATTTTCAGCCTGACAACGCTCGGCCACATGTAAAAATCGTAAAGGAAACATTAGAAGCACTGAATTGGGACGTCCTACCCCACCCGCCGTATTCACCAGACATTGCTCCTTCAGACTACCACCTATTCCGGTCGATGACTGATGGTCTGGCTGAGCAGCACTTCACTTCTTACGAGGAATTGAAGAAATAGCTCGATTCGTGGATCGCCTAAAAAAACGAGCAATTTTTTAGAAGGGGTATCTACTTGCTGCCCGAAAGATGGTCAAAAGTAGTAAAAAATGATGGGCATTATTTTTAATGACATTATTTGTACATTTTTTTACAATCAATTTTTATTTCTTTATAAAACACGGCGGAAACTTATTTGTATAGCCAATACTTTGAATTTCATTTTCAAAGTCATTTGAACGTCTGAGATTTGTTAAAATGAAACCTCTTTTTTGATACTGGCTTCGAAAAGAGCGGTAAATTTTTCATCCGAAATGATATTGCATAATTTTTTTATAATCCTTGAAAGTTATTTCAAAGTTAAATTCTAAGAAATTCTGTGGTTGCTATTTGATAGCGTTTTCTGATCGACAAATTGTATTAAGTGTACTTTTCTAAACATGAAGTTGTCATTTTGTCTAGATATGCCCTCTTTTCAGATGATGTTGAATTCTATAGGTGGCATAATAGAGGTAACTGCTACTAGTAGTCTGACCAAAGTCCTTATTGACACAGACTTTTAGATCATCAAAATCGATGAAATCTCGGCGGTGTGACGTCGTTAATGTTTATGGTTATCAGAAAGCAGGATCGACATCATCTTTCGCAAAATTTACTGCAACCAAACTTCTCCAACAATATGGTATGGATTGAAGTTTGGCAAATAGGATATTTTAGAGCAATCTTTGCCAAAATATCATTAATAGACTATCATTTTCCTCCTGAATAATTATTTTAACCGCCACAATCTTGTTTTTTGGACATCTGGCTCGCAGATGACCGTGCACTACTGCGCGTCCTTCAAGAAAATCTATAAGTCATCTTCGCACCATTTGCACACTTACGACGGCCAAAAACATGGCCGCGCAAATTCATTGCAATCGGTATATAAATTTAGTACACAAATACATATTTACATATATACACTTAAATTATCGGCGTGGAAAATAGCACCGGGTATCCGTGCGGAAACTGGCGCCGAATTAATTCAATTTCACGGAAAATAGCATGCGGTTAAATAAATTGTATTATTACGAGTTTATAAATCTAGACTATTAAGTTTTATATTAACTATATTGAGTAATTATTTTGTTTAATTTTTTTGTTACAGAACCGTGACAGTGTGGAATAAATTTCATTGAATAAATTTATTCTTATATTTTTCCAAACAAAATATACTGTGTAGTTAAAATTATTTTCCCGATCCGCCGTCCAATTCCGAATATACTTCCTCCCCTCACAAATTATCCTGGAATAATACCGTGTAAGCTATCCCGAGGGGGATAGGAACGTTACACACTCATATAATTTTTATCATAAATTATCACTAATTCACTATGAATCTTGTCATTTAAGCCATTTGCAGCTAAAAACGGATAAACACACGTAATTCATAATCAGACTTTCTTTGCATTCGTAGTCCATTCGTAGAATCCATTCATAGAATCCATGATTTAACTGATGATGTAACTCAATGTTCAAAGTATTTTGTTTTGATCCTTAATTAACAGATAGATTCAAACGCAAATTTAAAAAGAAAAATTACCTTTACTGGTGGACTTAAAAGTTTTTGGGTCTCGGATAACGAAATGTAGTCAGATTTTTAAAAAACTAATTCGCGAATTTTGAACTTGAAATTTTTTTGCTTGAAATGATTTCTTGCTTTAAATTGAATGCTAAAAGTTTTTTTACATTAAACTCTCTGACTAATTAAATTTGAGATAAATAAAATAATTTGTAGGTAAGAATACACAAGACTTTCAGAGCGGCTTATGTTGTGGTAATCAAAATTGATCCAACTGGACTATATATATATCTCTCTTGTTAAACATAATATTATTCGGCTAAAGTTTCAATATAAAAATACATTTCACTATTATCAGTTGCTAACAGTAACGTGCACAAGGAATGCATTACGAATTCAGAATTGCTAAGATCTGGTCCGAATGTAAGTGACTACTTTATTCTACTAAATTGGTGAAGAATCGTATTAGACCCTTTTTATTTAAAATTTTATTTGAAATAAGATTGTATTTTAAAAATCTTTTATTATTAATTCTTTTAATTTATGTTCGCCTTTTTGAATTCGATAATTTGTTTTTGAAAATCCGAAGAGGTAAATTTTCTTTATCTATTGTCAACAACAATTTCTATGTTTCGAGTTTTTCCATTTATTGTGATTGTTGGATCATTGCAGCGCTAAGCCTATTCTTCAGGTAAATAATTGTTAGTTATGACACTGAATCACTTTCGATATTTAGGTATAAATTAATTTATAATAATTTAGAATAATTCATTCATAGTCAAGAATAAAACTTGTAATATATTTTCGTTTTACATTATTAGGTACATCAAAATCCCACTCCTCCTCCCATGAAAAATTTGTATACACAACAAAATTACGGTGCTTTTAAAAGATTGGAATTAAATACAACTTAGAACTGATGCACGACCTTGATGGCTATGTTAATGATTGATTCTTTAAGCGATATATATATAGTATACGCGATTCAACTACGCTACCGCGGATTCATAGCAACCCTATGTTTTAGCAGCGCCGGTCCCAAGCCCGGATAAAGGAGGAGGGAGTATTCTTACAACAACTGGACAGCACACTCTTACAGCTACACATTTAACGACACTGACATATTCGACAACATAACATCTTAAAAAAGAGAGGGGTTACCATCGCCACGCTCACGTGTGGCGGTCTCGGCTCGGTTATGGGACGGCTAGCACGGAGTGGACGAGCTTTACATACTGAAAAATGGGGGAGTGCTGGCAATGCTAGTACAGCCCTCATTGAGTAAGGCTGTAGGCGTTATATCTGGCGAGGGGTCCTTGTAAACGGGTTACACGCACCTCGTATATAAAGATTCTGGCGCCACACAGCTCGAAAACTCTGTAGAGTAGTTCGAGCAGCGGGAAGAAGACACGGAGCGAAGTCGAGCAAGCACGGAGTGGATGAACTCTGTAGGCTTTGAAAGGCACGGGCGCGACTGGAACTGCCAGCTCGTGCGCGGCGGAGTAGGAGCCTGCTGTGCGTCATCGTCTGGTGGGGGATCCTATAAATGAACATCTTCCCGAATAGAAAGATGTGGGCGTCACGCTTCCCGAGCAGCCCTTTCATAAGGGTAATCGGGTCGCGAGAGTGAAGCACGGAGCGATATTCTAGTGCTGGGCGGGGGCGGCATGCGCGTGGGCTCTGGCTGGGAACATCCTCCCGCTGTTAACCACACTTATACAAGCATAACCCAATTCACTAACTTCACAATTTTTGCCACCCACGACTCTGCTCCCTATATTAGCGCGGAATGGAAGGGAGCGGGCTCCTTTATGATCTGTAAGGGAGGTCCACGACGCTTGCGTCGTTTATTAATTGATGCAGATCAAATCTTCTCGCATGATCGTTCCCCCTCGGCTTTTGTCACAGGGGTGGAAGGGGCTCCAAACAGAGCTGAAGACGGTCCACCGCGCTAGCCGAGCGGTGCATGCCTGTGAGCTGCCAAAGGGAGATCCTGGGTGTGGAGGCGGGATCTTCAGGTTGCGTGCCTGGGCGACCCGAACCATCTTTAGTTCCTGCTGACGGCAGAATGGACGGCTGGGCGCCTAGCCAGTACCAGTCATTCGGTATTGGCGAGTGCGTCTTGGCTCATGATATCTGCCGGAAACTCTCCAGAGAGTGGAGCAGCTTATTGTTGGGGTGTGAAGCTCGAGAGAGCGGAGGTAGGCTAGCGGGACGGGGCGTGCTATATCCTCCGGCTCTGTAAAAGAGCCTTACACGAAGGTCCAAGCCAGAGGACTCCTTCAAGCAGTTATTCTGGTAAGCTTTTCTATTGGGCAGTTATTCTGGTAAGCTCGCCGTTGAAGGATCTATGGAGGATGGCCGCGTGGGGGGCCAAAACACGATAAAGAAGAATGGATATAAAAAACAACAACGAAGAAAAGTTAAGGAGCACGGAGGAACAGGAGACGGCCCAAAAAAGCAAGGGGCTGAACAGCTCGAATTTCTTCAGTGCGGTCAGTAGCAGTAGAGCTGACAGTGCTGTCGATGCGGCAAACCGATCCAGATATCGAAGAAGAGAGAAGAAATAGAATCAAGAAAATAAAGACCTTATTAACGCCATCAAAAATTTGTTTAAAAGTATGTTGGAGTCAATAAAGAAACAAAGGAATTTCAACAATACTGTAAAGGATGGGCTTCCGGCTTTACAAAGCCAATTTGAGGAGTTTGTGAGCAGAAGGCACCTTAGAGCGCGGTGCCTATATACTCCTGAGATCGCGGAGAATATGGAAGACCAGAAGGGGCAAATGAACACCTAGCTCCTCAACGGATTTACCTGAGGGCGGGAGCAAAAAAAAAAGTAGAGAAAGAAAGAAAAGGAGACCATTAAAGAGAAAAATGTGGTCGCCAAATCCTGCCGTGAGAACGTGCTTGCTCAGCCCGAGCAAGGTTGGCAGAATGTTCCCACGAGGCAGAAAAAGAGGGCGGCCCAAACGGGACAACAGATAAAGAAGAAGAGGTCTGATAAATCTGGAAAAGCCCTTAAATTGCAAGGCTTGCAGCTCTGCTCCTCAAGCCCGCGGATGGGAAGACCTACGCGGAGATCCTTGGAGGGATCCGCCGTAAGGTGGACCCCTCGCAGCACGTAATCACTGTCAAGGACATCCGCCGAACATTAAACAGCAAGAAGGGTAAGGAGGGCCCTGAAAGAGGTCGTCGGGAAAAACGCGGCACTTCGCGCTCTGACCCCCAAGACTACCTTGGAGATCAGAGACGTGGACGGCTGCGCGATACTCGACGAAGTGAAGACAGCCCTCCTTGGCGTCTTGCGGGACTATAATGCCCCCTCAAGGTGATGCTAACGAGGGAGAACAAAGTCGTCAAAGGACTAGCCCTCGTGAGCCTCTCTGAGGAGGCTGGCCAGCGGTTACTGCAAGTCGGAAAGGTGGCCATTAGATCTCGGCTATGGACACCGCGGTTCGGGTTGCGATGACCCAGACAGGAGCACCGACTACTTCCGGTGCGGGCAGCAGGGACACAAGGCATCTGACTGTAGAACGTCTCCACAGTGTTTTCTCTGTCCGGGGACCACGCCCGTAGCGTAAAATCACGTTGCGGGATCTAGGGCTTGTGCGGCGTTTCGCGAAGCCCTTGCTAGGTCTCGCTAAAATGGTTAAACTCCTGCAGGCGAACCTGAATAGGAGTCGGATGGCGATCGATCTCTTTCTGCAGATCTGTCTTGATAAGGACGCTGACATCGTCATCGTCAGCGAACAATATCGAGATAAAGATGCGGGGGTCTGGTATCACGATGATCTCGGTACCGCATCGATTTGGATTTTCCACCCGCACCGCTTTCGGGTGGAGCGCCACGGATCTGGCCGCGGCTTCATCTGGGCGAGAGGAAACAACGTAAATTACATTAGCTGCTATCTCACCCTGAATGAGGCCATCGGGGGTTCCCAGTCTAAACTGGATGCCCTTGAGGATGCGCTAAGAGAAATGTGGGGGAGCTGGTAGTGGCACGAAATTTAAACAGCAAAGCTCTCGAGTGAGGGGAATCCTTTCCGGACTCTAGGGGAAGACCAGTGATGGACACGGCATCCAAACCAGATCTGGTTGTCTTGAACACCGGATCTACGTAGACCATTCGGAGACGTGGCTACAGGGAGACCATCTCTGATGTATCCTTCGCGACGGAGGGATTCATAATGAACCACGCCACGATAATCGAAGAAAATAGTGAGCATAACCTTGATTTTTTAACGAACTTGGCGTGATTTTTGTGATCTCCGCTCTCCTTTGGCACGATATTCGATCGATTGATCGGTTGTTTCTGGATCGTAAGCGTAGACCCAAGTCTCATTTCCAATTATTATGCGTTCCATCTTGTCCTGATAGTCCGAAAGCATCATTGCACAGACCTCCATGCAACACTATTTTTCCAAAAAATTGAGTGTTTTTGGCAAGAATCAAAATTTCACACTTTTCAGGCACAAAATGTCTTTCAAAATGGTGTTGACTGGCCCATTTGAAATTCTAACAATATCAGCAAGCGCTCTAGTATTCAATCTACGATTTTGCATAACCAATTCATTGATTTTGTCGACGTGTAGCCCATCAGTAGATGTTCTTGGTCGTCTTTGACGTGGTTTGTCTTTAACGCGTTCTCGACCTTCTGTGAGCAATTAACGCTAATCAAACACTCTTGCTCTTGACATTGACTTTTCACCAACGCCCTGCTGCAATATTCTGAACGTTTCGACGACTGAAATTTCAGTTCGTGCAAAAATTTAATGCTACTTCTTTATTGAATAATTTCAGACATTATAAAAATCGAAGAGACAACTTTCTTTTTTCACAAAACACAAGTGTAATTATATGACAAATAAAGATAATTGCATGAAATTTGAAATAGATAACTCTGACAGTAATAACAATTAAAAAATATAAACATTTGTCCGAATCGATAAACCCAGGAAGTTTGAATTGAAAAGTCTTACTCATATTTATAAACAGTAGTACATTTGAACTTCGACAAACTCTACTACAAATTGATCAGTAAAAATGAATCATTAACATTCCTAGACAAATCACAAAGCCGATTAAGTTATATCATAGTTTCACGAAAATAAACTTAGATTACATCTTTTTTATTCGATACATTGTTAAAAGCATGGAAACAATAATTTAGACAATTTTAAATATTATAATAGTCAGTAATTTTAATCGAACATAGGTTCATATTGGAAAACTCAAAGTTTGACTATTATCCAATTTTTCTATATAGAAAAGTATAGTGGGTTTTGAATAAGCTCTCTAAAAATTTTTTACAGTAATAAAATACTATCGTAGAAATTATTTACAATACACTGGATATTATTTACAATATAGAACAAAAATATAAAGTAAGAATATGATTTATTTATTGGAAAGTATCGTTGTAATAAATATACCAGGAGTGTAAGAGGAAATTGGACGGTTTCACTGTAAGATGTCGCTAGGAATGAGTATAACTTTCTATAATTTTATATATGTGTAAATTTTTTCGATTGGCATTAACCTTCAAAAATACACAAGTAATATTCCGCTTAGTAAGTGAGAGTTGTTTATCTCAGTGAATATATTGGGTTTCGATTCAAGTATATAGTATTAGTCTTTCTCATTTCATCAGAAGAAAAAAGCAGCTAATGCGCATCGGTTATTAGTAGAAAGGGGGATGCAAAATAGAGTTCTTTTAAAAACTCGAACCAAGAAGAATAAAGCTTTCACCTGATGAATTTGGCTCATCGACTGCAAGGAAAAATCGACTTGAACGTAAGACGAAGCTCTTTATTTGGTGTTTTAACAGTGCGTGTCCGGTGTCCACCAATTCGTGGTTCCGGCTCAGTACGCCTCGGCCCCTGGTCGCTCAACACGCGACCAGGTTCTTTTCACGGACACCCGACACATCCGCTCTATGTTCGTACCCGCTGTACAAGCACGGCTACGGCTCAACACTGGACGCTCAGCGCGCCATCAGTTTTGCTCGTATAGCGGCAATTAATTAGGGGGTTACATACTAGAAAAGCATGGCTTCGGCTCCTCACGCCTAGGCCCCTTGGTCGCTTAACACGCTACCAAGTACAGACCCATTCCCAATCAATTAGACAAATATATTTCTCGTTCTCGCTGAACACGCCAAAGCAAGACAATATACTTGTTTTTTGGTTTTATTATTAGCTTAAGTTTTATTTAAATATACTTCTTACTCTCGCTCAGCACGCCGGAGTAAGACAGTATATTGGTCTTTAATAAATTATTTGGATAAGGTTTTTTTTTCTTTCAATAATAAGAAAATATTAAATTTAACTTTCAAGAGAACATTTATTACTTAAATTTTACAAAACACAATAAGACAAAAAACTAAAATTACTATTTACAAAAAATCTATACAATTTTCGGCATGGAGCACACAACGCTACCGTTCATTTCCCCGACATCCGATAATGACATAAAATCTATGAAAGAAAAAAATAGTTTCTTTCTTTTATTCTAGTTCTCGCTCGAGGACTAGGATAAAAATAACAAACATACTACTGTGATCAAATTGAAAGGTTAATTAATTATATTTTCAAAATGTTTTCAATTCAGTTTGATCTCCTTCCTTGTCAGTCATCATAGCACTTGGCAAAGTCCTTCTTGGAATGGCCTCAAAACCACGCAGCGATTCAGTTTTTATTAGGTTGTCAAATATCACCCTTCCGCTTTTTTGCTCTTCATTCAATGCTTTATAAAAAGTGTTACAGTGGTCGGATTTACTTCAAATATGCGCCGTTTTGTTCGATAATATGTTTCCATCTAGACGGTAACTTCATAATACACCTCTCGTAGAAACCCATCTCCTTATTTGCGAAGAACTCGGACAGCCACTTTTCACTAGCCTCTTTTGAATCCAACTTTACACGACCAAGGGCGTACGACATGAACAGGAACAGGTGGTAATTACTTGGCGCTATGTCCGGGCTATATGGTGGATGCGATAAAACCTCTCATCTGAACTCCCGTAGCTTCCGACGAGTCATCAACGAAGTGTGTGGTCTGGCGTTGTCCTGGTGGAACACTACACCCTTCCTGTTGGCCAATTGTGGACGCTTCTGATCGACAGCCTGCTTCAAACTCTCCAGTTATTCACAATAGATGGTAGACTTAAGCATCTGGCCATATGGGAGCAGCTCATAGTGGATGATTCCCTTCCAATCCCACCAAACACACAGCAAAACCTTCCTGGCCGTCAATCCCGGCTTGGCCACTGTTTGGGATGGTCCACCGGCCTTGCACCACGACCGTTTTCGCTTGATATTCTCGTATGTGATCCATTTTTCTTCGCCAGTCACCATTCGCTTCAAAAATGGGTCGAGTTCGTTTCGTTTCAACAGCACATCGCAGGCGTTGATTCCGTCCAGAATGTTTTTTTGCGTCAAATTATGCGGCACCCAAACATCAAGCATTTTTTGTATTCAGCCTTCTGCAGATGGTTTAAAATGGTTTGGTGACTAACTCTCATCTCCTGGGCGATGTCACGAGATGCTACATGCCAGTCTATCTCGATAAATTCCATGATTTGATCGGTATTCATCGTCACAGGTCTTACGCCGGCTGGCTCATCCATGGTGTCGTTTTCATCGGCTCTAAATCGTCGAAACCATTCCTCTGTGGTTCAAAGTGATAGCGTACCATCCCCCAAAACACTATTAATCTCACGGAACGTTTCTCTAGCGGATTTGCTTTTGACGAAGAAAAACTTTAAAATAGCACGAATTTCGACGTTAGTGAACTCCATGTTTACACGTCTATAACTTTTGAACGTAATATCCAAACTAATCATGCATAGCGTCGTTTTTTACGTTATGTCAAGACTTTGCAAATGATTTATAGCATTGCGAGATACGAGCTCTGTAGCGCTTTGTACATAGCCGAAAAATTCATAAGACAAAAAGGCGGAAGGGAGAAATTTGACAACCTAATATCTCCTCAATCGAGTGAAAACTTCAGTTTTTTGAATAACCAGAAGTCACACCGAGGCAAATCAGGCGAATGAGCAGGTTGCGGAACGATATGCGTTGAACTTTTAGTTAAATGTTCATAAACGACCAATGATGTGTGAAATGGCACATTATTGTGATGCAAAAACCAAGAGTTTTTTTGCCATAGATCCTGCCTTTTTTGCGAACAACTTCACGCAAACGACGTATAACTTTGAAATCATATTTTTTGTTAACAATTCGGCCCGACGTAAGAATTCTGAATGCATCGCATCATAATAATCGAATAAACATGTTAACATAGCCTTGATTTTTTAGCTACTTTGGTGTGCTTTTTGAGTCCTATCTCGCCTTTAGTCCAATATTCGAATAAAATAAGTCCAAGTACGCTGAGACTAAAAGTCACTAGAAGCCGGTCACGAAGTAACAGATGTATCCCCGATAGCAAGGAGAATATACTGCAACCAACCAGAGACAGAATTGAGCCTTACTATTCGACTGTCTTTACACAGTCAGGCCAACGTTGTGCAGTAAGGCTCGATTAGATGGTATCTGTGATTCAATCACTCTTCCAGTCATCAAAGCCTGTCTAACAACTTCGATCACGTCTTGAGTGGTGTATGGACTTACAGCACGTTAGTTACGAGTTACACCCACCAGTATCTTAGGTCGGGTATTGAATCTAATTTTCATAAGAATTTGCTACAGCATTAAGTACTATATACTGTTTTATTTCTAAATAAAGATTTCAATTAATCATCTTTAATACCGTGACTTATACTTAAATTTTAAATGCATACAACATACACGCAATATATAAGGCATTTCGAAAATTTAAAAAAAGTCAAACGCCAATTTTCCAAGGGACTTGAAAATCTTGCTTTCAATATTAATTATGTATACATTATAAGCTGAAATATTATTCGTACACCTGTTTTAACTGTGCAAAGTTATAATTATTAATATTTGTGATAACAAATACAGGTAAGAAAAATAATAATTTATGAAATATTTAATAAATAATATGAAACGAACTATTGTAATTATTTGCTGTTCTTAACTTCTATTTTTAGCTTTTCATTAATGAAATATCTTATCATTATAATAATTCTGTTCATGATTTATGAATTATAAAATATTAATTTTTACCTTCCCAGGAGCTAATGCTTCGTATTGATGCCTCAATGATTGCAATTCGTAATCACAAGTAATTAGAGCTCCCTTTAACTCATAGTGAAGAACAATGTCACTTCGAAGTTCGTTAAATAGTTGACATATTTTTTCGGTTGGAGGAGGATTTAAATCTTAAATTAAAAAAATTATTATTTCATTATTTAGATTAGTAAAACTAACCGATAGACTTCCAATTAGGGTATTCTCTAGATTTAAAGAAAAAAATTAATTTATTATATTTTGATGTATTAAGTAAAACCAAAATATCCCTAAAAATTTCTAGGAGCTACCTTTCTGGGAAGTGAATTCAAATTAATAAAAACACTGCGTTACCAAGTTTAATATTTGTTAAAGTTTGCTCAATGCCTTTTAATTTTTTTTGTCCTAAACTACTAGGTAATTTTATTCGCTGTGAACGAAGTGATACTCCGCTATTTTTAAAGTCAGGAAATTTAATTCCTGTTGGCTCTGAAATTTGTAGTTTTACAACCTGTAAATGAAAAAAAAATTGCATAAATAAATATAAATATAATTTTTATACGAATAATATAAAATACTTTTATTTGAAAAAGTATAATATCTATTTAAATATTGCAGTATCTATTTCACCCTATCAAATTCTTATGTTTCGTATTTCTTTATTCACAAAATGAAGTTACGTAATTATCATCTTTGAGATAACTACATTATTAATGCATATCTTGCTACAATTTGATTTCTGAATAATGCAGAAGATTTTGATTTAAAGATAATCAAAAATATATTTTTAATTCCAATGAATTTTCTTTATAGATTATTTTAATAATATAATTATTGGAATTTAGTTAACAAAACATCCAGTAAATTACATATTTTCGCTGCTTCTTCAGATCGAATAAACGTCTTATGATGTTTAGTACTAATTTGAAACGTTTTAACGTTCAATTAGTTGTAAATCTGACCATACCAATATAGATAAATGTTAACTATCGACATGATATTGGTCTACTATGATAGAGCTAAACCTCCATTTGAGTTTCTAATTTAGTATTTATAAACAAAACATTCGGAAATATTCACTCAGTAATAAACCGAACATTACGATATAATGATCAAAATAAATTGGCTTTAACTCACACTCTATTAGATACATTAGATACAATTGTAGCTTATCATCGAAGTAAAGAAAACTCAACAAAGTAAGCATTTGTTATTCTTGTTAAATAATATATAAGAGTGAAACAAGTCATAGGAAATGAAAAATTAGCTTTTTTTAAGTATACTCGATTCATCGAAATATGAAATTTCATATTTCGATGAATACTTTGTCAAATCAATACGCTTACATCGATACCTAACTTATTTTAATCTTTAAACATTAATTATTAATAAAAATAAAAACTTCAATTACAAAAAAAAAATCAAAAACATATTTTTTAAATGCAATAACCCTATATTCTTGACTCTCAGCGAACTCTATTGTCTATCAAGGATTTAAACTCATCTTTAATTTAATTTCTTTATATATTATAAAATATTAGTTTTATTTAACTTACATTAGATAAATCTGCTTTATTTAATTTATGTCTTGTAGCGTTACTATTTTTTTTAGACGATTTTCTATCATTTTTTCTAGAATCGGTTTGGTGATCAGCAGCAGTAATTAATTTTTGTAGATCTTGAGTTTTGCGATCTCTTTCTTTCTTACGTTGTTCTATTTTTCTTAATTCCGATATTAATGTTTGTTCTTCTTCTATTTGTTCTGCTGTACGTTCAAATAATTTCTTTAATTGATTTTTTCTGCGACGCTCGTGTTCATAATCAAAAATATAAACTTTTTCATGATGTGACTTAGCTTTGTTTAATGATGCACATACTTGGTAATACCTTTAAATAAATAGATTTTATAAATTATAAAATATTTTTTTTAAACGCATGCAAATATCATGACTAATTCTTCTATCAATTAGTAGAGATTAGTAATTGAACGTAGAGCTAATGAAAACCTAACATTTCCCAAATAACGGGAGAACGTAAAAGAAAATATTACAATACGACATTGCTGATAAGTGATACATTACGAGATGGCATGAAGTTAGCGGCCGAGCGAAGCGACGTTGCTAATGTCATGCCAACCAATGAAGCAGTAATAAGCCGTGTGTGGTACACTATTTTATACTACGAGGAACATAAATTCGCTTATCTATGGTAAATATATAAGGCAATAAAAAATAGTAGAATATAGAGAGCTAGAATTTATTGATTTAAGTGATTAATAACAACTATTATATTTTTTAATATAATAAAATAACATCCGATATCAAAGTAAAACATAAAAAAGTATACTTCCTATTGTTCATGTTTTATCGAATAAAAAAGGAGATTTAAATGCTTAAATGCATAATTAATATTAGTATAATAATGGAATGATAAAAAAATTATCTAGTATTTTTTTATGTTATTTAACATCGCTCTATTTATATGCTTCCAAATATTGGTGCTAATCAGCGACGGAGGTCTATGATGTGTTTGTAAACAAAGCACATGTAAATTATGACAGTAGTGCTTGTGTCAATCAGCCAAGACCGAGATTTGAACTTGGATCGACAAGTTACTAGTTTTTCGCTCTAGTGATTGAGCCATCGTATACCTCTATCTAATAATTTATTTAATAAATACAGTCCTAGTAAGGATCCCAAATTTCATCACACTAAGAAGCTTAAAGGAGTAGATAATCTGAAGAGTAAATAGTTTTGAATAGTTTATTATATTTTATTAAAGATAATTTCATTCAATTCATTTTTTTGTAAAGATATTTATTATTAATAATTATTGTTATATGTAAAGTTATTATAATTAGTTTAAAAATTATTGGATATAAAGTTATTAAATTTGTATCAGAATGATATAAACAAAAGAAACCTTTAAATGATAATGAATTATTAATAATTAACTGGTCTTTTTAATATTAGAAATTCTAAAAATCTTTAAAACTCAATTTTTTATATTAAAATAAATATAAATAAGATAATTATTAAAATATTAATTGAAGATTTTATTAAAAATTTAATTGAATAGTTGATACTGTATTACCTTTATTCTCCCTAATTTGGTAAAGTATAAGAATAAAATTGATATACCTGTAATTATTATTAAGAAATATATATATATATATATATATATATATATATATATATATATATATTGTAGACGCAAATACAAGGAGCATAGGGTCATTTAGGTATAAGTACGGGGAAATCCCTATCGCACGACTACCTCTCGCCCACATTAGGAATAGCCAGTACGCGGCCGCGCTTGCAGGTTTATACCCGTATGCAAAAGTACCTTTAATAAAGTTAACAACATAGATCTCTCCGAAGAGATAATCAGTATGATTTTCGACATTGTGCGGAAAGGTCGAGTTAAGTTTGTTGCACCCTTTGATTGTGTACTATAACCTGTCGTAATTTGTTTATTTCATTTGATTATAATAAAATACTATAATATCGTGAGTGTGTTTAGAAATTGTGGCTTACACTTATTTTCTCACTATCCTGACATTCCCTCTCTACAACTCAGAAGTGGGATAAAGAATAAAACGCAGGTTCTGTGATAACGCAGGTGACACATTTTGGAGTAAATTTTTTTCTTTTCTTCCGTTTGACGAAGTTTTATAGTGTCGGTGACACCGTGCTAATTTTGCCGCTTGAAGAAATTTAGTATTTGTTATTAGTATTTGTTTTGTGATTGTGTTTTGATGATGTCAAACGACTATACCGTAGCAGAGCTTAAGGAATTTTTAAGAGCACGAGATTTGTCCATGACGGGGACAAAAAATGAGTTAATACTGCGTTGGGAAGCAGCTAACGCAAATATTTGGATTCAGATTGCAGTAGTGAAACAACGGATAAAGTAAAAGAATTATATGGAAATTATTTAAAAATAAAGGAATCGAGTAATTACGTAAATGAATTTGAAATGAAAATATCTTTAAAAAATAACGATGTCATTAGTTTTCGACCACGACGTTTATCCTATGCAGACAAAAGAAAGTTACAGATAATATTAGATGATTTGTTAAATAGAAAAATTATACGGTCAAGCGAGTCTCCATATGCCAGCCCTATAGTATTAACTAAGAAAAAAAGCGGCGAGATGCGACTTTATATAGATTACCGCGAATTGAATTAAATAACAGTTAAGGATAATTTTCCCACTCGACTAATAGATGATAATATTGATAATATTGATCGATGATAATATTGATTAAAAAACAAGAAGTATTATACAACACTAGATTTTAAGGATGGCTATTATAATGTCCCTATATCCGTAGAGTCTATTCAATATACATCCTTTGTCACTCCGTTGGGACAGTTTGAGTTCCTTTTTTGTCCATTTGGGTTAACAAATGCCCCTAAAGTATTTGCAAGATTTATCCAAAAAATATTTTATGAACTGACGCGGAAAGAAAAGTTGCTTATATTTTTTGACGATTTTCTGTTAGCTACCGAAACCCTAGAGGAACATTTTGAGATCCTACGAGAAGTTTTGGAACTGCCAGCAAAACACCGACTTATATTGAAATTAAATAAATGTTTCTTTATACAGCACGAACTAAATTATTTGGGATATCAGGTTAACGTGGAAGGGATACGAGCTAATGATGACAATATTGTCGTGGTTATAAATTACCCCGTCCCACGGAACGCGAAAGAAACACTGCGATTTGTTTCCCTAGCAAGTTACTTTATCGCGGAATTTTCGATTATCGCGAAGCCTTTATACGACATGATACGGAAAAATGCGGTTTTTGGAATTTAACGAAAAGCATAACGATGCGTTTGAAAAACTTAAAGAAATGTTGTCAATGAAACCAATACTAAGCATTTATTCTCCGACCCGGGAAATCGAACTGCATTGCGACGCAAGCGCGTCAGGATTTGGCGCGATTTTATTACAAAAACAAGCAGACGATTTGTTGAAACCGGTATCATTTTACAGCCACCGTACGACTCCGGCTGAGTCTAAATACCATAGCTTCGAACTAGAATGCCTCGCCGTAGTAAATGCAATTGAGCGCTTTGAAATTTATTTAAAAGGAATACATTTTTAAATTATTACGGACTGTGAAAGTTTCCAACTGACACTAAAAAAGGAAAACATAAATCCGCGGATATCACGATGGGCAATGTTTTTACAAGACTATGATTTCGAGATACGGCATCGCCCTGGGAAAGAATGGGTCACGTCGATGCTTTAAGTAGATGTCACGGTGTACTTGTAGTTGAAGCGAATACTTTTGAAGAAAAGTTATCTATTTGCCAGAATAAAGACGTAGATATCGTAAAAATACGCCAAAAATTAGAACAAACAGAATTGAAACATTTTAAAATGCGTGACGGTCTTGTGTATCGCAAAGATAAAATGAAAAAGTTAATGTTGTACGTTCCGAGCGTGATGGAAAATAACGTCATACGTACAAGCCATGATGATCTTGGACACATGGGAATCGACAAGGTCGAAAAAAATATAACTAAGGTATACTGGTTTGCGAATTTATGTACGAAAATTATACATAGGAAATTGTCTTCGTTGCATTAAATTCTCTCCGGGGAGTGGAAAACGGGAGGGGTTTTTGCATTCCGTCAAAAGGAAACAAACATTTTTTGGCGATTATCGACGCGTTCACGAAATTTTTGAAATTATATCCATTTAAGTCCACAAAATCGAAAAAATCGATCAAAAACATTTAAAAGAATATTTTCGAGCGTACAGTAAACCCAGGCGAATAATTACCTATCGGGGAAGTGCGTTTACTTCAAGTATTTTTAAAGATTTTTTGAAAGATGAAAAAATTGAACAATCATTATTTGCGGTGGGTACGCCTCGCGCGAATGGGCAGATTGAAAGGTATAATAGGACGATTACACCCATGATTGCAAAGTTGTGTGAAACGCCAAAAGATTGGGATACAGTACTTGAGAAAGTTGAATTTGCACTAAATAATACCGTATGCCCAGTTACAAATGAGACGCCAAGCCGCTTATTGTTTGGAATCGACTAGTTAGGAGACATTAGTGACTACATGCGATTATTATTTAGCGGAAATGAAGAGAATGATAGAAATTTACTGGAGATCCGCGAAAAAGCAGCAAATAATATTTTAGAAAACCAATTAGTTGATTTTAAATCCGTATGTTTTTGTTTCAAATAAAAATTTAAATAAATATATTTGTACGAAATTTATTTATTTGAATTAATGAATTTTTTTCAGTTTCGTAGGACAATGTAAATTATATTTTTAATAGATAATATGATATAATGCAAATAGCAATGCAATAAAACTTATTATATAAAAATGTAATACATGTTGTTAGATAATTAATTTAAAATAAGAGGAATTGTTTATATCCACTTGTAGTTTTATTATTAAGTTTTAAACTCAAAATTTTGGCAGCGGTGTGCAATATAAAAGATTAACTGATGTTTCAAGAAATTCTTTAAGTACGCATACCTTTTCGTAGTATCAATCCGCACCACTATCGCCGACACGCAGCGAACTTGAAATTTAAAAAATACACACACACAAAAGCTAAATACATAAAGCATTTCTTGGTCGACACCAGTTACTCGATGAAATATGCGTTAAGTGATCATTGCACACTCTACTACGAAATTTTATAGAAAACCATAGAAAACGCACGCTTGAATTCTTTCGGAAAGAGGCCTGCAATGGCTCGATCGCTAGAGCGAAGGACTACTGACTAATGATTCGAGTTCAAATCCCGATCTCGGCCGATTGACACAAGCACGTTGTAATAATTTACATGTGCTTTGTTTACAAACACATCGTAGACCTCCGTCACTGATTAGCACCGGTATTTGGAAGCATAAATAGAATGTCGTTATATAACATAAAAAACCACTCTTGCTTCTTTTTTTGCTTTGTCTTTTACTTTCTCTTTCCGTTGCACGCAGAACTTCGAGGACTTTCCAAGAAAGCGAAGTCTACCGGACAGATCTGAACTACCATTTTCATCATTTTTTCTATATCAACTTTTGATAAGCTTTTCCCATGCAAAGCGAGCGTAGTTCCCACTCTTTCTATCTACCCTTCATAGTCATCCCCTTTAATCGCACGAACTCGAAAACTATATCTGGAAAATCACACGCGGCCAAGTACGTACGTTTATCGACGTGGCGCTGGGGGTCAAAAGTTTACTACAGTTTCTCATACGGGCATCGGCGATCTCTACTATGATATCTGCTATAAGTTTCAGAGGCAATTCTATGTTTACTTGCCTGAAGCGCGCCACCGCGTATTCAAGAGGATAACATGGTATAACCTCATCTTATCACGTCTAAAAGTCATGATAGCAATGGAGATACAGACGTTAGTAGACTTTCTATCGGTCCTTTGCAATTCAACTTCAATATTCGCTCCGTTAGGGCACTAATCTGGACTCTGACATCATTTATACGTAATTTGCTTTATAACAGTTTTTTCGGGCTGAATTATGATATCATAAGTAACTTTTTTTACATCGAATTCCCATAATAATATTATAGTCACTTTTTCAATTATCTCCATACAAATTCATTATTATACTTTACTTCCCATTTCCTCTAATTAAACAAAAGAATAAGTTTCATAAAACAGCATTTTTTTTAAGTTCAAATAGAGAAAATTATTACAAATTGGAAATAATAGTAAACTTTTTCCTGCAATTCTGCTAATGAAGAATAAATAAAATAATTAACGAAAACCATTATAATAAGACTAGATGGTATATAACTAGATGGTCTTGAATCACGAACAGCAACTCAAAGTAGTCCGCTTAAAGTATTAATACCAGGCCAGTTCAGACGAATGATCATATACAACTTTGGAATTCATATCCTAAAAAAGGTGTGACGTTAGTCGGTATTACCCTTTTTGTTTTTCAGGTTCATCTGACACTACTCTCACACCTTATGGATATCTTTTGATTTTTGTAAATGTTATTTTCTCTTACATGGGAAAATCTATCTGTCTGTCTGTCTGTCGCTCTCTCTCTCTCTCTCTCTCTCTCTCTCTCTCTCTCTCTCTCTCTCTCTCTTCTCTCTCTCTCTCTCTCTCTCTCTCTGTCTGTCTTTCTTTCTTTCTCCTTCTCTTACAAAATCGTTCTGTATGCAAAATCATACTGAATATAGTTTATGACGACAAATTATGTTTTTATTGTTATACATTATATTAACTTCAGAATTGTGACAAGAGACTATGTTTGTTTTTAGTTTGAAGAAAAGAAATGATGCCATAATAGGGTTCTTTACCAACAACCTCGAAACTATGTATATATAAATAAAAATATATCGTCACTTCTGCATAAAAAGGAAATATCCATCTTCTGCTTAAAAAATATGCTATTCGCATACCAACATTTTGCTTGAATTTCAGTTGGCAACACTACGAAAATATTCACGGTATTGAATCGAAAAAAACGGAAATATACGAAATATATATATATATATATATATATATATATATATTATATTGTACATATTATATATACATATTATATATATCATATATACATGAGTTAGTAACTTGGTGATCCGAGTTCAAATCCCAGTCTCGGCCGATTGACACAAGCACCGCTGTAATAATTTATATGTGCTTTGTTTACAAACACATCGTAGACCTCTGTCGCTGATTAGCACCGGTCTTTGGAAGCATAAATAACGCGACGTTAATTAACATAAAAAAAAAAATTATATATACACATTTTAAATACTGCCCTCTCTTGACAGACTTGGAGTGTAGGGTACCCTATAGTTTTAAGATTTGTAATAGGTTAGTTTATTAATTCAGTTATTCTTAGATGTATAGCTATATCGTTTATTCGGTGTGACATGTGTGATCTGAAATTAGTGGCGCATTAACGGCTCATAATAGATTACTTATCGATCGCTGAAGTAGCCGTAAGGTACGAACTTATGGTACGGATTATTATAAAAAAGATATATAATATGACAGATGACTACATATAGTATTCAGTTGATAATCTAAAATAATATTTTACTCACTTAAGATAATTATAATAAATTGTATTCTACATCGTTAATATGAAAAATTTCTGGTGAAAAGTATGTTGAATTTAACACACATATAAAAAATGATATTGTCCGTGGCTCGATAATAGCTCGACTTATATTGTTTATGGAATTTACATTCAGACTCATAATAGCGTTACCATTTCTTAACAATTTCATATTATTACGCCAATTAATCTTTACAAAATGAATTAAATATTGATGACCACCTGAAATTTGTAAACTTGAAAATTTTCTGCTTTTCAACTCAGGCATTAGAAAATACAGAGATTATCGTAAAAGAAAATAAAAAAATAAAAATCAAATTAAAATTAAAATTATATATTTAAGTTATCTGTCTTTTAGGAAATAATCAAATAAACATTCATTTACATTTATCACGTCGAATAAATACCTTTTTCAAAAGCAGACTTTTAAACATCTAGTTTCAAACGTTTGGCATGCCTTAGACATACTCTGGGCCGCAATCACCGTGATCATGGAAAGCAATGGAAAGGCGAGCAAGAAGGAAAAGATGAAAAGAGGCAGGGGAGAAGAAAAGTGTTTTTCTTATAACATGATTATTATATTGATTTTCATTATTATATCCCTCTCTTCTGTTCTGTACTTCTTGTCTTTATCTCAAGTCGATTTTTCTTTTCTTATAATTCATTTTGCGGCATTATAATTATTTTTCATTTAGCGTTTGAATTTTCTAGAGTGCTTAGACTTAGTGTTTAAATTTTTTTAGTATTTATGTTGTTTGTATGAAATAAGCACTCTGTAAGTATTTAGCAATAAGTCTTGTATTTGGAAAAATAACCATTATATTTTAATAAAATTTATGTAATTACTAAAAGTAAATTGTATGGTTCTCGATTAATTCCATAAATTGTAATGAATTATTTGTAATTATAATCATCAAATAAAATAATAAACTAACAAGCATTTCTGCTCATTTCCTTTTTAACCTTTAGATAACCGAGATGACGTCATATGGCGCATAACAATTTTTGATCACGAAATCAATGGAAATAACTTTTTATAGTCCCTGATAATGAATATGAGAGCAGATTATAAAAATTACTTCCTCCAAAGGTGTGTATGCCACTCTTTACCTCTCCAAGCACTCAATAACCTCTAATAATAACTTTATGTAGAATTTTATTGTCATGTTTGATTTTTGAAAAATTATGACATTTGAGGGGAGGAAAAAGTTAGAAAGCTACTCTTAGGAATTGCATCTTCGAAATCTGACCTTAAATTCGTATTCAGTGATCTCTAGAACCCTTTAGTATTAAGTTCTCATACAGTTTCACACAAAAATTAAATTTTGAACATTTTTACATTGTGTTATACCGAACGCCGTCGGGATACGCCATGTGGCACCCACCTCTGACTCGCACATATAGATCCTTGATTGATATACTATAGGTCATAGATAACTTTTATATCTAAAAAATCGATTTTTTTTATTTACTAAAATCTCGGCGATCTAAAGGTTAAAGAATCTTTTTCTGTTTCATATGGATAAGAGGAAGATTCCGAGATTTAATAAATAAAACATTATTTTTGAGCCTATTTAAGAACACGTTTCTTAGCTCAAATGTATGATAGGAAAGAAAGCTGATAGACATAAAAACCCCCAATTTCTATAAGCTAACCATTTAGCAGACGATATCGCGGTAAGTGACGCGATGATTCGAATGGATCAATTATTCGTAGTAAACTGTCCTTCGTAATCTTGAAAGAGCTTTCTTGCTGCTGCCCCTATCCCTTGTCGTTTTCTCCTCGCTCTATGATACTATATGCGAGACGATGCGCGCTAAAACAATTAAGAATAAACCTACAATCGACATACATATATGCATACCTTATTCGGTGGCCAGTTAACATATAAATCCAAAGTTCCGTCACTCTATAATTTCGACCACTGTGTTACTTCAGTGACTTATCCTGTCACTGAACAGACATTTTTCTGTCCTGAGTATCATTGCTTTTCTGCTTTAAAGGATCAAATATGCATTGAGTACCCGTTGCAAATTTTATCATGACATTATATATAATAGAAAACCATAGAAAATACATGCTTCAATTCTTTTTAATGGATATTTTACGTAATGGAACGTTCGGATATTATGCATACTACTAACTACATGTCTCGAAAAAACAACAAACACGTTTCTAATCTCGACTATTATTGTTTTGTTGCTTTGAACGATGAAATATGCGTTAAGTGATCATTGCACAATCTACTACGAAATTTTATAGAAAACCGTAGAAAACGCACGCTTTAATTCTTTCGGAAAGAGGCCTGCAATGGCTCGATTGCTAGAGCAAAAGACTAGTATCTTGGTGATCCGAGCTCAAACCACGGTATCGGCCGAGTGACAAAAGCACCGCCATAATTATTTACATGTGCTTTGTTTACAAACACATCGTAGACCTCCATCGCTTATTAGCACCGATATTTGGAAGCATAAATAAAGCGACGTTAAATAACATAAAAAAAATTACTAGATAATTTTCTTATCATTCCATTATTATAGTAATATTAATTATGCATTTAACAGAGTAATTCCAATTATACAAGATGTTAAATTTTACAAAAATAGAGCGCCTTTAAATAACAAAAAAATTCTTTCTGAAGGGCATTTCTACTCGATGAAACGTTTTAATATTTTGAATACTACCACTACACATCGCAGAAAGACAACGTATACTTTTTTGTGAAAGATGATATGACTTATTGTTTTTTTCTGATTGTAAACAATAAAAGGAAGGAACACGATAGATGCTCCTTGCTCACTTAGTTATAATTATATGAAGGAAAAGTTGCTTTTTTTCTATTTATAGAGTTAATAAGTAAATAATAATATATTCATTGCAAACGTACATAGTGAACAGTATTTTATAATAATTATTATAGTGTCTACAAATAAGGACAAATACTTACATTATGAAAAAATGTACTATAGATATACTAATTTTTACTAGAATTTTTATTAAAAATTAGTAAATGTATAGCAATCATTAATAAAATTATATTGAAGGTTCTCGTAAGTTAAGTATGTTTCCCTATCAGTAACAAGTTTAGTGAATTTTCGTTAAACATTTCTTTCAATGTATCAAAAAACTTTCTGTGCTGCAATTTCATGATAAAATGTGTGATGGACACTCTACATAATTGAAGTAGAACTCAAGTAATTAAATAAAAAAACAACAACGATAAATTTACTATAAATAAAAATGTTGGTTTTCATAAAATCTATCCACTTTCCGGACGTGAAATTTTATTGTTATTTAACATAATGATACTTGTCTGGTAATTCTGACTGATATTGATCTTTTCTGAAAAGATTCTGAACTTGATATTTAGCTTTTTTGAAATTGAGCTTTTTTGGGGATATAAAATATAAAAGTGAGATTTTCAAAATTGCTTTTTGTAGTTACTTTTCAAACAATACCATTTAGTCCCCTCCCCCGATCCCCATACCATCACACGATATAGTGCTCTAATTAATGAGGTATCGAGATTATTTAACACTATAAGACTTGAGAGTTAAGCTTAAAAGTGCAGTGATCGACGTTAAATCATAGCTTTTGAATTGCTTAAAATTCGAGAACAAAACCGACCATTGTTCTTCGAAAAGCCACCAGAGTCTCCGCATTTTATAAATATTTAAGAATTATCAGCAACCTTAAGCGATTGAAGCATTGAGAGACGAGGCCTATGAAGCCATCAAAACTTTATTAGCGATAATGCGAGAGCAAACGCAAATATGCGAACATTAGAACTACGTTTTGAAAATAAAAATGTAATCGTTAAGGAATTCGGAGACAAGCGGGAAGAAGATTTAAACTGTTTGGAGTTGAGGTAAATAAATAGCACATATTTTGTGAAGAAATTAGAAAATGCAGTTCCTACTCTTAGATAATTAGATCATATTGGTCATTTATTAGGAGGCGAACTTAATTTCCGACCTTTTTAACGGTAAAAAGGACATTTATGTTGGAAAATAGATACACGCTAGCTTCATCAAAATATTTTCCGTCATTTTCTACTACTTTTTTGCATCTTTCTGGCAATATGGCAATACCGTAGCGAAAGAATAATGTTGATTTCGAGGCGATCCAATTATCCACAAATTCTCGCACTTCATGAACATGTTGGATGTGCGTATCAACGAGTTCGTGCTGCATCGATCTGAATAGGTGGTAATCAGAAGGCGCTATGTCTGCCGAGTACGCTGGGCGCGGTAACACTTTTCATTCCAGCTCCAACAGGATGTTTTTGACGGCTTTCACAACATGTGGCCGAACGTTATCATATAAGAGAATGAGTTTGTGCCTATTACTCGCTATTGCTGATCTATGTTCGATCAATTTTTGTTGCAAATCATTCAGTTGGCGTTTGTATACCTCGGCAGTGATCATTTTGTTAGGTTTAAGCAGCTCGTAGTAGCACAGCAATACCTTCTGGCCGTAGATGTTCCGTTTTGGTGTTTTTGATACTCATGACTTTTTGCACTTAGGATCGTCATAGTAGATCCACTTTTCACCACCAGTTACAAGACGCGATAGAAAACTCTTCTTTTTTGCCTGGCAAGCAAAGACAGTACGATGTTGTATCGATTCATAATGGCACTTTCGGTCAAATCGTGTAGCATCCATTTTCCTTCTTTATGAATCTTTTCCATCGCACGTAAACGTTTGGCAACTGCTCTGTCACTGACTCTTAACTTATTAGCGAGCTCTTTCTGCGTTTGAGCTGAGTTTTCGTTCAATACTACTTGCAATTCACTATCTTCAAACTTTTCGGTTGTCCAGAACGTTCTTTGTCATTAACAGCAGTATCAGTATATCAGAACCGCTGAAACCGTTTTTTACATATTGTAAGCGATGGAGATTGTTCGCCATGACATTCTTGAAACAATCGATAAGTTTCTGCTACACTTTTTTTATCAAAAACGATTTATTACGATTAATTTGTTACTGATCAAAAAATTATAATGTTTGCACAAATGATGGCACCTGTTAACTGAATTTTATTGGTAAATCCCAAAACTAAAAAATGACTACTAAATAGTTATTTATACGAGAAGAATTTCGATATCGTGATAATCACCGTTTGTAGTTTTCTATTTTTGTAGTTGTTAGTATTATTATAGATTTTATATTTTAGTATTATTATAAATTTAATATTCAAATCTTTGTTTTATTTAATAAAATTGAAAAAATATTGATTAATTTTTAACAAAAAATTGTTTAATTGTTTTAAGTAAACGTTTTTTTCAAAAATTCAATATATTTGAGTCTTTATATAAAATTGTTGAATCTCTATTTATTTAATTTTATTTTTCATGTATACATATTTCCGATTAGTAAAATTCAATTAATAAATATTTTTTTTTGCTATTCAAATAACCTGTTTGATATTCATGTTTTGATATTCAAATAAACCTGAGTTACAAAATACAAGCTTAAAATTACAAAATATTCGTTGATTTTAAATCCGTATGTTTTTGTTTCAAATAAAAATTTAAATAAATATATTTGTACGAAATTTATTTATTTGAATTAATGAATTTTTTTCAGTTTCGTAGGACAATGTAAATTATATTTTTAATAGATAATATGATATAATGCAAATAGCAATGCAATAAAACTTATATAAAAATGTAATACATGTTGTTAGATAATTAATTTAAAATAAGAGGAATTGTTTATATCCACTTGTAGTTTTATTATTAAGTTTTCAACTCAAAATTTTGGCAGCGGTGTGCAATATAAAAGATTAACTGATGTTTCAAGAAATTCTTTAAGTACGCATACCTTTTCGTAGTATCAATCCGCACCACTATCGCCGACACGCAGCGAACTTGAAATTTAAAAAATACACACACACAAAAGCTAAATACATAAAGCATTTCTTGGTCGACACCAGTTACTCGATGAAATATGCGTTAAGTGATCATTGCACACTCTACTACGAAATTTTATAGAAAACCATAGAAAACGCACGCTTGAATTCTTTCGGAAAGAGGCCTGCAATGGCTCGATCGCTAGAGCGAAGGACTACTGACTAATGATTCGAGTTCAAATCCCGGTCTCGGCCGATTGACACAAGCACGTTGTAATAATTTACATGTGCTTTGTTTACAAACACATCGTAGACCTCCGTCACTGATTAGCACCGGTATTTGGAAGCATAAATAGAATGTCGTTATATAACATAAAAAACCACTCTTGCTTCTTTTTTTTGCTTTGTCTTTTACTTTCTCTTTCCGTTGCACGCAGAACTTCGAGGACTTTCCAAGAAAGCGAAGTCTACCGGACAGATCTGAACTACCATTTTCATTATTTTTTCTATATCAACTTTTGATAAGCTTTTCCCATGCAAAGCGAGCGTAGTTCCCACTCTTTCTATCTACCCTTCATAGTCATCCCCTTTAATCGCACGAACTCGAAAACTATATCTGGAAAATCACACGCGGCCAAGTACGTACGTTTACCGACGTGGCGCTGGGGGTCAAAAGTTTACTATAGTTTCTCATACGGGCATCGGCGATCTCTACTATGATATCTGCTATAAGTTTCCGAGGCAATTCTATGTTTACTTGCCTGAAGCGCGCCACCGCGTATTCAAGAGGATAACATGGTATAACCTCATCTTATCACGTCTAAAAGTCATGATAGCAATGGAGATACAGACGTTAGTAGACTTTCTATCGGTCCTTTGCAATTCAACTTCAATATTCGCTCCGTTAGGGCACTAATCTGGACTCTGACATCATTTATACGTAATTTGCTTTATAACAGTTTTTTCGGGCTGAATTATGATATCATAAGTAACTTTTTTTACATCGAATTCCCATAATAATATTATAGTCACTTTTTCAATTATCTCCATACAAATTCATTATTATACTTTACTTCCCATTTCCTCTAATTAAACAAAAGAATAAGTTTCATAAAACAACATTTTTTTTAAGTTCAAATAGACAAAATTATTACAAATTGGAAATAATAATAAACTTTTTCCTGCAATTCTGCTAATGAAGAATAACATAAAATTTAGCTTAAATATAACATATAATATAATTCCAAAATTGAAACTTGAAATTTCCATGCATAATAAATATTTTATAATTGCTACGAATGGAATTAAACTTTAAGATTAAACTAAAAATTATATAAAAATATAACAGATAAAATGTATCCAAAAAATTCTTATTTAATTTATCAGAAAATGTATAAGTAATTGTAAAGATCAAAACAGGTGATTCTTTGTAATAAAAGATAAATATTTTCTCATGTATAACATTACAAAATCAATGCTGTACTTGATCAAACATAAGAAAGCTTTCAAATAAATAATTAAAAATAATTTTTGAAATTTACAATCATTTTAAAATATCTCAGAAAAGAGACTAAAGTAAACTAATAAATCATTTATTTACAAGTAAATTACAATATTTAAAATAATTTAACAAACCTATTTTTTAAATCTTCAATAGTTCTTACAGGATATTTCTTTAAATCCCATCTATCATGAACAATATTAAATCTAAGATCAAACCGACGGCAAAGATCAAATAAATGATCAGTCTCTGCTCTTGTCCATCCACTTGTTACTAAATGCTGCACATATTCTGTATTGGTATAAGCTGGAATTGGAACTTGTTTATTAAATTTGGCAAAAGGATATTCTTTTCCTGCATCAATTACACGTCTCCAATGATGAAAAACTGCTTCGTCACTCCGAGCTGGGTTTATAAATGATGTCCATTTCCATGATCTTGCTTTTTTCATACCTAATTTAGCTCTTATTTGTTTATAGCCATTTCCAGTATCAGTAGGATACAGAGGTGGAACATCATTGTTATCTTTACAAAGCAAAGCAAAAACTTCTCTATGCATACCTTCAGGACGTTTAGGCACTTTATAATCATATTTCCTTTTAATCCTTTTATCTCCAGCAATAATCGACTCTTTTGTAAGTTCTCCTATCACTGGAGTTTCTATATCTAATATATCTCGTACATCAGTCATGATTAGTATTGTTATAATACTTTTTATATTATTTTCTATTAAATAACACTAATTAGTTTGAATTAAACTGAAAAACTTCTTTTTCTGTTAAACATGATTTATGTTTGAAAACTAAATTTAATTTTGACTTGGAGGCACTTCAAACATCTACATAGCAATTACAGTTGTGTTATATATTAATTATGTCTTAATAACTAAAGCTTGGAAATTATAATTAAAGACTTCAGCTTTTTTTGATTTAATAAAAGAAAAGTAAAACATTTTAATCGGAAAATATTACAAACATTGTATTTCGATATCAAATTAGTCAATAAATTAAATTACTAGCTAATTTTTATAAATTTATTAGTTACTTAACTATACACAGTTTAACTATACATCTATAAATATCAGTACAATATTTATATTTTTATGGTAAACACATCCATATACTTATATCAGAGATAATAAGGGGAGATCGCCGATGCCCATGTTAGACATTGCAGTAAAATTTTGACACTCAGCGCTGCGGCGGTGAACGTCGGTACTCCCTTCGTGCGATATTCCGGATGTTGGTTTTCGAACTGGTGTGATCGAGGGAGAGACAGCGTTCAGTAGGGGGGGGGGGGGCGCCGAAACAATAGATGCAATAAAGGGATTAACTGGTGTCGAAATTCTTGAAATGCGTATAGATTTTCTTGCCTGCGTGCGTAAGTGTGCATGTATGTATTTATATACACGTATTTTCTTAAAATTTTAAATTCGCTGCATGGCGATGATCGAGGCTACGAAAAGGTATACCTGGGTATACGCATTTAATGAATTTCTTCGTCTACACCAGTGAATCCCATTTGCTACACCCCGCTGCCAAATTTTTAAGAAAATACGTATGTATATATATATATATATATATATATATATATATATATACACGTATTTTTTTTAAATTTTGAGTTTAAAACTTGATAATAAGACTGCGTTGATCTTAATAATAATACTAATTTGATATGAAAAACTATACTTCCTGTAAATTATTTATATAATAATATTCATTAAATTTTTATATAATAAATTTTATTTCATTGCTATTTACATTATATCATGCATTCATTAAAATTAATTCAATAGTTATTAGAATACAACAAATATTTATTTAAATTTATGTTTAAAACAGAAAGATACATATTTAACACGAATGAATATTTTGTAATTTAGAGTAAACTACATATTTGAAACAAACAATTAAGTTTATTTGCATAGCGAACATATATTTATTACATTACACTAAATAAATGATTGAAAAGTAATAAATATTTCTTGAATTTTACTAAACGGAACTACATATACGTAAAAAATAAAGTTAAATAAATAAATATTTGAAAAACTATATATATACTCAAATTTATCAAATATATTCAATTTTTGGAAAAGCTATTCAATATGAACAATTAAATAGCTTTATTAAAAGGTGAAATATATTTATTTGATTATATCCAACGAGTTGTTAAAAACTAATAAACATTTTTTCGATTTTATTAAACGAAGCACAAATATTTAAATATTAAATTTAAAAGAATAAATCATTTAATAAAACTATTTATATCTTATATGTAAATAATTTTTTCAAAAATAGAAAATATTTTTTTGATTTATATATATATTTTGTAGTTTTTACTATTTATTTATTACATTTAATATTTAAATCTTTGTGCTTCGTTTAATAAAATTAAATAAATATTTATTAGATTTTACAACTGGCAAGGAATAATCAAATAGATCTAATCCACCCTTTGAGAAAACTATTTCATTCTTTTGAGTAAATAGTTTTTTCAAAAATTGAATATATTTCTTGTATATATATATATACAAGAAAATATTTTCTTGAACCAATAATTTCAAATTTAAAATCAGGAAAATAAATTCTTGGATTAATTACATATCTCCTACATTTTTCTCAAGATTCTCTAGAAAATGGGTGGCTGAAATTGGTAATTAAATAAATATTTTCTTATCTAAAGAAACTATTTCTTGAACCAATAACTGAAGATTTTGAATAAAAAAATTTAGATATTTGATTCAAGCCGACAAAATTAAGTGGATATATACTTGGATTAAGAATTTCAATAATTCACTCAAGAAATTTAATTTAAAATGAAGAATTTGATTCTTATTTTTAAAGCAATAATTACTTGAAATACGTTTTTATTTTCAAAAACATGAAAATTCAAGTATGTTAAATGTTTAAAAGTAGTGCATAGTTCCTTGATATTTTCACCCATTTTCTAGAAAATTTTGACACAAATCTAGGAGATATTTAATTAATCCAAGAATTTATTTTCCTGATTTTAAATTTGAAACCATTGGTTCCAGATAATATTTTCTTTAGTTAAGAAAATATTCATTTAATTTCCAAAATTTGTGTTCTGCTGTTGAGAAAATATAAGCTTTATTTTAGTACCTACTAACTTGGTTAAAGTTTATGCGATTACTTGGTTAAAGAAAATATTTACTTAGTACAGAAAATCGCATAACTTTCTTGAATCAAGTATTTTATATTAAATTTTATAAGTATTTATATTTATATAATTTTCATGAATTATTTCGAAAAATCTATTTCTTAAACTAAGAAAATTTTTATTTAATTAATTCGATAATATTGTTCTTTTGATAGTATCAGAAAAATCTTTGACCACAGATTTGATCAATCTATAATTTAAGTATTTAGATTATTTGCAATTCTAGCTATTAGATTTTCTGAATTCAATGCATTACTTTTTTGTTTTAATATAATAACCTTCTGATACAAAATGTTGTTTTCTTAGATTAAGAACATATTTATTTATATATGTATTGTGTAACTCTGTTCTATATATACTGTATAAAAACAATTAAATACTAATGTCTAGAAAATATTAGTTTGATTCTGTAAAGCCTTTTTTAGAGAATCAAAAGTATTGTGTTCAGGTATACGATTACTAAATTTAAGAAATTCAGGTTCTCCATTTTAATTTTGATCAGCTTGTTTGAAAGAAACGTTTTCTAGAAAATGATAATGCTTATTTTTAGACTATGATGAGCTAAACCTAAGTAATTAGAACATTATAATTAAATAAATATTTACTTGACTGAATTTTTGTTCTTAAGAAAATCTATTCTCTTGGTTTAAGAAAATCATGTTTTTCCTGAATGTAAGTTAATATTTCGATCGCCTTTAAATTTTGAATACGTATTCTATACGGTCAGGATTAAATGATAGGATATTTTTTACTGCAAATTAAAAAAAAAAAAATGATGGCAACATTTGTTGCATGTATATCGGTAAACTGCCTGCTAGGCCTCGTACAACGTGCGTGCAGATAAACAGGTAATAAACAGTGAGAGCAGGTGAGAGAAAGAAACGAAACAGTATAGAGGACACTCGCGGGTACATGCAGGTACATGATATGGCAACACCCACCAACATCGAGTAATCCATGTTAATCCCCTTGGATTTTTCTTTTCTCCCCTCCCCCTCTCGCTCTCACATTCCCATTCTCTCTCTCTCTCTCTCTTATCCATACAAGGTAGTTATGTATCACATATGATTATATCGGATTCTGATATGATACTCCAAAAATATAAAAAACAATCAAATAATTTTTGGAAAAGTTTACAGTCTATAATTAGCAGTTTTTTCGAGATCTATTGCATTCGTAAACATAAATCAATTGCTGACAATGGTCATGAATATTTTCTCAATGTTAAGTTAATTTTTTTAAAGCGTACATATATTTTGTTGCAATTTAATTATTTTAGTTCAATAGAGAAAGATTATAAAATTAAATCAAATATACATTTTTTAGTTCCAACTAAAACGTATGTCATAGAAATAAGATTATAATGAAAAAAAATTTTATAGATTTAAATAAAGGGTTGATTCGTATACCATTAATTAACCATTTATTCAAAATAAGTAATTTATACATTTATAATACTGAATGTTTAGTTAAATACAGTAAATATTTTTTTGATATATGAGAACTGAGAATTTAAACAAAATATAACATTCAACTGTAGTATTTTAACTTATTAGACCGTCATTTTCGTAATCTTCAACGATGTAAACGTACACTATATATTATATTGCAATAAATACTAACTATATTTACATATTTTTCCATCATTTTTATTGTAATATATATATATATATATATATATATTGTGACGAGGAACGCAAGCACTGCGTGCGCCTGCCTTCCCCGTCCCGTTGCTCTCTCTCTAGCCGTAGCATGTACATATTTATCTGTATATTTATATGTAGAAATGTTTATCTGTTGCAGGCCGACGCACAACCACCGGCGGAGAGGTAAGTGAGAGAGAGAGAGAGCGGGGAGTGGGGAGAGACAGCCACGCGTGCGAATTAGGCAGAAAGAAAGAGAGCCGCGAGGAGAAAACAACGCGTACCGGCCTTCTACGCACGTCGTCCGTGTCCTTTTTTTTCCCGGTTGCTACCGCCGTGCCGCGACGAATCGTATGTGGGAACCTGCCTTGTGTTCCAAGGTTCCCCCCCGCCTCGTACCTCGTCCTCGGGGAGAGTGGCCGGTTTAACGCGCTCGTGGTGCTACAGTGGTGCGAGGGTGTGCAGTGTACCCGCGCCGAATACGAGCTCGAGCGGACGAATTGTCGTCCGCCCCATCTACGTGGAATAACCGCCCCATCCCGGGGCTCTCGGAGGTCAACGTCACCGCCGCCCCCGGCAAAGGAAGGCGCTATTGCGCTTCAAGAACGCGCTGCGAGACCTGCGGGCTCCGGCTCTCTGTAAGTGGCAGCTCCTTTTCTCTCTCTCTCTCTCTCTTCCCGAACGCCCCGCGCGCCGTCGCCTCGGCGACCCTCGGCCTGCGTCCCGCACGCCTCGTATATAGGCGCTGCCTTGTATTTGTATGTCTGGCACTGCGCCATTAAAGCTCATTTAAATTTTAATTATTTTTATTTTTTCATTATCATCAAGTGTGCTCCATTAGCCATCCTATTCCACGCGCAGTCTCGAACGCGAGATTTCGCCCTTCGCGGACCGCCCCTCTCCCTCGCCGGAATCCTTCGGGGCTAAGCCCAGCCGGGCACAGATTTGCAACGGCCGTGCCCGCCGTCCTCGTGCTCGAGGCGGACACGCGCACCGTTACATGGCGCCCAACGCGATCTCGGGATCGCACTTGATATAAGAATATTTTATATATCTTTATATATATCATTACATATATAATTTTATAATATATGTGTAATAATATATTATATTATAGTGCCCCGGCGAATATTCGCAAGTGACGCGGATGCGCGAAAATAATTTAATAATTTTATTATATTGAAAATTATAATATTACAGAGTGCGAACGTACAGAACATCGCGAGTGTTTACGTTGCGAGTTCGTAGTTGTAAACACTCTCGAAGTCGGCCAAGGCCAACGGCAATTCGGCGAAAGCGGCTGAAAAGCAGCACAAATGAAATATAATGCCGAATACGGTAATATAATATTTGTGCAGTTTTTCAAGCAAAACTAATTTTAAGTTAAATAGACACATATACATTAATTTATATAATACTGATATATATATTAATTAGATGTAACTTTAAAATTTAGCTTAAACTAAATATGTGAATTCCATCTAAGCTAAACTAAAATTAATCAATAATTAATTTTTAAGATAGCGTAATATGAAAATATAACTGATATAAATAGATTTACATTCGCCATTATAATATAATAATAAAAGTTTCGCCGTTACAGGCATAAGGAACATTTAGTGTAAATTAAATATAATTAAAAGTTCTCTTCATTACACATAGTCGACTATAAATAGCGAAGTCAGCGACCTGTGTATACTCACATACACACACCACCGCGACTCTACGCTGTACATACAGTGTACATGCGACTAACGCAAATTTTTCTTTGCTCTCAATTTAATTTGATCAAAATTGATTATTCCCTTTATGGTTTTCGCTTTCGGATCTTCATTTTGATATTGTAATATCTCTAATATTTTTGCAGTATAATTTAAAAATTAAAAATTTTTTTTTTGAAAACTAAAAATTGAAAATTTTTTTTTGAAAACTAAAATTAAATTTTTTATTTTTTTTTTTTGAAAACTAAAAATTAAAAATTTTTTTTTTTTTTTTGTTTGACAACTAAAATTAAAATTTTTTATTTTTTTTTGAAAACTAAAATTAAAATTTTTTTTCCTTTTTTTTTGAAAACTAAAAATTGAAAATTTTTTTTTTCTTTTTTGTGAAAACTAAAAATTTAAAATTTTTGTTTTTTCGAAAACCAAAAATTAAAGTTTTTTTGGAAAACTGTAAAATAAAATTTTTTGTAGAAGTTATAAAAGAACTAAAAATAAACTATATTTTTATTTTTTTGTTTTTTTTTGTGTTTTCTTTTTTTTCTTTGTATTTTTGTATTTTTTTTACATTGCTTAAAAAATACAAAAAGGAAAAACTATTACAATTTCAAAATAAATCTTTTTTGGAAAATCGAGAATCCGAAAGCCGAAATAAGAATTTTGGGAAAATTTTTGGTAAATTTTTTGATAATTTTTGAAAATTGTTGAATTCTTTTTCTCTTATATTTTCTGTTTTTTTTTGCGTCAGTCGCCCCTAATTTTTGCATTTTCGCCCTCGCACTCCACTATCTCTTGAGATTGCCGGCTTTTAATTATTTGCTTTTAATTATTTAATCGAAAGCTTTGGCTATAAAGCTCTATTTTTCTCACGTTGTATTTTTTTTTCTTTTTCCGTTTGTTCGTTTGTCTTCTTCTAATTTTCAACGAAAAGAAATAAAAGATGGCAAATCCGCCAAACGAATTTAACGACTGGCTTCAAAGCCTATGTGAGGAAGAAACAAACCTAATTACAGCGGAACTAGAATTAAAAAATGAGGGTTCCCCATTTCAAAGGGCTGCTAGGCTATACCATAGACTAGCAGGAAATTATAGCCCAGGAGATTTTGTGGAATGCGAGAGTGACAGTGATAGTATAAAAACACGCGCGCGAAGAGATAAAAATCTGTTAAAGATAATCGTCACCTCGACAATGCGCGACGCAACAAAAACTTATATTTTGGATCGAATAGAAGCAACGTACACCGAACAAGCGGACGATTCAGCTGACATACGGCAGGCTCGGGAAATTTACCCGAGCACAGATCAAAGAAATAGCACAACAGCTGTCGATCACCAAATACAAAATCTGATCGACTTCAATTTGGCTGAGATGAACAGGCATGAACCGCTCGCATGGAGCACTGCCAACGAATCGCCGATTCAGGCAGCCACCACGAGCGTAATTACGCCTCCCGACTCGGGTGTCACGAATGACACCACACGTCGAACCCAAGTCGCATCTCAGGCGACAAATACAACAGTCGAGCCTCAACCGACTGACCTCGAAAACAGTTTAAACCTTCGTCAGGGATTACATGGCCTGCAAAATATGCTGCAAACTTGGATGCAACACCAAAACTGCACTGTCCAAGATTTGCAGCAGAGGCAAAGTGAGATGCACGCTACGCTAGCCAGCATCCAGCAGCAGCTGCAGAAATCGGCGCGACGCGACCGTGTCACTTTCCAAGACACGTACGATCTGCAATACGTGGAAAGTGACAAAAACCTCAACAATAATAGGTTTGTAGGGTCGACCGGCGAGCCTACGTTTTCGGCTCCTTGCCACTCTCGGTACCAAGGGCCTGGAAGGGGGGGACATCACATGGATCGAGATGTGATGAGCTCGCCCGCGAATACAACGCGATCAACGCTGTCAAGCACCTTGGCCCAGCGCACGGATATTGGTAAGACCGTGCGCCAATGGAAAATTAGATTCAATGGTGCCAAGGGGAAAAGTGTAGAAGAATTTCTGCAAAGGATCGCGGAATGTCGCAGGTTGACACCGCTCACGGACGAGGACATGCTCAATGCCATGACGGAGCTCCTCGACGGTGTCGCCCTGCATTGGTACTGTCTATCCCGGAAAGACTGGACCACGTGGCAAGAGTTCTGCCACGCAGCCCGGAGCTGCTACGGCGTCGATCGACGTTTCCAAGCTGAGCTAATCAGCGAAGCGCAGCGGCGTACGCAGGCGAAGCGCGAGCCAACACGTGACTACGTGTTTTGTTTGTTAACGATTCTCAATCGGTTCGAAGAACCATGGTCGGACGACAAACAACTCGCCCTGATCTACCGTAATCTACTCCCGGAGATACAGAAGTTAGTTCCGCGGGAGAAGATTACGAGCGTCAATCGGCTAATCGAGCTTGCTCGAGAGGCCGAATGCGTCCTCGATGCGGAGCGAAATTATAAGCCACCGCCATCACCTGAGGACTGCATAATGCCCGAAGTGGCCTTCCATGCGGCCGACACGTCTCGAACGCGCCCGAAACCAAGGATCGCGGCCGTGGACGTGAAGCCGCCCAACTTCAAAGCTCTGGTGCGAGAAGCTTTACAAGAGGCTGGCTTTAGAGCCACCTCACCTGATTTAGAGGCGCCAGGCGTCGCAGCCCTTATCCCGAAGAGGAGCGGTCGCGATTCACGCCCGAGGTCGCCGCGTACAGGAAAAACCAGAGCGTCGACCTCACCTAAGTCGGAGAGGAAGCCCTCCTTCAAAGGAAAGCTGGTGCATAAGCCCCTCAGTGACAAGAACAAAGGTCGGACAGCAGGTCCTGATCCGCGGTTCTTGTGCTGGGGCTGTAGTTGGCCTGGCCACACCTTGCGCAGCTGTCCCGAGTGTTCGGGAAATGCGAAAAAGGGCGAGTAATTGAGGTCCATCTCGCCCCTACGCTCCGTGAGACCTCTGAAGATCAGCCTGCAGCTGCGAGGACACAGGGTAATGATGATTGCCCCCTCCTGTCTGTAAAGGAGGAGCATCAAGACCGTGACTCCGCTGACTCAGCCACAGGTGTCGACCCCGATCGGTATTCACGATGGTGGGTACAGGTAGGCATAGGCGAGTTTCGCATTCATGCACTGCTTGATGCAGGGGCTGCTCGTACAGCTCTCGGAGTAATCGGCCTGCAGATTGCATCTGCCCTCGGTCGTCTAGTTCGACCCTTTCCTGGATCTGGCGCTCGACTCGCCACGGGAAAAATTGAGCCGATAATAGGCCAGGTGGCCCTTCCGTTTGCCATAGCAGACGTAGAAATGGAGCTAGACGTCATCATAATTCCAGACTTGGAAAATGACTGTCTGCTCGGTGCAGACTTCTACCGCGCTTTCAATGCGGTCATCCACCCGCGCGACAACACCATGTCGATCGAGGGTGCTGCGGATTTCGTTCCGTTACAACTCTGCTACGTCTCAGTTACCTCGGCGTATTCGCTTGCCTCTATAGGCTTGGCCGATATTGACGATAGTCAACGCCGAGCTCTCGAGGAACTCCTCGACCGGATGCTGCCTCCGGCTGATCAGCCTCTGGGCTGCACGCATCTGACCGACCACGTGATCGATGTCGGCGATGCTAAGCCGATTAAGCAGCGTTATTATCCGGTCTCTCAGAAGATAGAGCTGGAAATGCATGCGCAAGTTCGCAAGATGCTTGATCAGGGCGTAATTCGCAGATCAACCAGCGAATGGTCTAGCCCCGTCGTGATGGTTCGCAAGAGCGATGGGAGCTACCGATTCTGTGTGGACTATCGCAAATTGAATCCCGTGTCCAAGGACGTAATCTTACGGAAACTGAGAAATGCGCGATACATCTCCACACTGGACCTCAGCAGCGCCTACCATCAGGTCCCTCTTCGTGAGGAATCGCGACACCTCTCGGCCTTCACGGTTCCAGGCATGGGGTTATTCGAATGGACCCGTATGCCATATGGTGTCGCCGGTGGCCCTGCCACCTTTCAGCAGCTAAGCGACAAGCTGATCGGCCCTGAAATGGAGCCGGTGGCCTTCGCCTACCTCGATGATGTGATCATCGCTACGGAGAGCTTTGACGAGCACCTCAGGTGGCTCGAAAATATCCTGAGACGGATTTCCGATGCTGGCTTGACCATCAATCGGCAGAAGAGTAAATTCGGACTCGCAGAGGTACGGTTCCTCGGCGTCCTCGTGGATCGTGACGGTTTTCGACCCGATCCGGATAAGATTGCACCAATCTTGACTTACGCCGCACCAAAGAACCTGAAGCAGCTCCGTAGGTTTCTAGGCCTTGCGTCCTGGTATCGCAAGTTCTTAGAGAACTTCGCAACGCTTGCTGAGCCTCTCACCCGATTAACCATGAAGAACATCAAGTACCATTGGGGAGAAGAGCAACAGCAAGCCTTCGAACAAATCCGGGCGCTCGTCGCATCTGCACCCGTCTTTTCTCGACCGTCGTTTGGAGAAACGTTCGTCATCCAAACGGACGCCAGCGACTCGGGACTAGGCGCCGCGCTCACGCAAGCTGTTGATGGCGAGGAGCGCGTGCTCTCCTACGCTAGTCGCACGATGACTGCGGCTGAGCGTAACTATTCGGTCACCGAACGCGAGTGCCTCGACGTGCTATGGGCTGTGCGTAAATTCCGCCCGTACGTCGAGGGCTATCACTTCCAGGTGATAACCGATCACAGCAGCCTTCGTTGGCTGCAGTCATTGCGCAACCCCACGGGCAGACTCGCCCGTTGGGCCTTGGAATTGCAGGGATACAACTACGAAGTCATCCATCGGAAAGGTACCTTGAATTGCGTACCAGACGCCCTCTCTCGTTTGTACGAAGACGAGCCGACCTGCGAAGTCGCCTCCCTCGGCGTCACCGATGTACAAGACCCCTGGTATTTGCGCCTTCGTAAGAAAGTGGTGAGCGATCCGACCAACCTCCCATGGTGGAAAGTCGTTGGGCAGCGACTATACTACTACCGTCCCGATCCTGCCGTCGAAGATTTAGTAGACGACCAGGATGCGTGGAAGTTAGTCGTGCCTAAAGAAGATCGTCGTACCGTTCTGCATGAATGTCATGAGGAGCCCACAGCTGGTCATTTCGGACGCCACAAAACGTATGACCGAATTGCACGATCATACTATTGGCCATCAATGCACAAAGATGTGACACAATTTGTCCGTGACTGCACCGTGTGCCAACAATTTAAGGTACAGCAGGCTGCACCAGCTGGCCTGATGGGCCATCGAACGGTCACCCGCCCTTTGGAAATAGTAGCTGGAGATGTGATGGGTCCATTTCCACGATCTACCCGGGGATACGAGTATTTGCTCGTCTTCATGGATCTATTCACTCGCTGGGTAGAATGTATTCCCATCCGAAAGGCGAATGCGCAAACGATTCGCCGCGAGTTGAAAGATCGCGTATTTTTACGCTTCGGTACGCCCGAAGTATTCCTATCGGACAATGGCACCGAATTTCGTAATAAAATAATTGAGAAATTCCTTGTGGAGCGCGGGGTGGAGCATTCCACAATACCTCCTTATCACGCTCAAGCCAATCCGGTAGAGAGAGTCAATAGGACTCTGAAGACCGCGATAATCGCCTTCATTGAGGAGTCTCACAGTACTTGGGATGCGCACATCGCCGAGCTCATGTTCGCGTACAATACATCCGTACAAGACTCCATTGGCGTAAGTCCGGCCTTCCTTAATACGGGTCGTTACCCCTCAGCCCCTGGCACACACCGTCGCCAGGAGGAGCAGCGCGCACAGATTGCGCAAGAAGAGGCTGCTCTACAACATTGGAAAGAGCGCATGGAGAAATTATCTGATCTCCATCTAAAGGCAGCGGAAAACTCGCAGAAAGCGCAGGCAAAGCAAGCTCGCTATTATAATGCGAGACGTCGCGACGTGCATTACGCGATTGGCGATCGCGTATGGCGACGTAATCGCATTCTCTCGTCAGGCATACAGGGCGTCAGCGCCCAGCTGGCCCCAAAATTCGACGGGCCCTTTACCATCATGGAGAAACTCGGCACGAATGTTTATCGACTGATCGACTCTACGGGAAGAGATGCTGGTAAGCATCACGTCGCCGACCTGAAGCCCTACCATCGAGATCACGACCCCGAAGATGATAGCAGTTCCGGCACGGAAGAGCCTTCGGGCGAAGAGCGTGACTGCGATGCGTCGAATTGTAATGTCGAGGCGAGCGAGCGAATCCGCATTGTAACACTACTGGTGAGCGTACGGCGCCCCGACGACGCGCCTCATTGTAATTCCAATACGAGCGTGCGAAGTGATACCCCCGCGGGCAATGCCACGCGATCTAACACCGATATCGCACCGCGTAGATTAGGGAGGCCGCGTAGGACGCGAATCGTAACCCGTCGAAGAACCCAAGCGCGAGCCCCTGCGGAGCCCGATAACAGTGGAGCCGCCTGCCATAACGACGAGCGCCTGGTGAGGCGAAAAGTAGGTCGCCCCAGGAAGCACGGACGCTCAATCCCGCCGCGGGACCAATCCCCCCGCCGTACTCGGGCCCAGGCCCGCGCCCGTCAATGGGCCGACTAACTCCCGAACTCGCCCACGGGATACCGGCGAATCCGGCACGTCCCTCGGTTTCCACCACCCGGTTGAGTCCCCTCGCCGAGGAGTCGTCCCGGCCCAGGTTGCGCCCAGGGGGCCGTCAGATAACGTCAACTTTCCATCTTCTTCTTAGGGACAGAGAATGGCGCTCTCCCCGAGCAAGGTGGCCGCCGAGATCCTCAGCTCACTGTTGGAGGCCGCCTTCCAGCGCATAAAAGTCCAGCAGATGGGTCCCCCGGCCGCCCGGCCGAGTCCAGGGCTCGTGGACCTCGAATACGCCGCGATCGAGGAGGGCAGATGGCCGAAGACCGCCGAGCCAGACTCGACGCCCCAAGCAGGGAGCATCCGGCCCGACAGCGTCCAGGCCCTATGCCAGCGGTTGGACCGCGTGTACTTCCAGCGCCAGGAGTTGGAGGCCGAGGAGGCCAGCGCCCTCCAACAACTCCAAACCTTCGTCCAGAGGGCGACGCCCGGACAAAGAGAGCTGCTGGAGTTCGGCGAGGTGGACTACCTCGCCTGGGCGGATCACCGGCGGAAAGCAAACGCCCTACTCCACCGCTGGGAAGAAGCGGATGGAGAGGCGACCAGGCTGCTGGAGCGCGAGCGCGCCGCACGCCGGGCAGTGGAAGACTTCCAGGTCGCCTGCCGCCTGGAAATGCACCGGCTACGGAGCTCGCTGATGCAGGCCACCCTGCCGTCGAACACCAACACCGCCAGAAGGACGCGCACCTCGGTTGTCGAGGCAGCTCAGGCCCTCGAAGCCTTCCGCAGCAACACCGGTGTGGAGGCGAGACGCCTGCAAGTCCACGTCAACCGGGTGTTTGCTCTGCGGCATACGGCGGAGGCCCGGCGCGAACAAGCGGCGTCGGACGCGCCTCAGTTTGCACCAATCCGCCAACCCAGTTGCAGTCAGTGCAAGCTAGAGGGCGTGCGCCGGGGACGGGAGTGCCCCAACCAACATAACCACCCCGATTACGAAGGGCACGCCCCCAGGGCCACCGAGAAGCGGAATCACCCCCAAGGAGCGAAGCCAGCCCACACCAAGTGAGGCACCACACAAGAAAAAAAAATACTATAACAATGTAATCTAATCACGAATAAAGGTGCCCTCCAAAAACAACTGCTCTAGGGAAGGGAGTTCTTTAGCCGTCCTTCCTCATCCCAGTGATCCCCAGCGGTAGACCGCAGCCACCCCGTTCCTCATCCTGACACGATGGTCGATCCGAGAGAGAGATGTTGGGTCGAGCTGTCATGCTTCGGCTACCAGCGTCTGGAGGGGGGGCGTGTGACGAGGAACGCAAGCACTGCGTGCGCCTGCCTTCCCCGTCCCGTTGCTCTCTCTCTAGCCGTAGCATGTATATATTTATCTGTATATTTATATGTAGAAATGTTTATCTGTTGCAGGCCGACGCACAACCACCGGCGGAGAGGTAAGTGAGAGAGAGAGCGGGGAGTGGGGAGAGACAGCCACTCGCGCGAATTAGGCAGAAAGAAAGAGAGCCGCGAGGAGAAAACAACGCGTACCGGCCTTCTACGCACGTCGTCCGTGTCCTTTTTTTTCCCGGTTGCTACCGCCGTGCCGCGACGAATCATATGTGGGAACCTGCCTTGTGTTCCAAGGCCCCCCCCCCCGCCTCGTACCTCGTCCTTGGGGAGAGTGGCCGGTTGAACGCGCTCGTGGTGCTACAGTGGTGCGAGGGTGTGCAGTGTACCCGCGCCGAATACGAGCTCGAACGGACGAATTGTCGTCCGCCCCATCTACGTGGAATAACCGTCCCATCCCGGGGCTCACGGAGGTCAACGTCACCGCCGCCCCCGGCAAAGGAAGGCGCTATTGCGCTTCAAGAACGCGCTGCGAGACCTGCGGGCTCCGGCTCTCTGTAAGTGGCAGCTCCTTTTCTCTCTCTCTCTCTCTCTCTCTCTCTTCCCGAACGCCCCGCGGGCCGTCGCCTCGGCGACCCTCGGCCTGCGTCCCGCACGCCTCGTATATAGGCGCTGCCTTGTATTTGTATGTCTGGCACTGCGCCATTAAAGCTCATTTAAATTTTAATTATTTTTATTTTTTCATTATCATCAAGTGTGCTTCATTAGCCATCCTATTCCACGCGCAGTCCCGAACGCGATATTTCGCCCTTCGCGGACCGCCCCTCTCCCTCGCCGGAATCCTTCGGGGCTAAGCCCAGCCGGGCACAGATTTGCAACGGCCGTGCCCGCCGTCCTCGTGCTCGAGGCGGACACGCGCACCGTTACAATATATATATATATATATATATATATATATATATATATATATATAATATGTAATATATTTGTATTATACGAAACGCAATGGTAGTGAATGTTCAACGCACACAATCTGCCGTTCAAGCTTTAGGCATCCCGATCAGAATGTTAATTAGGGTTATTATTAGGACTTAATCCTAATAAATAGAGGGTGTTTAACTGTTTAATAAGGCAGTTACATGTACTCTTCAGCACTAAAAATCTTAATTTTAAAAATTACTTACACAACTAAAACATACTTTAAATTTATTTTATACAAAAGTATAGAATAAGGCAAGAATGGTGTATTAGAAATTCTAATCATTTAAAAATATTTGTAACTTAACAAATTGAAATAAACTCAACTATTCATTTCAAATACAGGGTTGTTTCGAAATTGCAGAATATTCGTTCCTATTAAGGCTGTATATTTTTGTATCAATAGAATTTGAATGAATCTTTATTGGATTGCAATAAATAGAATTTTATGAAATTGACTCACTTAAATTTGGAATAAACACCGTAAAAATCTGGTTTTTCTAAATTATCTTCTAAAATACGAAAAGTTCCAAAAAGGATTGTTAAGAAAAGTTATAAATTCCACTAAAATACATATTTCTTATTCTATACATTTTTCTGTACCAAGAGTTCCCAAAAAAATATATTCAAACTAACGGAGGATATAGAATAGTCAATGAGAATATTACTGTGAAATGCATTGTTGTTAATAAAAAACGTTTAAAGAAAAAATATATAGATTAAAAAATATGTATTTTGATGAGATTTTGAACTTTTAGTTCATCAACGTCATTTGATGGAATTTTTTGTATTTTACGAGATAAGTTAGAAAAACAAAATTTTCACTGGGTATTAATGTGATTTATTATAAAATTGAAATTATCACCAATTTTTACTACCATATATATAATCAGAATCCTAAAAAACGTATATATAAAAATTTTAATAAAAATCGCGTTAGTCGACTACTTGAAAAATTTGGTAGCTCTTTGCTATAAGAGATTTTCTCAGCTTTGATGTTTGCCAGTTTTCCTTAAAGTTGCCGTAGGTTTCAAAACCTCAAGCTGCTTGCTAGCTGCTGCGAGACTATATATATGTATATATTTATATTTATACATATAGCAATAAAATTTCTTTTTGGTCAGTATAAGCTACTCATCTTTTATTGCATCCCCCGCTGCCAGCCTATTGTCTCGACAAGCTTTTGCACGCTTTTGCACGCTTCTGCACGCGCCGAAGACAGTCGTCTCCCCCCTCGATCGCACCATCGCACGAGCTCGAAAAACAACATCTGGAATATCGCACGAAATGGCCAGTACCTCGCTTTGGCCGCCAGAGACCCTCGTTTTCAGTCGAAAATTTTTACTGCAGTCTGGCCTATAAGCGTCGGCGATCTCCCCTTATTATCTCTGTCTCTACCCTCCAGTGTGCACGGTTGTGTGACAGTTCGATAGTGTAGGCAAAGTGTAGGTTAGGGAGGGTAGTGAGAGATCAATTTCCCTATAGTATAGGTATAAGTGTACTCCATGTGTATGCTTTTATAAGAAGTATAACTTCGTTAATATTATATTATAAATCTAATGTTTTTCAATTTAAGGCGGAAAAAGGTATGATTATTTGTCGAGTTTTATTTTCATTATTTTATAATGAAAAGTCAATATAAGTTGGAATTGCATTGTTGTATTAGGATTGGTCATTCCCATCCATAGAGATATTAAAAATAATTGTTTATAATAACTTCATTTTATACATTTTGATAGATAAATATAAATTCAGATTCAGAATAATTTGACAAAAATTGGAAGTAAAGTTGATAAAAAAGTATTTGTTCATTTATATATTTGTTGCTATTTTACAAAACCAATGAGTACTTCATCATTACTCGTTGTGTTTGAATTGGTTTCTTTAATTTAGTGAATAATATGTGTATATTATAGTGTAAATTAAAAAATATATTTTAAATACTAAAAGACATTATTGAGTTCTTATTTGTATAGATAAACGTATCTATTGAACATATATTTTTGGTTATCTACAATTGCAATATTATCTATAAATTGTCAAAACTCATATTAATGATAGATTTAGTTGGTAATAATGCATGTGTATAGTTTTAAGAACTTTCTGGATATTATATAATGGGAGTATGAAGTTGATTGAAAATGACTGAAAATCAAAATGTTATTTGCTGTATTTATTTTTTATTTTAAGAAGTAATAAAAATGTTATTGGAGACTAAGGCACACCCTTCAATTTCGATAAAATAAATTTACTTTTATAAATTATATAGAATACAAAAAACTTATTTTAAATTTACTATTTTTATAAAAAGTTTGCTTTAGAGTTTATTTCATCAGTTTTAAGAAGAGATTTTTTTTTTCGATTTTTCTTTTTGAGATTTCTGAATAGTAATGTTAAAAACAAATTCTATTGTTATATAAATAAAATAATTTTACATAATTTAATAATGTCATACTTTCATTCATGTATAGACTGGAATAAAAAATCTGTATTCATTCTTTCCAAATGCCTCCCTGGTTCCAAGAAATTTAGAATTATAATTTTGAGTAGATATGTACTCTAATAAATAATTCAAATTTTCTCATATGTATCTTCACCTCATGTAGCTGCTAAAAAATTTTATTTTTTAAATTAATAAATATTTTTATTGGACTTACAGTCTTTATAATATAATATATTAGCTAAAATAATGATAGTCAGACGTCCTTGTTTATATTTACCAAGAATGTTAAGAATACGTTACTACTAAAAATAATAATAAATTAGATTAAAAATGAAATATAATAAAAATAATAATAAGCTATATTGTTTGTTATCAAAGGACAATCTGACTGCTCCCACCACCTTAGATTTAAATATTTCTTTTATGCCCGACGTTTTGACCCACTACGGTTCATTTTTAGGGACTAAACTGTTTAGTTTTAATTTATGTAATTGATCTAATTCAATTTTATTTTTAGTAGTAATTTCTATTTCTGATTCTACAGGGGTGATCATAAACAAAGACAGTCTGACTGTCATTATTTTAAAATAATATATTATAATTAAAGATCATAAGACTGGTAAAAATATTTATGATATTAAATTAAATAATTCTTAAATTAGAATTAAAATAAAGAGAAGTAATTTTATAAATATATTTCAAGAACCTGAAGAATAAAATTTCAGTTCGAAATTCACAGATGAATTATTTTTCTTTAGATTCACTAACATTATAATTTTATTTTAAATGTCTTTGCAAGATAATTCTAATTATATATGTATGTATGTATAATATAATTCATATAAAAAATACATAACTTGATTTAGACTAGATGTATAGAATAACAACACTTTTTATAAAAAAATATTTTATTTTACTCTTTTCAAAAAATAAACCGTTCTAACATCTATCTAATCTAATATTTTATTAATTTAATTTTATTTATTTATAAAAATGAATTAAATGATCAATACACAAACATTATAGATCATTAATTAATAGTATCATGTTATCAGAATTATATTATTTATATTTTGGAGTAGAATTGTCATAGAAAATCACAAGCTTATTATATTATACAAGCACATAAATTTGAGTGATAATAAATAAATTACTATAATAAATTATATTAAAAATTAAAAATAAAATAAAATTAATAAAATAAAATAAAAATAATAAAAACAATATTCTATATGAGTAAAGGACAACCTGACCAACTGTAGCGGTTCGAAACGTCGGACACCAAAGGTGAATCTAAATTTAAGGTGGTGGAGGCAGTCAAGTTGTCCTTTACTAACATAGAATATTGTTTTTATTATTTTTATTTTATTTATTATTTTATTTTTAATTTTTAATATAATTTATTTTAGTAATAAGTTCTATTTCAGATTCTTCAGGGGTGAATATAAACAAGGACAGTCTGACTGTCATTATTTTAGCTAATATATTATATTATAAAGATTTTAAGACCAATAAAAATATTTATTAATTTAATTCATAATAGTCGACATGAAGTACAATTTTTGATTTTAATTGAATTTTTTATTAAAATGTATGAAAAATAAATGAAACATAATATTAATTTAGTTTTATGCATTATTTTTAAGTTTTCAAAGTTTAGATTTTGAGTATCAAGTCAGAATAACAAAATACAATAATTCGTATCTATAACAAGTATCTTTTTTAATTTATTTATTTTCATGAATTGTTTCTATAAATATATTAGATCATAAGAATTTGTAATTCTTATTGAATTTGGAATCTTTAAAATGAGAAATAATAGATAAAATATAATTTATATTATGTGTTATAATTTTTTATGCTAATCAAGCATATCATTGGCCATTAAAATATTTTTATAAGGAAAATGCTTAAGTTATAAAAATTATGATTTTATTGCATTTATCTATGAAAATACAATATATTTTGAAATATATATCAAAAGTTATAGATTACATCAAAATAAAAATGTATCATATAGATATTTTCTAAGAAAAATTAGTTGAAGTACAATTAGTTAATTGAGTGTATTTAGTAAACTAAAAGGGTATTTTCATGAATACCAACCAATATGAGAATAAAAAATAACTGCACTTTTATGTATTTATAATTTATCTGTAAAATATGATTTCTTAATGTTATTCGTTCTTTGATGTGTGCTTATGTCTAAAATTTCAATAAGTTTTACAAATGTTAAATGTTAAATGTTTTACAAGTTTTACAAAGTATAAATACAGTATTTGTCTACAAAACCGTGTATTTCATTATTGGTTTAGTTTATAACGGCTTTTATAAAATTATAATCACTTATAAGGAATCAATTGCAACCAGAATGTAATCAAATGGCGAAATTCAACTTTATGTCAATTATTAAAAAACAGTTATATTTTACTTGTGTCTTAATTAAAAAGTGCAAAATTAGCTTAATATTAAATATATACTGTTGAAATTTGCTTTAACTACAAATTCTACATTCCCTCCAAGTACGAAACTATGAAGAGTAGAGAGGAGTAGAAACTTCGCTCACTTTAAATAAGAAAAGCTTTCCGAAAGATGGTCGCAGTTGTGTACTTCATTTTTGTCCAGTAGATGTTGCTGTCTTGTAAGTTTCAAGATACTTCTATGTGCAACAGAGAGAGAGAGAGAGAGAGAGAGAGAGAGAGAGAGAGAGAGAGAGAGAGAGAGAGAGAGAGAGAGAGAGTAACAACGAATGAGGGGAAGAAAAGAAGGAGATCGAGGAGCAGAAGTTTAACTTTCCCTTTCTCCACGCTCACTACATATCACCACTCACTTTTCTTAAAATGCTTGCTATTGATATTGAACGAGTAACCTCACAGAGTGTCGCCGCCTAGTGGCCAATTCTGGAGTGAAGTCCTGCTGTGTAATTTGACACGATTTTATCGGAATTTCCACTACTCTCTATCCTTCTCTCTACTGCCAACTCGAACATGCGCGTTAGAAGCTTTACCCCTTCATGCACTGATTGGCTGAAACTTGCGCAATATTTGAAAGTTATATGATGGTATAAAACAACAACCAAGACTGTTAAAGACTTTGGGTTGTCGTAGTGAATCCACTTTTCGTCTCCCGTCACGATTCCATGTAGAAATCCTTTGCGATTTTGTCTTTTGAGCAATTGTTCGCAAACAAATAAGCGACGCTCGACGTCTCTTAGCTTCAGTTCGTAAGGAACCCAATTTCCTTGCTTTTAGACCATACCCAGGATTTTGAAACGTTGTGAAATAGCTTGCTCAGTCACTCCTAACTCTTGTGCAAGTTCTTCTTGCATTTGGCACGGATCTTTTTTCTTCAGTAAAGCTTCCAATTCTGTGTCACTATACACTTTGGGCCTTCCACTGCGTGTTTTGTCCTCCACGTCAAAATCATCACTTTTAAGTTTTTGGAACCACTCCCGACACCTTCTCTCGCTCAAAATAATATCACCATATGCTTCTATGAGTAGCCGATGTGCTTTAGCTGCAGATCGCTTTAAATGAAAGAAGTAAATTAACAGTTCCCGCAAATGACGCTTACTTGGCTCAAAACTTAACATCTTAACACGATGAAAACTAAGTGATGCTATCAAAAAGTCAGAAAGGGTTATACTGTTTTCAGATGTCAACATATATGATACTATACGACTTTTTACACCTGACAATTTGAATGATATCTTATTGGAGGCGTCATCTTTTCAAAACGGCGGAAACTTATTTGTACACCTAATAAATATTGGATCCCTTATTTTTATACACAGGATTTGAAAAGAGCAGAAAATTTTTTCCAAAATGATGTTCCATAAATTTTTTATGACCCTTGAAGGTTGTTTCAAGGTCAAATACGAAGAAATTTTGCGGTTGGTATTTAATAGAGTTTTCTGATAGAATAATTGGATTAAGTGCACTATTATAAATAATATTTAACCCCAAAGTAAGAATGACCTTAATATTATTGACCTTTCAAAGGTTATCCTGACTGTTAGTATGACCCAGAAACAACGAAGTGGACGTATTAAGTTTTGTTTCCTTTGGGGTGCTTGAGTACCGTGATTTCCCTTGCCTCTCGCAAATGCCGCAATTTTTTTAGTTACCATTAAGATAATTAACTACCTCCGGATGAAACGCTCGAAGTTTTCACTGTTAACGTTATGACATAATTTATTTGCCTTTCAAATTTAGGTATCGTGCGAAGCAAGGTTACTTGGGTAATAGATGCACAAGCTCTCCAAATTCTTTCCATCATATCTTCACTTGTTGTAGGATAGTGTTTATACAGGAGATTTTTTTATATATCCCCATGAGAAACAATCAGATGATGTGAGATCTGGCGAACAAGTAGGTTAGTCAACTGGACCTCTACATCCTATCCACCTATTATTAAAATGGCCGTTACAACCTGACAAGCGATGAGTGCCTAATGTGGTGCAGCACAATCTTGCTGAAGGCGCATTCTTATCCGTGTCGCTATGGCAACATTTTCCAATAGTACAAGTAAATGATCTCTAACTAATTCGAGATACGAGTCTCTGGCAATGTTCATGCTAAAGAAATGGGGCCCAATCAAATAGTCATTAGCTATTCCATACCATACCATCAGATTCCATCGATTTTTATGATCTAAAAGACCGTGCTAATGAGGATTTTGGTTGGACTAATAGTGGGTGATGCTTATTAAGTTGCTCATCGCTATAGAATTGTGCTTCATCAGAAAAGAGAACGTACCGAAAGAAATGGTGATGAGTTCAAATCATTTTGAATCGTTTGCAAATGATATGGCCTTAATGCTTCTGTTAGCGTGATATGGTGAGGATCGTAGTTACGAACTCTTAAAATTTTAGAAATGGTACTTCTAGGAAATCCTGCTTCTCTTTCAACTTACCGAAGACTGATATGTGGATCCATGTGAAAAGTAGCTAAAATAGCCAGAACGCGAGTATCATTGTTGCCATATTCTCAATATTGTCGTTGGTCAACAAAACGACCCCTGCGAGCTTTTTCGGTTAAACTTCTTATTGTCACTCCAGTTGGATGCCTTCTATTCGGAAACGCGTGCTTGAACTGCAGTTTAAAATTTGCAGCTTCAATTCCAGATTGTTGCAGTCCTAAATATTATTGCAAATAAACTTATATGTATTGCAGAACAAGATGGAAAAAGAATTTTGCAAGGATAAATGTCAACTTATAGGTGCAACTGCAGTTGAAGTACGCGTTTTCGAGTGCACTTTACTCACGTTTCTGTTATAGGAAACGTACTTTTCATTGCTTCAGTGGACATACATATCAGATTGTTGCAATCCTAAAAATTATTATAAATGAACTTCACAGCATGCGCTTTCGGGGAACCTGGAACACGATGGATATCTCGCTGTGGTGCACTGCCATCGAATCACCTAATAAGTTGTCCAGAATCTTATTATCATTTGAATAATTTTTGTCATATTTATCTGTTATATTATTCATTGAGAGAGTGTGATGCGACTGTCAAATTTTTTTATAAATTTGAAAACACTTTTACATACAGCACCTGCCAAGCCACTCTAACATATTATAATTGGAAAATGTATTTCTAATAAATTAAAGAGACTGTATATATTATGTTTCTAACTTAAATATATGTGATAATCGAATGAGAAAAATGAATGTTATAGACAAAGTTATCCGAATTTTATGGTGAAAAGCAGTAAAAACTTTGTACATAATAACATATAAATGACAATATATAAAATAGTAGAGAGTTTGTTAAATATTGTTTTAAACACAATTTGGAGACTTGCCTACAATAAATTTTTTACATTCCATATGTTTTTGCTTTAAAACTAGAATTTTATGAGCAAAATTACAAATTAAAAAGTACTTGTATCATGTATCATCTGAGCAGCGTGGTGGATTCCTGACGTATCGATTGTCACCTGGTATGATTATTAATAGCTGAAATCGCTTATTATTAATTGCGTTTTTCTCGATAATTATTAATTTTAAAGCAACAATAAATAGAACATAAAAAATTCATTTAAATAGGATCTACAATTTTTGTTTGAACAATTTTTTTCTAAACTCAAAATTATTCCTTAAAACTTGGTTTTTATCGTTTTTACAAAGTTCGGATGCCTGGTGTTGCCACATCCAGATTAGGTGCCGCAGCGTACGATCGCTCCACTCTTCAGTACATTCCAAGGAATTATTTAAACTAATGTTCGGCTGAGGATAAATTAGACACTAAAACATGTCGCTGCTCCTGGACTATAAGAACAAAGAAAAAAAAAACAAGCAGAAAAAAAATTTACACGTGTTGTCAAAAAAAAGAAAAAAATTTTTTTCTACAAAGTCATTATTTAATTGTCGCTGATAAAAAAATTAATTCATTCATTAAGAATAGCAACGACAGGAAAACAATTTTATTGTTTATTCTTAATTATATTTTCAATTGTTTTACTTTTAATTTCTATTTGGCATTAATAATTTCTAAAATCTATCAATTTTATTTATTATTAATTTTGTCAATTATTTAATTATTTAAAATTAGCCGTTTTAATTGAAAAATAAAAAAAAAATTATCTTCTTGACATAAGTGATGAGACGTTGTAGCGCTAGGAACTAATCGATAGCGAAAACGAAAAAGCCACTAAATACCACAAAAATTATGAGTAAATTAATAAATATTTTTTATTGATCTTACAGTCCAATCAATTTCAACCAAAAATAAAATAAAATAAAAATAAAAAATAATAAAAATAAAAAATAAAAATTAAAAATAAAAATTAAATTAAAAATTAAATTAAAATGATAATGACAGTCAGACTGTCCTTGTTTACATTCACCCCCGTAGACTAATCTGAAAATAAAATATTAGCTGAAAAAATTCTTTGTTAGTAAAGTGCAAAAATTATGAGTACATAGTACAAATTTTTATTTTCCAAACGATAACGAAAGCGAAACCAAAAACTTGTTATTTTTTGTAAACTTTGTATTTTTAAATAATTTATGATAGTTCACCTTGATGTTTTCAAAAAAATTTTTGAATCTTCCGAAAAAAAGAAAAAACCAGAAAAAATTTTTGTTTTCGTTAGCCGTACCTTATAGGTACGCCCCTGCGTATCTATAGCACAGGGCAGCAGTGTACCTATATATGTGTATGAACAGTTTGGCGAATTCGCAAATTCTATATTTGCTGTCCGAACACTTTATAGTGTATTAACACCATGATATAATATTTAGAACATTTATAATATTTATATTTCACTTGCAGCTCACCGGCTCACAACACTACACACTTAATTATTATACTCTATATAATATCATTATACTCGAAAAAATATTTATATTATATTTATATTCATTTAAAGATTAATGTATTAAACTCTTACTACGCTGGTATGTTTTATTGATTTTTAATTAAAAGAAATTCAAAATAATAAAAATATAAAATATTTCTTATAACATTAGACTGAATAATTGAGATAATATAAAGTTGTAGTGGCCGCGCTGGCTGGCTACTGACGCACATCGAAAGGCTCCCTTTCGCTCTCTTTTCCAAACACGGACGGCGGAGAGCGGCCGCTAGGGGTCCCCTCGCACTGAAGAGTGACCACGCTCGAGGCTCGCCCTGCACCGAACTGCTGTATTGGAGCGGCATCATCGTGGCGCGAGGGGTGAGGAGGGGAAGCCATTATTGGCGCGACTCTCGGGGACGTAGTAGGATAAGAGCTGACTGCGGAGAAAGGGGAGGCAGAATACTCGGGTCCTTAATACCTGTAACAAGGGGAACAGCTTGGACCAGCCAGCCCGTCGACCTTATCTGGATTAGAGACGTCCGCGGCCGTCAACCGCCATACATAGATAAGCGCTCCGCCGACACTCCTGGGATCGCCTAGTTCAGAGCAAACAACTCGCGCCCCCACCGACGAAGCTAGGCCTCGGACCAGCCAGGTTTGGATTGAAACGACGTAAGTGACATCGCCGATGAAAAGCGCTAGCGCGAGGAGTATAGCCGCGCGCCCGGAAAGCAGAAAGGGAGACCAAGAATATCGACCGCGCAAGGAGCTCCGAACCATCGAATACAGAAAGCGTTATCGCTCGATCTTGTCGCCCATCTCCACGCCGCCGTCGTTGAAGAAGAAAAACCGGTCGCCCGAAGCCCATCGCTCAGCTGCTAGCCGGGCTTCAAAGTTATATTAACTTGAACAGAGACGAGAAAATAATGATCATTAGCGCTCTTTCGGCGCATTTATATAAACACGAGGCCTCTTCTCGCAGGAGGAGTGAAAACGCAAAGCGTAAATACCTTCGGTTTTCTCATCATGGCATGTCAAATGTGTACCAAATTTGAACACAGTATGTGGGACTTTAATTAGAGTTCGCTCGCGATCACTCTTTTCTAACCATGAAACTTCTTTCATATTTAATATAAAATACAATATATTTGTTTACTGAAAGTCATTTAAGCAAAACGACGATATATTATTTCAACATTCCCGAATATTCGACAATTTCCCGTCCCTGCTTTACATTATCTTTTATCATTTTAGACAATATACAGTCGACAATTGATATAAATTCGCTTTTACAAATATGAATCTAAAAATTATTATGCATACAATCGAAGATTTAATCTAATAATATTTTACATAACTTCTATGAAACAAAAACGTATTTATCTTAAGATTTAAACAAGTAAATTTTATAAATGTATCGCGCTTCACAAATAAGCATGAATTTATAGAAATAAAAAGAAATTTCAATACTATATTAATTTTATCATATGTAACAGAAACTAAAATTTATAACGTAGACAAATCTTAATCATATTAAAAAAACTATAATTCTCAGATAATAAAATACCATCTTATATTACGAAATTGAATAATCTTTTACTTGAAAGAAACAAACCTTAAATATAAAAGATATAAAAACTTAAGTATGAAATCTTTAATTTAAAGTATCCTAATTTATAAAAACTTAGTAAGTGCAAATAACACGTTTCTTTAAGAATTTTTTAAGACAGTGCGATGTTGTATCGATTGATAATGGCACTTTCGGTCCAACCGTGTAGAATCCATTTTCGATCTTTGTGAGTCTTTGCCCTCGCATGTAAACGTTTGCCAACTGATCTGTCACTGACTCCTAATTTATTAGCGAGTTCTTTCTGAGTTTGAACTGGGTTTTCATCCAATACTGCTTGCAATTCACTATCTTCAAACTTTTCGGTTGTCCAGAACGATCTTTGTCATTAACAACAGTATCTCCACTTCTAAACCGCTGAAACCACTCTTTACATGTTGTACGCGATGTAGCTTGTTCGCCATAACATTTTTAAAGCAATCGAGAAGTTTCTGCTATACTTTTTTCAAATCAAAATATTGCAAAAGGACATATCGAAAAACGATTGATCACGATTCATTTTTTACTGATCAAAAAATTATAATGTTTACAGAAATGATGGCGCCTGTTAAAAAATAAGTACTAGATCCGACACATCTGACTTTTCGTACTACGTATATCGTCATCTAAACATGCAAGTCGGAATCTAAGTTCTCCTCCTAATACATTTAGAATACGACATATTGATATTTTTGCTATTGAGATAGTAACATTTGATAACTATTTCAGGCAATTTGAATTTGAATGATATTGAATTATGTGTTCGCAAGAAATAGTAATTTTTACTGCAAGGAACTTTTAACATATTCTATGAAATGGAGTAATAAATTAAATTTTTTACACTAATTTATTAGATTTTGGAAGTGTTTCTTCACTTTGCTGTAAAAAAATAGTAATATTTCCAATATACTTCCTTTCAGTGCAAAAATCAGGCTTTTTGTATTATTTTAAGTTGTATATTTATTTTGATGTATTACTGTGTACAAATATGAGTAAGACTTTCTTTATAACTTTTGAAATCTTTATTTATTCTTCTGTATCTAATTCTTTCCCCTCAAAGTAATTCCCTCCGGATGCAATGCAACTATGCCAACGCTTTTTCCAGTTTTCAAAACATTTTTTATACATGTATTCTATTATTTTTATATCAAAAACGTGTCTCCGAAGTGGTCTTTTGAATTTTCTGAACAGCCAGAAGTCACACTGTGTTAAATCAGGCGATTACGGCGGTTGCGGAACGATATTGATTAAATTTTTGGCAAAATGTAAAATCAATGCAGTGTGAGCTGGTCCATTATCGTGCTGCAAATACCAATCATTGTCTTTTCATAAATCTGGCCATTTGAGACGAATAGCTTCACGCAAACGACGCATAACACTCAAATAATATTCTTTGTTAATCGTTTAGCCGGTTGAAAGGAATTCATAATGCACCACATCACGATAATCGAAGAAAACAGTGAGCATAACCTTGATTTTTGAGCGACCTTGGTATGATTTTTGTGGTCTCTGTTCTCCTTTGGCACGATATTCGCTCGATTGATCGATTGTTTCTGGATCGTAAGCGCAGACCCAAGTCTCATTTCCAGTTATTATGCGTTCCATCGTGTCCTGATAGTCCGAAAGCACCGTTTCACAGACTTTCATGCGACGCTGTTTTTCAAAAAAATTGAGTGTTTTTGGCACCAATCGAGATTTCACTGTTTTCAAGCACAAAATGTCTTTCAAAATGGTGTTGACTGACCCATTTGAAATTCCAACAATATCAGCAAGTGCTCTAGTAGTCAATCAACGATTTTGCAGAACCAATTCTTGATTTTGTCGACGTGTAGCCCATCAGTAGATGTTCTCAGTCGTCTTTGATGTGGTTTATGTTCAACGCGTGCTCGACTTTATTTGAACAATTTGTTCCAATCAAAAACACTTGCTCTTGACATAGACGTCTCACCAAAGGCCTTCTGCAACATTCTGAGCGTTTCGGCGGCCAATATTTATTTCACGCACAAAATTTAATGCTACTTCTTTGTTGAATAATTTCAGACATTATAAAAACCGAAGTAACAACTTTTCTTTGTTCACAAAATACAAGCGTAACTACATGACAAATAAAGACCATTGCGTGAAATTTGGCACAGATAACCCCGAGAAGTTTGAATTGAGAAGTCTTACTCATATTTGTACCTCTCAAAGTGTATGTTTCTTAGTTAAAGATTCTATTTACAAAAATCAGTTGTTTTTTATATCCTCACTTTTAAATAGTATAACACAGCACTTTTATTTCCTCATATCGGTTTTTCCTTTTTAATAGTTTTTTGCTCGTGCTATATTTAAAGAATACTCAAAAGTGATAATTAATTAATAAGAAAACTGATTTTTTTTCACTTCTCAGGGTGTAGAGTTTCTTGTTATAAAGTTTAAAGGTTCTAGAGATGCACCTATAATATATATATATATATATATATATATATATATATATATATATATATATATGTATATACTAATTCGCGAATGATGATTTATTACAGAAATTCCTAAATATCTGTTGCCTCCTTATTTCACACCAAGACTGTGAAATCCTTCTGAACTTTCTGCATGTGCACAACTGGCTTAGCATGAATTTCCTGACGTCTGCTTGTTTCAAGTCATGGGGGAATACGCATAGAGGGGTAGTGTAAACTAGAATTATAGATAACGGTTGAACGATTGAGTTCAATGTATTTTTTATACATAAATGTATCTATTGATTAATTTTTACTGCAAGTTATTTTGTATTATCAAAAAAATTGAATTAATTAAGAATAATTATATTGAATAAAAGAACATGGGAACACGTGAAATATTTTATAGTATATTTGTCATTGATCTCGTCAAGAAGCGAAGGCAGTCAAACAAAAGATATTATATAAACTACGACCGGGAAGAATATAATTGGATTAGGAGGCCTACGATGGCTCAATCGCTAGAACGAAGAACTAGTAACTTGGTGATCCGAGTTCAAATCGCGGTCTCGGCCGATTGACACAAGCACCGCTGTAATAATTTACATGTGCTTTGTTTACAAACACATCGTAGACCTCCGTCGCTGATTAGCACCAATATGTGGAAGCATAAATAGAGCGACGTTAAATAGCATAAAAAAAAAATTGGATTAGTTAATGAGCTAAATAATAGATTCAAACCCGAAAAAATGTCGAGCAAATATTGTGTTATCGACGTCTAGACAGATTGGCAAAGTTACATCCGGGGCGATCAACAAAATTAAGCAGCAATCGATGCGACCACTACTTGGATGCATGAATGCGTGGATGATACAGCTTTGTTGATCACTTCTATGTTGTTCTATACTCTACAAAACGGACGGGAGATGAATAATTGACAGATTTAGTATCCAGGACAACAAAATCGATGAAATTATTATCTCAGGTGAAGTCGAGACGGGCAAATGTTAGTTTATGTAGATAGGCGATTTTCTAATAAAACCCCATTAGAGAACTGAGGTATCACAAAGTCTATATGTATAGAGTTTGAAAATTTTAAAATAAACTACAACTGTTTAAATCAGTATATCTAACGTATTACTATCATAGAGGTAGTTCAAATAGAATAAGTAAGATATATTGCCGATATACTACACTGATTAATAACCTATTTCTAAAATACAATGTTGCAAGAATGATTAAATAATTTTACAAGATATAATATCCACAAAAATATTTTAGATAAAGATCATAAAAATGTATGAATGCAGCAATTTATTAGTAAAAAAATATAAAGAAAAATTACATTACAAGAAATCAATATTGATCTTTAATAGACTCCTATTTTATATTTTTTGTTAGATATTTGGACACATTATAATTGAAAGGAATTGTAGCGTCTATAGATGGGTATAAGACTTATGTCCTGCTCTCGGTGTATGAAGACAAATAAGTCACTGAGTTGGATTTATATGAAAACTTAAAAACTGATTGATAGATAAGAAGGTAATTAGTGGTATACTTAATGGTATCAATCCACCCAGAATAATAGTATACGGATAGCATAATTTACTTGTTGAGACTCGAAGATCTTCGGTATTTTATTATTTTTTACAATATTTTTAATACAAGGTATTTATTTATTAATGTTTATACAGCAAATTGGATTCGTATAAAGCAAAAAGAAACAGATAAGGTCTCGAGAACATGTTTATATTTATCAACTATATGAACTCTATACCATATTACCTACTAGGTATAAAAGCAATGCCAGTCGGACTCACATAGGTTCCAACTAGGTCTTATGTGAGGTTCAGCTATATTCGAAAAAGCCAACGGCGATATGGCATCTAAACGTGTCAATTTTGCTTTCTGTGTAAGTTCTCCTTTTGAGTTATGTTCAGCGCACCGGAGCACACTGAGGATATTAAGAAAAAGAGACTTGTTTTTTATACTTTGATAACCTCTCTTCTATATTTTACATGCTCTGTTTCATTATCAATCCTTCTTGTCTTTATTCTACAGCTCACTATAGTGTAGAGTAGACCAAAACGCGCGCATGACACATTTTTACTTGTATTTTCCGAAATATTGATCGTGTATTAAATACAAAACGGCAAATTAATCTTGAACCCTTTTAAATATAAAGCTCAAATTAAAATTTTTCGCTGATAAATAAATAAATAAATAATCCATTCGAAAACAAACTTTTTATTACAACTAATACAGTCTATTCATTTTTTTACAAAATTAAAATTTGTATAAATTAAATATATTTTTTGTCCTGAATCTAAAATGCATTTTTGGATTGAAAATTCTGTATAATTAACTTTTTTATTTTCTTTAGAATTTCTCCTTTTTAACATTTTAATTTTTTTTAAACATTTTAATGTTTTTTTCTCTTAAATAAGAAATATATAAAACAAACATTATAAAAAGAATTTATTAAAATTATCCTGCAATTTATTTTTTAGTGAATATCTTTTAGAAATATTACTTTGAAAATTTTTAAAATCTTTATTACGGTACTCCTGAGCTTCCCCGGAAAGTTGGTCCAACATATGATTCGTATATATATTATATAATTTATTTCATATGTATAATACATATATAACATGTATAATGAAACGTGAATAAGTATAATTTACTTAAAACTATACAAAAGATATACATGTGTGTATATACAATAAAAATTTTCATTATTTAACTAAAATTGTTCACAAAGTCGACATTTTCGGTTATTGTACAATTATTACTGTTTGCGTATCCTTGCATTTTTTTTAGTGATATCAGCGTTTCGAGTGCGACAATTGCTTTTTTATAAAAATTTTTCATTAAAAAATCTCTTTTTAATATCTGTGAAAAATATAGTTGAATAATGCATTAATAAATACTATACTTAAGACAATGTACTTTATTAATTGTGTAGAAATATTTAAAAAACTGAAAAAATGTACTCAAATTAAAAATTAACCTGTTCAATAATAATTAATAGGTTTTTATTAAATAGTTCACAATAAATGAAAAAACCATTACTATTTTAAGATATTATAATCATTATCCACTGTTAAATATGTAAAAGCCATAAGCAAGGTATATTATTAAAGAAGTGGGACATAAGTTAAATATCTTAAATATGAGATAGGAAATTCGAATTGCTCCCATTTCAATGCGCTAATCCATAATACTATTAAAGTAGTTTATTTAAATATATAGTACGAAAAATCATTTTGTCTTTTCAACATTATGTAACAAATTTATTCAGTTCGCAAAAATTCATATAATTTACAAAGTTTGTTTCCTTATCTCTGAAAATAAATTTGTTGAATAAAAGCAATTATCTAAAATTAGCTATTCATAAATAAATTTTACTAGAAGTTGGTAAGTACTTTTTTCAAATTGCCAATAGATATCAATATTTACAAACAAATTCAATCAAACAAAAGAAACAGTAAATATTCGTTTCGTCCCTTTTCCACCCATTTATAAAAGAAATTTATATATTAAAATATTACAAACTTCTTATGTTAACATTCTTATTATATTAATCATACTGTAGTTACGATTAGAGATACTTAGCTTATACAAAGTTCACATAAAAACTATCAACTTAATAAGAAACACGAAAAAATATACGCAAAATGGTACATCAATACAATAAGAACTGTTAAATGATAAATCCAGATGCGCTATGATTTGTGGAATTTAATTAAATAATTAAAGTATATTCCGAGAAATCATATCATATCATATCATATCATACTTACTAATTTATAAAGACAAAGCGTGTTTTTGTTTGTACACGATAAACAAAAAAACTACTGAACCGATTTCTCTGAAATTTGACATATAGATTCTATATTGTCTTCGGAAGAACATAGGCTATGTTTTTTGTTGAAAATAATTTTACTTTCATCAATAAATTAAGTTAACAGTCTTAGCAGTCCGTTTCATGAGCGGCCAGTAGGTGGCGTCTTGAATCACGAATATCAACACAAAGTAGTCCGCTTAAAGTATTAATACCACGCCAGCTCAGTTGAATGGCCATATTCAACTTTGGGATTTGTATTCTAAAGGTGTCACGTGAGTCGGTATTACCCTTTTTGTTCTTCAGGTTAATCTGACACTGTTCTCACACCTTCTGGATATCTTTTGATTTTTGTAAATTTTATTTTGTCTTGGGAAAATTTCTCTCTTTCTCTCTCTTTCTTTCTCCATCTGCTCTTATAAAATGGTTGTTTATGCCAAATCATACTGAATAGAATTTGTGACGACAAATTATTTTTTTGTTTTTATACGTTATATTTAACTTCATAATTGTGATAATAGACTGTTTTTTTAGTTTTAAAAAAAGAAATGATGGAAAAATAATGTTCCTTAATAAGAACTTCAAAACTATGTATATTTAAAATACATCTTCACTTCTACATAAAAAGGCAATATCCAGCATCAGCTTAAATATTCGCATACCAACATTTTGCTGGAATTTCTGTTGGCACCACTACTAAAATATTCACGGTCTTTAATTGAAAAAACGGAAACATACGAAATGTGTGTGTGTGTGTGCGCGCGCGCGCGCGCGTGCATATGTGCATTTTAAATATGGTTTCTACTGAGAAATATTATATTGGCGTTTACGAGTGGTTAAGTACGATATCCCATTGCCTCAGGACGATTTTTTTTGGAAGTTTTGTGTTCGGATGATAGAATGCGAAGCCCAGGTATCTCTGGTCGATTTCTATGGGGAATATTGTATTTAGTTGAATAGAAAACGACGTTCAGGTATGAGGAAATCGACTTCTATGGGAAGATTCGTGTTGGGACGATAGAATATATCCAAGTGTTTCCGAACGACTTCTGCTGGGACTTTCGTGTTTAGTTGGTAGGAAACGATGTTCAGCTATGTCGGGATAATTTCTGCGGGAAGTTTCATGTTCGATTGATAGAAGGCGATTTCCAGGTATTTTGGAATGACTTCTACGGGGAATTTAGTGTTCGGACGGTAGAAGATGATGTCCAGTTATGACGGGACAACTTCTACGGGGAGTTTCGTATTCGGATGGTAGAAAATGATGTCCGGGTATCACGGGACGACTTCTATGGGGAGATTCATGTTGGGACGTTAGAATACGATGTACGTTAATATACTTATATATATATATATATATATATATATATATATATATATATATATATATTATAACGTTGCGGCCCTTGCCCTGGCCGCCGCTACAGAATATATTGATCACTCTCAGCACCTACCTGCTGATACCCCCGGCGGATGCCAACTCGTCCTCTCTCCACGAGGGAGTCCGCTGATAAAGCGGGACAACGCTAAATAAGGATAACAAATGGGGGAGCGGTAGTCAATAAGAACGCCACGTCCACTAGTATAATTTCTCTTTATTTTTCGGACGCTACAATACTCTCGATCGTATTTTCCCTCTCACTCTCGCGCACTCTCGGTACCGCGCACACGCACTCTCGGGTACGAGGTGCACACACTCGATCTCTCTCTCTCTCACACACACACACGCACACACTCGCTAGCTCGCGGTCGTAGTCGATGGGCTGCCGACTCTTCTTCTGGAACAGCTCTCTATTTCGCGCGCGCACGTTCTCGTATTCACGTATACGTCGCCGTCGCTACGCGATCCGTAGCCCAGGCTTACAATTACGCGGTCTCTTGCCGTCAGTACTCACCGTTGCTGTCACTGGGCTGTCGGTGGAAGGCGCTGGCGGAATCTTCCTTTTCTTGGGCTCGTCGAAATTGGCTCATTTGAGCTCTACTGTTCCTTCCGCTCGTCCGGGCTTGAGATACTCGGGCTCGCGTAAGCTCTAGTCGTCACCTCCCTCTTCCTCGCGATGCGGACTTGGCGGTCGGCCAACTAAGTAGCCGAAGTAATATAACTTTCTAAGATATATGTAATTAATAATTTGAAATCCCTTGTTTTAACACAATATTCTTCTCCTATATATAATTTTATTGTCTTTATATTATAACTTCTTAATGATTATAGCAAGCATCGTACGTCTAGAAATTGTTTACCTGCCGTTCTACTAACGAGCTCAGCAGGTAACTGAAAGCGAAACGTATAAACAGTATCTATTTCAGCTAATAATTTTAACTTATTTTTTTCAAAATTAAAAATTATTTCTTGCATAGGTCTTAGAAAGTAAATGTCATATTTGTCTTAATCGCGATTGAGATAGATATTGCCGATGTTTTACATCGCAAATTTGTAGAATACGTCCAGTATTAGAAATATTATATATTCCTAGGAATATACTTTAATTTAAAAAAATTTAGTTGCAAAAATAAATAAAACTTAACTTCAAAAATAAATAATAACTTATTATTAATATTAATTAATAATAAATTTTAGAATAAATCTATGAAAAGTTCAATAAGGATAATTTATATCAAATAAATTAGTTATATATACTTGTAAATATTTGCAAAATGATTACATCAGTTAATATTACATATTTCTAGGAATATACTTTAATTCAAAAATTTTTAGTTGTAAAAATTTTTTATTACTATTATTTTCTTTTTATTCCCTGTTAAATAATGTACGTAATAACTATGATGATCAAAAAAACTATTTTTATACTTTATTTATTCAATGAAATTAAAGATACAATATAATCTTCAGCTTTTTGAAAATAAGTACAGCTGTAGATATAACGCAAGATATAATGTAACGCAAAATGTACGTGTAGTTTATTTATTTATTATTAAATATCTCTTCGAATAGCAGCGAATAGTAAATGGAAGTTCCTGCAGATGATTTTTTAGAACATTTTTTAGATTAAGTCATGTAATTTATAATACAAACATTTTTGAAGAAAAAGAAAATTCTTTATACATAAATAGTCTACATTTTTCATATGCATCCTATACTTTACATCAAATAAAATCATTTTTAAAAGATAAATTTTTCTTTTTATTATTAACTATTAAGATATTAATTAATTAATAAAAGGACAATTTTGTACTTTTTTTCTGTTGTTAACATAAATCTTTCAAAGAAATTTTGCTAGGTTCTTGAGACCCTAATTAACCACAATATATGAATAGTTCATTAAAAACAAAAAAAAAATTTTTAGCCTCATGCGCGCGTTTTGGCCTATTGTTTTGCAGTCAGATCTTTCATTCCACTACCGCTCTTTCTCCCATTCTTCAAAATTGGCGTAGCTAGCATGTTGCTCATATAATACAATTCTATATCTGTTTCGTATGCATACTGCCGCATATAGTAGCTTATCTTTATGCTATATTATTCAAATAGAGAGAATATGGACTTATTCTGCGCATCTACATTGAAATGAAACTGATAGTATTTTAAGCTTCTGGAACATGTATATACTGAAAAAAAATTTTTAATAAATTACAATAAATGTTTTTTAAATTAAATAAATGATTTATTGGTATATCACTACTTAACCATTTATTAAAAATAAGAATTTATATATTAAAAATACTGGAATATTTTATTGATGTAAAAAAAAAACAAATATTTGTTTTCAGAAATTTCATTCCAGATTTTAGAAAATATATATTTGAATTCTACTGAAAATGCTTTAAATAAATATTTTTTAAAAATATAACATTTTAATATCATATAGTTCAACAAAATATAAAAAGAAACTGTATCATTTTCGTATTCTTATATTATGTAAGCCACTAAGCGTATACTATATACTATATTGCAATTAAGAATAATTATATTTATATTTTTTCCCATCATTTATATTTTATATTATCACTGAGCGAAAAAAACATTAGCTTTACTTCAGTAACTTGTAAAATGTTCCTCGAACGCACGTTGGTGTTACGGAGAATTCATGTAAGTTGAACTTGAGTTTTCTTTTGTAAGAACGGGTGTTTGAAAATGTTGTTTGTATGGTTTTTGTTTAGGATATTATATACCATGAATAATAAAATCTGGTATATATCATAGACTTATATATTAGAACGCTTGCTCTGGGAGCAGAGTTAAAGCTTGAACCAGAGTGAGAGAGCACTACAAGGAGTCGTGTTATCTCTCTTATAAGCAAGGAAGTGGTGAGAAATGAAAAGTAGGGGAATACTAGCAGTAGAATATTATTATTTGACTGCCTCCCTACTCTTTCCCCGGAGTAAGAGAGAAAGTACGACTCCAGGCCTATCTCTGGTCTGCAATATGGAATTCAGAGCGTTCATTTCAGAGTGCTCTTTACCAAAATCGGAGGTTAAAATCGATCGTAGCGCACGGTTAAAAAATATATTGTAGCGAATTAGTGAAATTATGCAGCATAAAAATTAGTTTCTGTTTTATTGACGTATTCAGGAACGTATTACTCAGGTATGTATAGACATAAATGCAATTCGCCTAGGGCACACATACACACGCGCGCGCGCACGCACAATTATTACACACATTATTACACACGCCCGCGCACACACATTATTAATATTGCATAAAAGTACAAAATGAATATTTTAAAAAAAGAAAATAAAAAGAAAATATATGTGTATAGTCAGAAAAATAACTCATACCTGTAATATAAAATATTAATTACGTGCTTATGTAATATCAATATATATATCGGGATTTGAAGAACCGTCCAACGACCGGCTGCTATAATACTAACCAAACTTCTGTGCAACTCTTGTACAGATGATTGGAGCTGATGTGTAGGAGCTGGTAGGGGAATCTGGGGCGGACAAGTATGGGAAAAGGTTTTTTATGGCTTATATAAAAGCTTTATCAGTCTCAGAAAACCCATTCCGCCTCAAAGGTGGGGCAGCATGGGTTCAGCATTGGGACAGTATAGGCTATACTTTTTGTAATGGGTTTGACGCTGTGCAAATAAAGCAAGTTTAAAATGTCCAAAATTTAATTAATTATTTATAAATTAAAATTTAATAATAAGATAAAATTACAAACAATTAATAACTTATTAATAAATTAAAAAATTATTTTAATAATTTTTTAAAATATGATTAGTTGAAAGTCCGAAAAGAAATAGTTACTTTGGGTAAATATTTCATAGTTAACAAAAATAAGCATATTTTATTTTGTAAAACATTAATTTTATATAATTAAAATTGAAAAAGTTTTAATCTGACTAAAAATAAAATAATTATTAATATAAAACGGAAGAGATATTCTGAGAATGCAGAATTTGTTCTTGTTATAAATTACATGAATAATTCTTTACATCAATAAAAGAAATTTTATTAATTTAAGTTGACTTGAAAATAATCTTCATTTTAATAACAAAGACAATAACATTTCAAGTTCAATAAAAAATCAATAACAAAAATTAATGTTGTAACAGTTTATAAAAGTCTTTATGTATATATTAAATATCATGATATGTGAAAGGCGAAGTGACTGCTGCGACGAGAACTAAAACAATACTGTCAAAATTTTTTCAAATTTTAAATTGATAAGATTAATAAATCAATAAATACTTACTAATACACACACACGCACACCACGTTTACGCGCGCTGAACCTAGCCCCATTGCGCCCCGTTTCGAAAAATCATACCGCCGCAATACGAGCATTTTTTAATTTCATTATAAAACGTATTTATTAATTATCCCTAAAAATATAATGAATCAAATAATAGTACTTATAAATGGATAAAATCTTATATAAATAGTTGCTTCATTGATTAAAATTGACTAAAATTTGCCATTTTTACTATCTATTTATCAAGAATTTATTTATAGTTGATTTACTTAAAAAAACTAGTATTTTTCTTTAAATTTTTATCTTCTCTAACAATTGCATATTATAAAAAAATTTCATTCATTTAAACATATTATTTTCATTAGAAGTGTTTCATAAGCCATTTTACTCGACGACCAATTCCACCCCAGGTTCCCCTTATTATAGGAACTGTAGCGTCTGCGATAACATGAGTTGATGTTTGTTCGTTGTTTTTTAGTTGCACTATTTTTCATAAGTGAAACAACATTTTAATCAATGCATTTCATTGTTTTTAATTCTCTATTCTACCAAATAAAATTTCAAAAAGTGACAGTGTAACTGTAAGTAAGAATGTGAAATAGTAGCATGGGAAGAATATATTACATATAATTTTTACTTGAAATGAAAAATATTTATAAAATTGTGTGTTGGCAAGTAAGAAATAATTTTTGTGAGTTCTTTTCTGACAAAGTCAGATGCGAGCGTAAACCATGTTTGTAATTTTTTATTATGTTTGTGTTAAAGCCATAAAGAACTTCGTATAGAATAATATAAAGATCATGGTATAATGAAACAATTATTATTTTATATATATATATTTTTGCTCTAGAACTCCAATTTAATGAGAAAAATATAAAATTAGAAAGCGCTTGTACCCCGCATTACATTACATGAGCTTTACTTAGCAGGGAGGTAGATCGCTGAAGTATAGACTAGACTTGAGGTGATTTGAAGCTCGAAACGCTCATCATTCATATCTTTTTTCTCGATAATTATTAGTGTTAGAGTAAAAATGGATAGAATATAAAAAACTTATTTCAATAAGGTATACAACATTTGTTTGAAAAACTTTTTTCGAAACTTAAAGTTGTTTTATACATAATGGTTTCTATAATTATCAATTTAATTTTATAATTTAATCAATTTAATTTATCAATTATTTTTTATCATTTAATTATACAATTAAATTGTTTATTTCGTCTTATCAATTTTTTCCATTATTCGAGGTCAGTCTTAAGTAATACGACAAAGTTAAAAAATCGAGTATATTTAAAAATTAAGGCACATCACTGTGGTTCCCTTCAAAGTAGTACCCTCCCGCATCTATACACTTCTTTCAACGAGTTTTCCAGTTTTCGTAATAATTCTGGAACACTTCTTGTGGGATCTCTCTGAGTACCCTCGTAACAGACTCTTGGATGTCTTTAACGAAGTCAAAATGTCGACCTTTGACGAATTTTTTCAAATGGGGAAATAGGAAAAAGTCGCATGATGACATGTCCGGTGAATATCGTGGTTGTGGTAACATTGCGATGCCTTTAGACGCCAAAACTGGGAGACACTGAACGCACTGTGACAGGGAGCATTGTCGTGATGCAGAACCCAAGTCGTCGCGAACTCTGGACGCGCTCTGAGCACTCTTTTTCGTAATTTTTCGAGGACATTGCGATAGAATACTTGATTTACGGTTTGTCCAGATGGTGCAAACTCTTGGTGAACCACCCCTTTGCTGTCGAAGAAGCAAATGAACATAGTTTTTACTTTGGACTTGCTCATTCTCGCTTTCTTTCGTCTTAACGCTCCTGGGGACATCCAATGTTGGCTTTGTCGTTTAATCTTGGGGTCATATTGAAAGAACCAACTTTCGTCACCAGTAATAACTCGATCGAGAAGAGTTGGATCACTTTCAATGCTCGAGACAAGCTTAAGCAATGTTCATTCAGTGGGCTTTTTGCTTATCTACTTCACACTTACATAAAATCAACGTTGCTTAATGCAAGTAAGCAATTCTATGGTCAGTATTGTTAAAACTACTTTACTGCTAACGTTCATTTTACGTGACTATCAGTTACCTAAGTACACACGTAGAATCTAATTGACTTATCGTAATAATAAGTTATCGTAAGTTTCCTTTGGCCCAGTGATTTTGTGTGTGTGTGTGTGTGTGTGTGTGTGTGTGTGTGTGTAAAACTAGCATCCGCCGTCTTGGCTCCGCCCGAAATAATAATTTAACTCATTTCTTAAACAGTTCAATAATATCTAAATAAAAAGTATTCAATATAGAAAAATCTATATCATGATAAATAATTTACCGTCATTTACTTATTGTCGCTTTTGTGTAAAAAGCTGCTTCAAAGTAACGTTCACTTAAAAAGACTGATATTTTGCCGACCATTTTATATTATATATATATATATATATATATATATATATATATATATATTGTAGGGGATTGTCAGGATGACGGGAAAGAAAATGAATAGAAGCACTTGACATATATATAAATAACTTAATTTATTTCGGAAGATTCTTAACACAATCACACGGAAGCACTGACACGATAAGCGTACTCTTCTCTTTCGATTCACAACAACAACTGTCCTCTTCGCGCACGATCATTCAACCTTTATCCACTTAGCGATAATACGTTATATAGAGCGCCTTAATGACCTAATACACCTCCCTTGCTTCTCAGTGATATTCGATGTGTTAGCGGTATGGCCTATTTACTGTTACAGGGGATTTTCCGCGATTGGTGTCCCTTAATGTATTCTTTATACTCTATTACTAATATATGCCTACAATATATATATATATATATATATATATATATATATATATACATATAGATGTATAATGCATAGTACATACGGCTTCTATGGGGAAAATTGTTCTTCTGAGTTCAGACGGTTGAAAAAGATGTCTAAGTGTTTCGAGACGACGTTTACGGAGAGTGACATGTTCGGAAAATAGAATATGTCTCGGGAAGACTGTTATAGAGAGTTTTGTGTTGGGGAGGTAAGATACGATGTCTAGTACTTCTATTGAACGTTCCAAAACATCTGGATATCGTATTCTAACGTCCCAACATGAATCTCCCCATAGAAGTTGTCCCATTATATCTGGACATCGTCTTCTACCATCTGAATACGAAACTCCTCATAAAAATCGTCCCGACATACCTGGACATCGTTTCCTACTAACTAAACCCGATACTTCCCGTAAAAGTTGTCCCCAGAAAGCTAGTCATCATTTCCTACAAACTAAACATGATACTCGCTGTAGAAATCGTCAAGAGACACCTGGACATGGTATTTTACCGTCCGCTCATGAAAGTATGCGTAGATGATCCGAGGAAGCTAGACATCATTTCCTACCGACTAAACGCAATGCTCACCGTAGAAGTCGTTCGTAAAGATCTGGACATCGCATTCTATCATCCAAACACTCCCAGTAGAAATCGTTCTGAGATACCGGGATATCGTATTCAACCACCCGTATATGAAAATACAATATTTCCCCGTAGAAGCCATATTTAAAATGTATGTATATATATTTCCTATATTTTCGTATTTTCAATTAAATACCGTGAATATTTTAGTATTATTACCGACTGAAATTAAAGTAAAATGATAGTTTACGAATTGCATATTTTTTAAGTGAATGCTGGATATTGTCTTTTTCTGGAGAAGTGACGATGTATTATATATATATATATATATATATATATATATATATATATATATGTATATATATATATATATAATTTTGCCTCTGTTAACATCAACTCGTGCATGATGTCTATTTTTGGTATTGTAAATGTCAAACAATCTCTCAGCAATTAATTTATTGATAAATTCAATTGGATATCCATTATTAATGAAAGTTTTTCTTACTATCTGTAAATTATTTTGTCTAAAATCTTTATGTGACAATTTTATTGCTCTGTCAATGACACCCTTCAATGTTCCAATTTTGTTTCCGAATTGGTGGTGTGAATTACAATCTAAAAATCTACCTCACCAAGTACGTTTTCTATACCAATTATGCTTCACTTTATTATTACTACATCTAATGACATCAATGTCCAGAAAACTCAACCGATTGTTGACTTCAATCTCCCTTGGAAATTTAATTCTATCATGTACAGAATTAAAAACATCCACCATTTCATCCACAAAACTTTTAGAACAATTGTAAAGATATCATCAACATATCTCTTAAATATCATTGGTTCAAAAACTAATTTTGACAAAACAATACTTTCTAATTTTTCCATAACGAAATTCGCTCTAACCGGTGACAAAGTTAAGTAATGGTGGTGGGGGCATTCAGGTTATCTTTTGCTAACATAGAATATAGTTTCTTTTTATAATTTTATAATTATTATTATTTTTAATCTAATTTTATATTATTTTTAGTAGTAATTTCTATTACAGATTTCTCGGGGGTAATTTTAAAAACGGACAGTCTGACTGTTATTGCCTAAGTATAATATATTATTGTATAAAAACTGTAAGACCGATAAAAATATTTATTAATTTAAATCACATTTAATACTTTTAAGAAAATCAATTTGTTAAATTTAACTTTCTAATTTAGTCAATTAAAATAAATTATTTTTAGATAATTAATAATATTTTTTTTTTAATTAAAGAAATATCTTTTCAACTAAAACAGTTAATACATTTAAATATATATCATATCATATCATATCATACTAGTCATACTAATTTATAAAGACAAAACGTTTTTTTGTTTGTACAGGTTAAACAAAAAAAATATTGAACCGATTGCTCTGAAATTCAAAATCTATATTCTATATTATCTTTAGAAGGACATAGGATATATTTTTTCCATTTCAACAAAACAAAAAGATGAGGTAAAAGAAGTTAGTTTTCCAACGATTCCATAACCATATTTATATATATATATATATATATATATATATATATATATATATATATATATATCTTACATACACTTCAACTAGAAAATATTGTAGTTTCGTGTTCGGGCAGTAGAATACAATGTTGAGGTGTTCCGGAACGACTTCTAAAGGGAATTTGTCATCGGATGGTAGAATATGACGTTTGGGTGTTTCAGGACAACTTCTACAAGTAATGTGGCTCTGCATAATAGAATACAATGATGAACTATGTCAGGAGAACTCTACCGGGAGTTTGGCTCTGAACGATAGAATAAGATGACGAGATGTGTCGTGATGACTTTTACGGGGAGTTTCGTATTCTATCATCCGAACACCAAACTCCCCGTAGAAACCGTATGTAAGATATATATATATATATATATATATATATATATATATATATATATATTTTAAATTCAATATCGTGAATATTTAGTTCGCGGTGCTAACTAAAAACCAAGCAAAAAATGGTCTGCGAAATAGCAACTTTATGAAGCAAACGCCGAGCATAGTAGCTTTTTATACGGGAGCGACGATAGCTAAAATTATTGACAGGAATATAGATTTGAACGTAGAATATTTTTCACATCTATATTATTGAACTGTTTAATAAATCGGTTAAATGATTATCTCGAGCGAAGTCGAGACGGGAGATGCTAGTTTTTTATAATAAAAAACTGTTGTTTATATCAAACAAATATTTAGTTATTTTAATTTGAACAAATGAATTTATTTAAAATTAAAAAAAGTTTTGTTCAATGCATGCAACAATTGGAATCAAAGATATAATAAATCATTTTGCTAATACAAAGTACGTACTAATGGTGACTATAAATGTCGCCAACTTAAAACTTAGAGTTTATCTTAATATATAATATACATCTTTTTGGTACATACCTTTAATCTCTAAAAGTGATATTTTCTCATTAAAAACAATGCAAAGAAAAGTGCCTCCTCAATAAGACATATAACATACATTCTTGCATTTAGCAACAACAAAAATTTATTTGTATATATTTTGATACGCTGAATACCAATAAGATATTCAAAGTAACAGCAGATTCAATTATCAAAGTAATTACTGGAAAAAAAATCCACTAATCATCAAGGGCTAACTAATCCCATGTGAGTGTATATATATTAGTGTATGCATATGTATATATGCGTATGTGTGCCTGAACGTATGTAAACGTGTTTGTTTATGTCTATGTTTGTGCTTATGTTAATCTTTAGAAGACCCCAAGAAACGGAACATATACAACAGACGGCAGACATATTGGTGGTCAGTTAAGATCGCCGATCTCAGAAACACCTGCTATATATATTCTCATCAATATATATTCTCATCAAAACTGAAGGCCAGAGAAAAAAAAACGAAAAAAGTAGCTGCACCCAAGAAAGTTATGAAGAAACCAAAAGTCGTGATTAAAAAAGTGAAGACTGCTGATCTAAGTATCAAATTAATGAAGGAATTATCTAAAAACTACAGTCTTGCAATTGAAAGGAATTCAACTTCAGTAGAAGGCATGCGAAACAAGATCTGGGAAGGCTATTACCACAAAATCTCAACAGACTTCAAACCACAGCATACGTACTGTTCAGACAGCTAGTGCAAGTATAAGAAGGCCGAAGCAAACAACGCTTTAAAAAATTATAAACATCATCCTGCTCTTGCTAGTGACGTACAAGAGGTGCTCAAACCGATCTACGAAGATCTAACAAAAACAGAATTTCTGGACAGATGTTTGGGCAAAAACACTCAAAATAACAATGAGTGTTTCAACTTAACAGTTTGGGCTATGGCACCGAAGTATGTCTATAATGGGAAAAAAATCGTCAAAATTGCATATCTCACTGCTGCCTGTATTTTTAATGAAGGATTCAGCCCACTTTTGAAAATAATGGATATTATGGGCCTGAAAATCGGCGAAACCGCCATGCAGTTCGCCAATATGCGCGACCAACAGCGCATTGTTCGAGAAAACCGCCGCTCGCCTGAGACTTCTAAGGAGAGAAGAATTCAAAAAAAGCAGGCTAAAGTAGATGAAATTACTCGCCTGGAACAAATTGAAGGTATATTATATGGCCCAGGCATTGCTGATTGAGCGTAAGATCATTTTTCTACGATTTTTCACTTATAAAAACTTTAAACGTATTTTTCTCAAAACAGCGTTTTCAAGTACCGTGGTCGTGAAAACTAAAAAACTATTGAACCGATCCTTATGAAATTTTGAACACATATTCTATATGTTTGTATCAACCGTCCTAACTACAATAAACTTAAAATTTTACTTCTAACTATATTTTTATTGCAAAAAAAGACGGAAAAAAGCTATTTTTTTCTATCGTATTTTCGCCGCCATTTTGTTGATTTTGCATTTACATAAAAGATTCTAGTTAGATCGGTTTCTGGAGTCATACTGAACATACAACTGTTTGATTTTTTTTGTTTTAGACCATCCGTCGGCAAGATTTTACGACCACGACAACGTTACCTACTTTTTGAGGTGTTGGCTTTGACCATACTTTACATGTATCAAAAATATATAAAATAAATAAAAAATTTTTTTTATGTACTTCAAGAGTGTATTTATTAAGAATTTCAAATTCTACATCCATATTTTCAATAGCATTCTCCGAAAAATTGCACAAAAATAGCGTTTTTTCGAGGGTCTAAAGTAGAATACTGCCTTAAAGCTGAGACGGAGAGCTCAGTCAAGTCGGGCGAAGTGGGACTCTATATTGCGGAGTATAATTTCGCCAGGAGGCAGCTGAGATTTGCGATCAATGACAATAAGAAATGGTGTTGGACTCGACTCCTCGACGAGGTGGACTCAGACCCTTGAGGAAACGATTACAGAATTGTGACACGCACACTGGGGATTCGAGGCCCACCGGTATTACGAAACGCGAAAACTATGGAGCGGATAATCCAAGGACTTTTCCTGACCCATCCAGATAGAACGGACGTGTTGGACGAGACAACAGAGAAGGATGTCCCTCTCTTCACGCAGGAAGAGCTCTATAGGACTTCGATTGCCTTGAAGCCTAACAAGGCTACGGGTCTCGATGGCATACCTGGCGAGGTGGTTCGGATGGTCGCTTTACGTCCCTCGCGCCTTTTAGACTTGTACAACGGGTGTCTGGTGGAGGGAGTCTTTAGCAGACAATGAAAGGAGGCTCGACTGGTTCTCATCAGTAAAACTAAAGGAAACCCTGATTTACCTTCATCGTACAGGCCTCTCTACCTACTTAATATGACAGGGAAGCAGATTGAGCTATTACTAAAAGCAAGACTGCTACAGGCAATTAAAAATGTCGGAGACCTATCCGAACAACAACACGGATTTAGGAAAGGATGGTCGACAATAGGGGAGGGGCTGTAGGTGACGTGACGAACATCTTTCACTCGGCGAACAGGGGCTGCCATGTGATCAGACCACAGGTACTACTGGTGACCCTAGATGTCCAAAACGCCTTCAACTCAGCGAAATAGACAGAGATACTGGAAGCGTTGGAGTCTACTTTTAAAGTTGACTCCTACCTCGTACGTAACATCCGGGCCGAGGATTGACGTACGAGACACTGGACGGAAAGAAACGAAAACGCGTGACAGCGGGGGTAGCACAGGGTTCCATCCTGGGCCCTGACTTCTGGAACGTACAGTACGGCAGCTTACTAAGACTGGATATTACCTTGAACGTACGCCTCCTAGCATACACTGACGATGTGGCAGCCGTAATAATCGCGCGCGAGTATCATCTAATTCAGTTAAAGCTGAATCAGGTCATGCGACGGGTAACCGAATGGATGGCAGACTACGGACTTCAACTAGCGCTGCAAAAAACTGAGTTACTGCTACTAACTCGCAGGCGTATAGAGACGGTAATTCCGATCGTGTTAGGGATGGAATGATTGGAGACCAGGAGTGAGGTCAAGTATCTTCGGGTAAACTTTGGGACAACCTTCATCTTGAATGTGTTTATTAAGGGAAACCATGCAGTCTTCTCTACAACATTAATAACAATCAGCTATAGTTTCAGATTAAACTTCTTCGTTTTCTGCAATGCTACATGCACGACATTTACATAAATTTAAAATTATGAGCAACACTATAAGTAATTAGTAATCCTTATTTGTGTCTCTACAAATAGAAAAAAAACTCCCACACGTAATCAATCTCATCCAAGATCCGATGCCTTGTATGAAATTAAATCAACTGCTCGCAATCATTGCAAAGTAGTACTGCGATTTTCAAATTTTGAAGCAAATAAAAAATAGTCTACTTTATATTATTTATTATTGTAAATAACAAAATAACCACAAAATTAATTATGATATCTCTAATGAAATTAAAATTTTATGTAAACCTCATTTAAAGCTAAAATAAATAACCATTTCTCGAAGCCCAGACAGCATCAACAAAGATTATAATTTTAGGTAGACCGCACTTCTAGTTAAAAAAATCATCACTTGAAGTCTACATAGAATCAACAAAGATAACTTTTTATGCAGATCTCTATTATAGTTAAATAACCATCCCTCGAAACCTGGACAGCATCAAAAAGATCACATACAGTAAGAAAGATGTTGTTATATTGAAATGTGCTTTTTTTTCTAAATGCACTAAAGTGCGATATATGCCCTGTTGGGTAGGCACTTTTCTTTGCATTTATTTTTATCAGAAAATGTCACTTTTAGAGATTAAAGGCATGCAACCAAAAAGACGTATTTTGATATGGTTTACATTTTTTGTTTGAAATATATTTAAAATTTTTCGTATTTTTTAAGATAAATATAAGAAACTATGTTTTATATGGTTTTTCGTGGTTTTCACCATGATAATAAAAGTTGTGGTTGTTTAGAGTAATATATACGTAATCAGTGCAACAAAATATATCATAAATCACTTTTCTTTTTTAATTCAAAGGGTGTCCGATTCGAAGTACATCCAAAGACATTAAGATTCATTAATAATAAGTTTTAGAATAAATCTATGAAAATAGATAGGCTCACTCACCTCCCCCCCTTAAAAAGTGTGCTATGCCCCCATCTAGGTCACGGGGGACATAGCACACTTTAGACGCTAGTGTACTTTGGGTTCTCTACTAGAGGGGAGGGGGGCATGTCATACTTGACAGATAAGTAGACTTTAGGTGTAGTAGAATACCCTTATGTGCCGTTATGCCTATAGCAAAGTCAACTACTTTATTTATTTTTTTTTAGTTTTTTATTTTTCTTTTCATTTTTCTTCTTCTTTGAATTAAGTAATATTTAAATAACCTTCCTTACATCTCCACTGATGGGATTATACTGAACTATGCGATCATGCAAGATCAAGGAATAAGCTGTAGTATTGGCTGAAAAGTTCTCTTTAGCCTCAAATTCTAAATGTACATCTACAGGAGCGCTCTTTACAGATTCATTTTGTCGTGAGCAATCAAACACTATGAGAGGTTCATTATTGAGAAACTGTTTCTTTGAAAGCAGTGGTTGAGGATCCCTTGTATAGTATGTTTTTGGAAATTTGCATACATGTCATACAGTATTGCATATTGATTATTAGATATGTCAAGGTTTAAATTATTGTATGGATAATATTGAGAATTCAAAAAAAGTCTCACGTTAGTAATATTGCAATGATCAAAACGACTGGCGTTTGCGGATGCTTCATATTTTTTCTTTGTCTGTAAGCCGAGAATCACATAACGTGGTTTCTCCAATTGATTGGAAGTTTTCACTGTCCACACATGCTTATTGGCGCTTGGCAGAACAGGATATTCAAATAGTTCGCATGAACGATAACACATTGGGATGGAATTATCTTTGCCAATGAAAGTTAAAAGTTGGATTTTTTGTTTATCAGAAGCAATGACATAAGGTATTAACCATTCTATCTTTGTTATTTTTATGTTATATGCTTCATATGTAGTATTATTACCAACTATACTACCTTTCTGGATTATGGCATTCAGGTCAGATCTTGATTTACCAGAATGAGTTCATGTTTCATATTAATTACAATGTTTCTGCAATTTTCTGCGAAGCCAAAAATCATACTCAGAGGAATAGAAACGTCAAAGTTTCTATGCCTATCTATCAATGTTCTCGTTGTTCTTTCATTGCCAATCCAGCCTACATTTTCAAGCATGAGCATCTCGTTCGTATTGAATGAAGCCTATCCTTTCATGACACTACTCAATCCAACATTTTTACTTTTGTCTATCTCAACACCATTAATTTCCTAGCGAATTTCATCAAAAAGATGACAAATACCATTGTTGGCGAATCTAGATGTAGTTGGTGCATTTCCAGCAGTGTTTTGTAATTTTCCATAGCTATGGATATAACTACGTGATGGTAGAAGACACAGATCTTAGTGTTGGATGGAAATGCGAATTTCATCATTATGATCAAAGCTTAGTGATGTGTATGGTTGATGTGCGTGAATTTCATAACGAGGAATTGACTCATCTAATGCGACACCGGATTGAATTTTTAGTATTTCGTCCATTTTTCATAAAGCAGCAGAAAATTATACAGGTAATTTTTGTCCACGAATTTTTAGACCAAGTCTTTGAAGGAACTGAATGTTTTTCCTCTTCAGTGTTAACGGTTTCAAACTCTTCAATCGACTGATTGTCGATTGCCATGTCGGAGTACCTATATGTGTGCTAGAATTATAAACAATACCCATTATATAGATTTGATATGAAGTCTAACAGTGATTTCCTCTTCTCGAAAATTAATTAGATTGCCGTCCTGACCGAAAATTCGAACTTGTATATTATCTATGCACTTAACAATAAGTGGTAGATATATAACATGTTATGAAATTTCTATGATTTTATATCCTGGAGGAACACTGGGAAAGAATTCATGTATAGTATGAATTTTTTGGTTATTAATGAAGGCTCCTACAATAATGTTATACTCGACTCTGAGTGCGTTGATTTTCAATATATTCACTGGTAAATCAGAATGGTGTTCTATATTTTCTTTGTGAGTACGAGGAGTAAAATCCAGCACTCGACTAATTGATTTTTGAGGCTTAAGGTCTAACGAAACACTGCACTTAATTTCACTTTTAAATGTATTATTGTTAACTTTCAAGGAAAATTTAATTCCTTTTGAATTCAATGTATTAGATTAAAATTGATTTATATTATCAATCTTGTAACTACCTATGGGGATAGTAATAATTTCTCCTTTTAAATGAAGTTGATTATTTGTTTTGTCAATATTTGGAATTCAATTAAAGGTTAAAAGTTCGACTAAACCTAAAACATAATTTTTATGCTTTGCTATTTTAATGGATGGAAAGTATTAGGCTTCTAAGACAGAAGATTCTCCTGAAAGAGTCAAAGTGAAACTATCTTCCATGACTGATTTAGCGAAAATGATCCAATTTTATTTGTGAAATCCTTTTTATAGACTTTCAGTTAAGAAACAAAGACAAAGATGACCCCAAATGAATGAGTCTAAATTCTGATATCTTGTATAGTTGTATTTTACTTCTTTCATATTGAAATATTTCATAAGATCTATGGAAGGTTTGAGGTCATCAAAGCTGTCAAAGTAGGTAACGTCAGATCCTCTCTTTCGATAACTGACCCAATGGGTACTTTTATTTTGCGAATCATCGAGATTAACAATAGCAGATTCGTTATGCTATGGTCCATTACGAGGAAGGCTATTTCTCAAGAAAACACCTAGGAAATTTGGAATTGGTAATATATGTCCATATTTTATAAGATCATAGTTCGTTAGTGGACGATTTGGCAAAATTAAATTGAAGTTTTTTTTCTTTTAATTAGATCGTGTCCGATATGCGGTTTGAGAAATAATCCCACTTCACGTTTATATGGCTTCAGATAGAGACCTTTACCTAAAGCAATAGCCTCCATCGTCTTATTATGACGCTTACTTTCTTGATAAGCTTTCTGCGCAGCTTTATCATCATTTACTGCTGTAGCTATTCCAGCAGCACCTCCGTCTAAAGCACCAGTTGCACTTAGTCCTGCGAACAGTGGAATTAGGAAAGGAAGAACTCCGCCAATTTTAGACGGTAGAGGTATCACACATGGAATGAGAACATTCTTCTTATAACCACTATTCTTAAGAGCTTGACGAGCACCTTTTAAGGTGGACTGTATGACTTTGCGTGCATTTTTACCTGATTTCTATGATTCTTTCGCTACTGTCACCAATTTGTTGAATTTCAGCCCCATTCCAGTTTTTGCCTTTAATTTTATAGCACTGGTAACCGCTAGAGCTGAAGCTTTCTCCGCAAGACTAGCATCTTTAGCTTTAATCCGTTGCCAAGTTTTATTAGCAAGCTTTATGTCAGCCATTTTACGATTACTGTTTTTATTAGAGTGCTCAATGTTCTTTACATGCCTTATCTAGTTCATTTATTCCTGGATCACCCCTTTTTAATCGCTTTGTTAATTTAGTTCCGGGGCTACAGTATTGATAATCAGGAAGATGCATTTCGATAGGTAAATTGTTGATTACTCTATCGAGCAATCCACGTTCTTCCTTTTTTGAATGCTTCTGAGTTTTATGCTCAATCATCTTTGGCAGTCAAATTATAACTGATGATTGAAAATATAAAATCAACATTTATATATTTACGTCAGTCAATGTTAAACTAGACTTTGTCACATCAACATGAATTTCACTGAACAGATCGTGAAACTGCCCATCGCTAACTTTGATTTTGAAAAGGAAAAAAGAAGGAAGCGACACGGAGAGTTACTACTAGATAGTATACGAGCAATATTCTGCGGTCCATCAAACTGCGGAAAAACAAATAGCTTATTAGCTTTAATCACTCATCCCAATGGTCTTAGATTCGAGAATGTGTATGTTTATTTAAAATCGTTAAATCAACCAAAGTATCAATTTCTCAAAAGAGTAATAGAACCAATCGAAGGCATCTCATATTTCCCGGTTAGTAAACATGAATCTGTAATATCACCAGATGAAGCATTGACCAATTCAATTTTGATTTTTGACGATGTAGCTTGTGAGAAGCAAGATAACGTCAGAGCATTTTTCTGTATGGAGAGACATAAAAGTGTAGACTTCTTCTATCTATGCCAGTCATATGTTCATATACCAAAACATCTTATTAGAGATAATAGTAATATGTTGTTAATTTATCGTCAAGATTATGTGAATTTAAAACATATTTATAATGATCATGTCAATACTGGTCTGTCTTTCAACGAGTTTCGAAATCTTTGTTCTGAATGCTAGAAAAATGGTAAATATGGATTTGCTGTTATTGACAAAGATAGAGCGATGGATGCTGACAGATACAGAAAAGGTTGACTTGTTTTGACTGTTTTGCAATAAAAAGAAATTAAAAAAATCTTAATCACTCAGTTCAATTTTAGACATCAACACGACACCATGTCGGACTTTGAGAAAGAAAAGAATATACTTAGCGAGTTGTTGCAAGCTCGTAAAGCTATTTAAAGAAAATCTGCACTATTGAAACAGAAGAGAGAGAAACTCGAAAAAGTTGTAGGAGAAACATTGAAACCTGTCATTACACCACTTGAAAAGCTTGTCGAATCAAAAAGATTACAGTCTTCTAATCTCATTTCGAATGATCAGAGAATTAGAAAACCAACTAGATCCCGAAAAAAGTTGAGTTTTATGATAGATAATAATATTCACTCAGCTTCCATGAAAGATTATGATTCCGATGATGATTTTGCCTCATTAGATAACTCAATGACGAATTCGACATTCAAATCTATGCATGAAGACAATGTTAAAACTAATATTTTAGATCAAAACCGCAGTAAATTTGATCACATATATATGGAGTAAGAAATATTGGAGGAACATACATGCTTGGCGATTCTGAAATTTTATTTGATGATAATAAAATAAAAGTGAAAGATTTAACTTATCCTAAAAGTAATGGACTAATGGATCTACTTATTAAAAAAGAACTAGACGACACCTTAATAATAAGCAGCAGATCGTGAAAATTATCGCAGTATTCTAGAAGCAACAAGTGCTCACCGGAAAAAACATAGTAAAGATGAATCTATACGCTCATCGAAGAGTAGAAAATATTTCAACATCATTGCACCGATGTTTCGCAGCAGTGCTAGTCATACAAAAAAGGAGGGGGAGAAGGAGGTCACCTACCTAAATATAAAATAGCAAAGAAAGAGTCTTCAATAGAGTTAGTGTACTGAGATGATCCGAAAGAGCTTATTGAGAGACTAAGATTACTAATTGCCGAACAATCAGCTGGAAATAACAATCATATCAATGAAATCCATTCAATTATTGAGGAACTGCGTGAAATAGGATATATATATTAATGCACATTCGTCTATTCTTCAATCAGTATCGTCATGAATCTCGACTTGTTTTGAAGAAATTTGAGGGGAGTCGAGGTCCTCCAGGCGTTGGGTACAATTTTACAACAGATGGCAATTTTGATATAGAAAATAAATGACTTTGTAATGTTGGTGAAGCTATTGAAACTACTGATGCAGTTTGTGTAAAAACGTTATGTTCAATCTTGGAGAAGGAACTAAATACTGTATTTTCAAAAATTAATGAAATTCTAAAAAAAACGAGAAACATCAGCAACAAAATGGTACGATAACTGAAGAGACATTCAAAGATCTTTATCAAAATCAATTCAAATTGGAAGAAAGAATAAATAATTTGGATAAAAATCTTATGAAAACCAATCAGGATAATTCAGAACTGGAATCGAAATTGAAAAATCTTAAGGACTCACATATTCGTTTAAAAGATAATATGACACAATCGGTTACGAATTTGAATGGTATTATAATAGATATTAATAGGAAAAATAAATGCATCGACAAAATGAGCAAAGGCAAAGTCAGCAGGAAGTAAACCAAAAAGTAGTTGAAGAGCTACACAAACCTGCCCGTCGCAGATATAAGCAAAGAAAATATGATATACGTGGTATAGATGAAACTTGGCAAGCAGATCTTGTAGAAATGATACCCTACTCTAAGGAGAATGAAAGGTTTCGTTACTTACTCACTGTTATAGATTTATTTTCGAAGTATGCTTGGGTTAAACCAGTAAAGTCAAAGAATCGTAACGATGTTACTCTCGCTATGTATACGATATTGAAACATGGAAGAGTACCATCAAATCTACAAACCGATCAAGGAAAAGAATTTTACAATTCACACTTCCAAAACCTCATGAAAAAGTATAAGATAAATCTATAGTCTTCACACAGTAATCTTCATGTAAGTATTTGTGAACGATTTAATAGAACCTTAAAAAATGTAATGTGGATACAATTCAGCAAACAAGGAAGCCACAAATGGATAGGTATCCTACCAGATTTACTGAAAGCTTACAATTCAAGAAAGCATCGAATAGGAATTGAGCCTGAAAATGTAAGCGAAGAAAACGAAACGGAGGTGAAGAAGCGTTTTTCATATGAGATGATAGCAAGGAAAAAATCGAAATACAATGTCGGAGATAATGTACGAATAAGTAAAATAAAACATATCTGTATCTGGGGGTTTTTATGAAACTGAAATTCAAAAGACTAAGTATCCTAAAATTTATCTGGTAGAAAAAGTGCTAAAACTGAGTGGTGACCACGTATGTGTTAAATGGTTAGGATTCAATAGTGAGCATAATAGTTGGATAAATAAAAAAGAAATTAATTGAATACAAGATATAATATAAGTAACAGAGAAATATGAAACATAAAACAACTACCACCCTGATACTCTATAAATAAACAAAGCTTATTTGCTTTGTTAGCCACATTAATGAAAAATTCTTTATCTTTTAATATTGCTGACGATATCTTCTGTGGTAAGAATATTTGAAAGTTGTCGTCCAGCTCAGCAACGACTTTTCTTCCATATTTTATGGGGACTTGCTTAAGAGCAATCACCATGTATTGATGAATTTTGTTCAATTCCGTACATTTCTTCTTCGGTAAGAACTCGCTCTCAGAAATTTTATTTAGAGTGGCTAAATCCATTCTAAAGGAAAAAAAATATTTTCTTAATTCCACCTTAGTAAAAATTAATTTTTTAAGAGAAAATTAACTATGAATCTTACCTTATTAGATTAGTCTTGTTTTCATTGGAGAAGGTTGACAATTCTCAAACTCTTCAACTGCTGGAATGAATTCTTCAACATCATCAGTCTGTTCATATAGTTTATCCCCTACCACAATTTCTGTCCCTTTCATTGCCTCATAGATTACATCCCTTCTCTTGACTTCAACTGAGCTTACCCTTCCAATACCTCCAAGATTTCTTCAGGATTCCATTCATGTCATAATTCATCCGATGTATTATACTCAACGCTTATTCGTTCACCTTCAATGCTATAAAGCGTCATCCTCTCACGTGCAACTTGACATTCCTTGATTGCTTTATTGCCCCTCTCTTCTTCTGCGTGTATATCTACAGTTACTCGAATCTCATTGGTGATTTTATTCTCCCTCTCTTCTTCCTTAGTAGCTGCACCTACTTGAGCTACTCTTCCATTAGTCTCATCGAATCCCCTCTCATTATCATTCCCTTCCTCTATTTGTTGACTTTTACTTTCTATTATTTCCCTCTCTACCCGACTTGCTGCTTGCGACATTTGCTCTTTTAGGATTTTATAGTGACCCCAAGGTAATGTGTCTGTAGTATTGGGTAAAAAGTATCTTTTATCATGAAATGGACTGAGGGCAATTTTTTTCTGTTTTTCTGTATGCACTATGTGTAATTTTGAGCGAATGTTACACTACTCTCGCTGTATAATCACGAGATCTTCCAAACATCTTCGATAATCTTCAAACTTAATTGATGTTTTTAAAACGTTCGATTTTATTCCTTTAGCTTTTTTCACTATCCCTCCTCCATCTACGAAAATACTGTACATTTTACTCCGTAAACCGATAAATTCCATAATGATCTTTCCATTACATTCATGTTTCATGAGCCCAGGAACTTTTTTATTTTGACGTGGAATACCATACTAATTATTTTCGTCATATTCAGAAGTATCAAATCTGTGAATATCTTCTTTCATTATTTGATACATATTAATATCCTCTACTTCATATATCAAGCTATCAGTATCAGTATACAAGAGCTTACACTTTTCGCCCACTCGACGTTTCATGTAAGAGTAGTGATAATCATACACTAATCATACACTAATATCTTTGATAGATCGAGGATACAAAGCCCAACGTATATCGGCTTTTTGATTGTTACACTTGTTTTCTTAAGCTGAATGGCAACTAAATTTTCATCGAAAATTGCACAGCTATGATAATTAGAGAGGGCTATGCGTGCCTCTGCTCCAAATCGACCAGTGAATTTATTTACTAAACGTACATCAACGCGCGATCGCTCTCGCTCAATACATTTTCCATATACAGCATTAATTCATAATTGTGAAAAAAGTTTTTCAAACTCATTCGTAGTATGCTTTCACTTTTCAGTATTTAGTTCGACATAAGGTTTCAGCCAGGGTTTCTGTTTAAAACTCAAAATTCTATGTACTTTTTTCAATCGAAGACCATTATCAAGCGCTTGCTTAAGAGCACGATAATGAATTATATACCTTTTTTTATCGTTCAATGTAGTTAGCAGTTTCTTCTGTTTTGAACCAGGTGGTGTACGATGCTCAGCACAGAAAGGTAAATCACAATGTTGGTATTGTATTTCCTCGGGATATTCCAAATCTACTTCAGCAATATAGCCTATATCAGAATCTGATGGTGTATTGAAAACGTTGAGAGTTGATTTATAATCAACCCACTTAAATTTTCCAATTGCATCGCCCAACCATATAGATTATTAATATCGTAATATAAAAGTGCCTTTATTTTATTTTTTTATCGTATCTCGATCCCATATATGAATTATTTACCTTTGAATATCGATTGCAGCACTGACTTATTCCACCCCGAATGCCTGATTCAATAAATAATAACAATCGTTAATGTTTTAACAAAGATTTTCATGATTTTCTAGCCCTTTCTCACTATAAAAATTTTGTAAACATCTTTCACAATGGTATAATTTTTTATGAGCTTTACTCACTTGCGATCCTAAAAGTCTGGATATACTTTTAATCACAACATAATGGAATTTAGGCACACTTCCATTATCCTCAGGAATATTATTTTCTTCGTACTCGTCTATGTAGAAATCTTGAATGAAGAGAAGATTTGCATGTTTCTATTTCTTATTTAATGAAATATGACAAGGTGATACTTCATATTTCGATCCGTACTTCTTAAGCATATAAACATTTACTGAAATATTATTCAATTTTTCAAATTTAGAAAAATCTTTCAGTTTTACAGGAAATTCTATATCACCAAAGTTCAACTAGTTTGCAAATTTATTATAATTATGAACTCTTTGAGGATTTTGGTCATTTAGATGTAATGCTGAAAGAATAGCATATTTGAAGCATTGATTATCAATGTTATGAACATTGATACATGCTCTTTTTGATGCTATGAACTTAGAGAGAGGAATGTATGATTTTCCCTTGTGAGATGAAAATTTTTTCATGTTTATGGACAAACTAATAATACTTTTTAATGTCCATCCAGAATCTTTAACCTGAAATTCTTCTAGATGTGTAAGAAGTGATTCCTTAATATGTTCCCCATATCATTTTTCTAAATTAGTAAACATGAATACTGTAGCACTCACAGTAGTGAAATATTGAATGTCTGTTGTTTCTTCTCCATTTTTCTGCATGAAAAACTCTGATATAAAATCAGAATTTAGTTTTATTGCTGTATATTTTTGTAAGCAAGCTCTAACTTTATCTTCAAAGAGCTTCTGTGCGTCGACCAAGAAACTTAGAATGTGCAGATGTTCTAAGTCAACAACAACGCCTGTTCTTATTCGATTTTTAAAAGCAGATTGTATATCTCGCCTCTCTACTTTAGCTGACTCGTTAGAGATTAATCTACCTCCCACTGGCACTTCACTATCAAGATGATAACGAAATCTTGCTTGTAAACATGAAAGATGAATCAGACATGTTAAACATTTTTGATTTTCTGCTCGAGAGAGACCTTGTTTTTTGCCAAATTTCCTCAGCTTTATTATATCCTGTTCAGTTATTGATAAATAATTTTCAAGTTCATGTATGCTGAATTCACTGATACGCTCGTAAATATCACGAAGTTTTTTCACTTGAAATTCAATAAACGAAAGAAAAGCCATCTTTAATAAAATATTTTCAAACTTCAGTTAATAATGCTTATTTACTGACTGATAAAAGTAAGACACAAAAATAAAACACTGATACAATACAACACACTCGTATTGAACACAGAAGAAAAAATAAGAAAGATGAAACTAAACTTATTTGACTGAGGTATAGAAACTGTGATCCTCCAAGATATTGTCTTGCTTTTAAAGGAAATGAAAATATGGAAAAGGGGAAGCAGAAGTGGAAGGAGAATGTCAGTCAAATAGAAAACTTCAATAAAGTGTTAGAATGAGAAGAAAATATGTATTATCTGACTAGAGCCAATCAAATATAAACCTTTTAGTACATTCATGTAGATCATCTACTTTCTCCTTGAACATCCAATCATAAACGTGAGATCCTACGGAGGAAGGAGCTGTGTATCGTTTTACAACCATCTGAATTTTACTGTTACGCCCTTTTATTTCTCCTGCACTCAATCGTAAGTAAATTTCTCTGTGAATGGAGGGGATGACTTGACTTGTAACGAAAATTCAATCTTCCTCCATCCAATCGAAACTATTTTTGATTTTTTTGAATCAACCAATTGTAGCAGAGCAGTTATTTCAAGAGGAGGGGAGACATCTTATAAAAATGAAGGCATAAGCATAAAACTATCATTCCTAATCATCACTTCTGCCTATAAAAATTAGTATATATCAATCTGAAAATGGCTAGAGTGCGAGAATATGAAGTAATATTTAGAAAAAATATTCTAAAATGTCCGGAAGATAAAGTGTACTTCTGCGACATGCAGGGATTTCAGTCCAAAGGACCGCAAACTTTTATTTTAAAAGAACTCAGTTTTCTGAGTTTGGAAGGAGGTACACTTTCAGTTCGTACATCTTTCAAGCACCATTTCCTTGGTATCAATTAACATGGACTGAGGAATAAACAATAGACTGGCTGAAACGGAATTACCATGACATTAATTGGAAATGTAGCGACATCCCTTATCATAGTCTGCAAAGCACATTGGAGATTTGTTGTACTGGAATGCAGAAAATATACGTGAAGGGTCGAGAGAAGAAGGAATGGTTATCAAACCTTCTACCAAGTATGTAAGTTTTCATACTTTTTCCATACTTGTTCCATACTTTTTCCATACTTTTTCCATACTTTTTCCATACTTTTTCATACTTTTTCATAATTTAATACTTTTTTCATAATTTTCATAATTTTTCATAATTTTCATAATTTTCATAATTTTTCATAATTTTCATAATTTTCATAATTTGCATAATTTCTCATAATTTTCATAATTTTTCATAATTGTCATAATTTTTCATAATTTTTATAAGTTTCATAATTTTTCATTATGTTTTTTCTCTAATTTCAGAAATATAGTTGATGTAGGGGAGCTACAGTGTCCATCGCTGCAATCGCTACAGAGTGAAGAGAAATACGTGGTTTGTGGGAACCATACGTCATGCAGAAGGCAATTACCAATGCGTGCAATCTGTAACATAATGATTATGCGCACATGGATAGAACATTATTTAAGTGGGAAATACGGACGGGACGAAACTGATTGAACAAAATGTATTTTAATGTAATCTTAAAAATAAATGAAACTTATATTAATAAAAAAAAAGTATTTTATTCCTATCTTAAAAAAAAATTTTAAAGTTAAGAAATTTTAAAAAGAAAATCTAAAAGTAAAGAAATTATAAATTAAAGTAATTTTAAAAAGAAACTTTAAAATGAAAAAAAATTATAAATTTAAGAAATTTTAAATACAAAATTTAAAAGTAAAGAAATTATAAATTAAAGTAATTTTAAAATGAAAAAAAATTATAAATTTAAGAAATTTTAAATAAAAAAATTCTAGGAAATATGAAATTCCAAGAATTTTCTGAAAATTCGTAGAATTTCCTAAAATTACAAGGATTTCATGAAATTCTAGGAATTTTGCTGTTGGGGATTTTTGGGGGAGGGCTGCGCCTAGTCAATCTCGGTCAGTATATCAAGAGGCGCATGTGTTCGCCTCCAATGCAACTCGTTTTTATTTTTTGAAAATACGTCATTATGCTGATCGTCCATAGTCACTCCCTTTTCCATACGCAACGATTTTATATACTTGACCGAAATTGAGAGTATCCAAGGTGTGGGACTGGAAAAGAAAAATATCTAGATTTTATTATACAGTATAGACGGCACGTGTTTTCTTTAAGGATAGATATTCATCGCTATACATGGTAAGTGGATTATACTAATTGATGTGGGTCCACCTTATCTGTACAAGCGTTCGCCTCTACTCGGACCATCTCCCATGCTTTTCCGAGAAGTGAACCTGTTTCGAAATAGAAAACTTATACCCTGATTTTTCACAGTCACTTCTTTTCCTATGCGCAACGATATTATACTCGGACGAAATTCTTAAGATACAAAGCGAGAGAGCGATAAAGAAAATTATCTTGATTTCATTATGCAGTATAGAGGCCACGTGTTTCCTATAATGATAGACATTCATCGCTATATACGGTAAGCGGATTATACTAATTGATGTGGGCCCGTCTCAGTTGCACAAGCGTTCGCCTTTACTCGGACCCGCTCCCATGCTTTTCCGAGAAGTGACTCTCGTTCAAAATAGAAAACTTATACCCAGATTTTCCACAGTCATGCAAGGGAAGGGCCCATACACATCGAAATTATATACTTACCGAAATTGAGAGGATGCAAGGTGTGGGACCGGTAAACAAAAATAACTTGCTTTCATTATACAGTATAGAAGTCCCGTGTTTTCTATAACAATAGACATTCATCGCCATATACGGTAGGTGGATTATACTAATTGATGGGGGGGCATCTCACTTGCACAAGCGTTCGTTTCTACTCGGGGGCCTCTCTCACACTTCTTCCGAGAAGTGAACCACTTTCAAAATAAAATACTTATACCTTAATTTTCCATAGTCACTCCCTTTCACATATGCACTGAGTTATACTCGGCCGAAATCTTGAAGATGCATAGCGAGAGAGTGACAAAGAAAAATAACTCGTTTTCAGTATGCAGTTTGGGGGGGCACGTGTTTTCTATAACGATAGACCTTCATCCATAATATACATCATATACGGTAAGCGGATTATACTAATTGATAAGTTAACTTCGGTGAGTATATCAAGAGTCACATGCGTTCGCTTCTCATACGGCCAGCTTTTACCTTATGAAAATAGAACGTCTATATGCTGGTTTTCCGTAGTCATTCACTTTTACAATCGCAACGGCATTATACTCTTCTGAAATCCCGAATATACAAATCGAGAGAGTGACAAAGAAAAGATCTTGGTTTCATTATACAATATATGGATTTTCAATCACGAGAGACATTCATAAGCATCAACCGTAAACGGATTATACTGATTGATATGGGTCCACCTCAGCTGCACAAACGTTCATCTCTACTTATAGGCATTCTACTCAATCTAAAGTGCACTCACGTCCAAAATGTGCTATGTCCCCAGCATGACCTAATTGAGGGCTCAGCACACTTTTTAAGGGGGGGGGGAGGTGTGCTAGAATGCCTATAGCCTATCTACTTATGAAAAGCTCAATAAGGATAATTTATAACAAATAAATTAGTTATATGTACATGTAAATATTAGCAATACGATTATATCAGTTACTTTTATTAGCCTATTTTTCATTGTATTTTCTAAAAGAACAAAGTGAAGTTGCACAGGAATCATTTCAAACCGGCCGGACCTGACATTACAATTCGTTTTTAGCTTCAAATGAAGCTTCGTTCAATTTTACCACTAAATATATCGGAAACCGAGGATCGCTGGTGAATAATTAACTTTTAATCATTATATTCAATCAGCCAACTATAAATCTTTAGTGGTGCTTCTTCCGGTGGTGCGATGAATCGAAACATTTATCATACATTATGTACTTAATATTTTCAATTTTATATATAAAAATTTTATCATTTCTATTTATATATATTTCATTCTAAATAATGAAAGAAATTGAGGTATCAAAAATCTGTACAATTTAGCGCAAAATATATTAATTGTTTTGTGTTAATTGTAATTTTGTATATATCTGAATTTTTTCATAATAGTATTATTATAGAATATTTTCACTTACTTTTTAAATATTTTTTATGTATTTCTTTACATTTGTTTTTAGGTTCAGAATGCGGAATTTTCAAAAAATTTAAAGGAACAATTTCACTACAACTAGAATTTTAAATATGGATAGATATCGATTCTTGAGTATATTTGTTGACTTCAAAAGTATATTAACTGACACTAGCAATATATCCTGTATTATACCGGCTATTAGTAGAAAATGAAATAAGACTTTTATAATATATATGCTTAATTAACATTAAAGAAATAGAATGTTTATATTAATGTATAATATATTATTTTAAGTAAAACAGATTAGTACTAATAACAGAGTATAAAATGTCGGAACACGATACTTCTGATTTATCACAATTCGTGGAAGAAATAGACTACAGTGAAATTAAAACTGAAGAAATCGTAGGTAAAGGGTCATTTGGTGTAGTTTGGAAAGGACAATGGCGAAATCAATGTGTAGCTGTAAAGCATATAAACTCAGAGGGTGAAAGGAAAGCATTTACAATAGAAGTACGCCAGTTATCAAGAATTACTCATCCTAATATTGTTAAATTGTATGGAGCTTGCACGAAGAATCCAGTTTGTCTTGTTATGGAATATGCAGAAGGTGGATCATTGTATAATGTATTACATTCAAATTTACAACCCTTTTATGCCGCTGGACATGCTATTAGTTGGGCATTGCAGTGTGCTCGAGGCGTTGCTTATCTTCATAACATGAAACCGAAACCTCTTATTCATAGAGACTTAAAACCACCCAATCTTTTATTAATTCTTGGTGGTCAAATACTTAAAATATGTGATTTTGGAACGGCTTGTGACTTAAACACTTATATGACGAATAATAAAGGTTCAGCTGCATGGATGGCGCCTGAAGTATTTGAGGGCTCTACTTATACAGAAAAGTGTGATGTATTTAGTTGGGGTATTATTTTATGGGAAATAATATCTAGAAAAAAACCATTTGATAATATTGGTGGTTCAGCTTATAGAATTATGTGGGCAGTTCATACTGGACAAAGACCACCTCTAGTAAATAACTGTCCAAAACCAATAGAAGATCTTTTATTAAAATGTTGGAATAAAGTACCTGAAAAACGACCTTCTATGACTGAAGTTGTCAAAATTATGTCATTTTTATTAGAATTCTTTAGCGGATACTTAGAACCTATTAAGTATGATACAGCTAGTTCACTTGATAATAAATTTCATGATTATACTATTACTAATTTAAGAAGTACGACACATTCGAAATCAAATATATCACTTGATTATGACAAAATAAAAAACTCCTTTCATGTCAGTGTAAATAAAACAAATAAAGACAATCGATTTAATTTGAATGATAATTTAAATGTAGTTTTCAACAAAAGTGCATTTAATAGTATAGAACCATCTAAAAATGAGTTTAAAATTAATGACCATATGCAAGATTTTCAAAAGTACACTTTGACACAATCATTAAAAAAAGATCAATTTACTAGATTGCACATTGAATGCGGTACAAACACGAGGGAGTTTGATGACGGTTCCCGATCTTTATGGAAATTTCGAACTGTAAATGCCATAAATAAAACTATCAACAATAATAAGAAATATTCTAATAAGAATTCTGAGGTTCTTAAATTTATTTATAATCTAAAAGAAATACTGTTAGCACCAGATATACCAAACTATAAATGTATAATGTCAACGAATTTATTTAAAGAGCATAATATTTTATTCAGTAAATATCTTACGATTAAATCTGATATCATCCTTTTTAAGTATTGCAAAAAACAGTTAACAAATACACAAATTCATAATAAAACGCAAATTATTAGAAAATTAGTTGATGAAAAAGAATCTTTAATTAAACTTTACAGAAATCTACATCGACAATTAGAAATTTTGAAATCTCGAATTAATACACGTTTTACCGTTAACACGGTATGACATAATAGATTATAAATTACTTCAAATGATATGTAACGCAATTTTTTAAAATGATGTTATAAAAATATTTTTTAAAGAATTTGATAACAATTTTTAAAGCTCTCAGAAGATATCAGAACAGATACAATTATAATACACCAGATTTTTGTTATCGATAATATATAAGTATTCTATACAGCTTAGTTTTAAAATTCCTAAAAATTGAATAAATATATCCATGTACATATTAACAATTGTAAAAATCTGATAAATTTCATGCAATATGATTTGTTAAAAATGAAAAATAATATAGTAATTCTTATTATAATATGTTATGTATTCATCATGTACTGCTATTTTTCCGTTAAAAATATGAGTTCTCATCATGCTAGTAAATATTTGAATATTCAGAAAAATTTTTAATAATATTTTTTATATTCCACCTTTGTCGTATAGTTTTAAACTTCTTCAGTTATGTATTTATAATACCAGGCATATGTTTACTCTACTGAAAAAATGTGATTCATGACGTTATTAAATGTCGTCATTGTACTAAAAAATAAAGTATGAATATCTAGGCAAATGACGGCATTTTTATATAAAAGGCTCCTTGTGTTAAAATAATACGTAAGATTTTACATATAAAAATTTAACCATCTCTAACTTAAGTATTTACGGAAGAACTTACATAAAAAATTTAAATATTTAAAAAGTCATATTTATTCATAATTGTGTCAAACTGTAATATTGTAATATTATTTAAATTAATAAGACAAAAATATTCACACAGTATTTGATTCAACAGCAAAAAGCTGATTCTTGCTAATGCTAACCTAAAAATAACTGAATGCTTGCATCGTAACTAAGGTGCATATTTATACTAAGCCTACGAGATTGTTTTAGTATACTTGTGAATGACACGAAAACCCAGCCATTATCAACCACTGTTTATAGTATTCTTTCATTGATTTTTTACTGTTTGGTTCGATTCTGATACGTAAGATTTTAAATATCAATTCTACTAGACTGCCTCACGCTTCACAATCGAAAAGAAAGGATTGATGAAGCGCCGCTTAGATGACGTTGCATCGCATTGCGGATAGTCGCAGCAATAGAATCGCCTTATCTGAAAGCACCTTAAGAGAACCTTTTTTTATATTATTTAACGTCGCTCTATTAGTCCAGGCGAATTAGGGTTTTGATTCAACATTTTTTCCAACGCCTATTTTTTTGCATTAAATAATAGATGAGGATTAGTAGACAAAGACCCTAAATTGTCGGGATCGTAACCCATCGGCGACGCATTTATTTATTGAAAAAAAGCAAAAAAATGCTCCTTTTACTTTTTCTTCAATAGTTTAAAAAATATTGCTCTAATCGAAAAATGTTTCGTATAAAAGTTGTGCAGGAGATAATTCTGAACAAAAGTACGTACATGAAAAACTTAAAAAGTCGATTTTCCTATTGTTAAATAAACAATGAAAATGGAAAAATGTTCGATATTCAAAGAGCTATACAATTCGTTTAAACAATTGAAATTCAATAATACTGGAACAAATAGATGTTTTTTCATCTACTTATACTATGTTTGAAATTACAAAATGTATTTTTAATATGGCGACCAGTTGTAAAATTATTTATATTGCAACTTAACTAATGCGAAGTTCGCCCACGGCTGGGAATTTTTGAATGCAGTAAAATGCAATCATTAGAGGATATTTATAGTAATCAAAGCTGAAAAGACCAGATTTTTAAACTAAATATTTATACTGTTTAAAGTGAAAAACGCCGTTGCTAGGGACGATATCTCGGAAGTTTTTAACGCTAGAATATTGAAACAGAATGCATTTTATTACGCTTAAAAAAAGAAAAATTTTGAGCCCTTGCACATTTTCATACGACTAATAGAAGTTGAGAAAATTTTTGTTTAAACTATTATTTATTACTTGTCATTTCTTTAACATTTTAACTTGAAATTTGGCAAGGTGCAAGTATAAAGGTTAATCTATCTTAACATTTATTAATACATTCTGAATTATTAGTAATTATGCTTAAATGCAACATTTATAAAAAGGTTTTTACGATTTAAAGATTTCAATTCTTTTCATTGGAGAGAAATTCTCTCTTGTATTTCGAACAATTTTTATTTATTTCAATTATTGTAATATTCATCATTAAAATAGTTTTTCTACTTTGACTTTTTTCACCAATACATTTTTAAATTCAATAACATTTTATAAAAAACTAATTACCAGATTACTGCTACAGAATTATGCAAAATAACGATTTTTACAGTTTTACTCATTTCTACAGAATTATGAAAAATAACAATTTTTACAGTTACATATATAAATATTTAAATATAACATTTAAAAGAATTAATTTATGTTATTATACATTGGATACAATAGAATTACCGTATTAGAACCAAGGGCACTATGAAGGTTAGAAAAAATAAAGTTAAATTAAAAAAAATCAACGAAATAGTTGCTATTATGGTAAAAATATTCTTTTTTACAACTAAGATCAAGAACGACGTAGCTTGAGCTGTCTGTGACGCAGTTCGCGAATGTGCGCATGCTCAGTAGGCGGCGCCGCGATGTCTACGCGAGGAGAGATAAGTCGCCGCCAGCCGTCGCTGATGCCACGCGTAAAAACCTTGTTATAAATGTTACATTTAAACATAATTACTAATAATTTAGAATGTATTAATAAATGTAAAGATAGATTAACCTTTCTACTTGCATCTTGCCAAATTTCAAGTTAAAATTTTAAAGAAATGACAAGCAATAAATAATAGTTTAAACAAAATTTTTTTCTACTTCTATTGGTCGTATGAAAATGTGCAAGGGCTCCAAATTATTCTTTTCTTAAGTGTACTAAAATGTATTCTGTTTCAATATTCTAGCGTTAAAAACTTCCGAGATATCGTCCCTAGCAACGGCGTTATTCACTTTAAACAGTATAAATATTTAGTTTAAAAATCTGGTCTTTTCAGCTTTGATCACTATAAATATCCTCTAATGATTGCATTTTACTGCGTTCAAAAATTCCCAGCCGTGGGCGAACTTCGCAATAGTTAAGTTGCAATATAAATAATTTTACAACTGGTCGCCATATTAAAAATACATTTTGTAATTTCAAACATAGTATAAGTAGATGAAAAAACATCTATTTGCTCCATTATTATTGAATTTCAAGTGTTTAATTCATACCAAACTTAATATATTAAACAACAATATCCTCAATCTTGAGCTCATTTGATTCATTGGTTTTTTTTTTAACCCTACGGTCAGTGAATTTGGATTTTGTATGTACTTTCTGTTATTACAGCATAAATATAATTAATAAAATATAATATGAGAGAAATAGTTATCTTTGTCAGTTGAATAGCTTCACAATGAAGCGATGTAAAACAATCATTCTCGACAGGCGTTGAGGCCAAAATTGAGAATTTATTTTCTAAGGAGTTTGCAAGAAAAGTATGTTAAAGAGAATACGTTAAAATTATAAAGGCTTTTCAATAAACTGAAATAAATAATTTTCGATTGAAAGTATTTAAAATAATGTTCTTGCATAAGTCTTAGAAAGCGAGTGTCAGTTTTTGCCAACCTGCGTGAAAGATGACTATGTCTCTAATTATGTTTCATTTATTTTATCAAAAGTGCTCAATACCTTTGAAGAAAGTCCGAATCGATCACAGAAACTAGTAGAGAAATTAATTGCGGTGGTTTGCAGAACTAAACAAAATGTTCTGTACTACCGATTTTTCAGGGACGCAGCTTATTAAAATTTTTGATAGTCAAGCCCGTATAATGTGTGTGTGTGTGTGTGTGTGTGTGTGTGTGTGTGTGTGTGTGTGTGTGTGTGTGTGTGTGTGTGTGTGTGCATTTTATATATTAAAAACAAACCGATGCACCGTGAGTTCTTAAACACTTTTTTTACCAAAAACTATATTATAATACATTCGAAAACTATATATTATACCGTATCTCATTCTCAATCTCTCTCTTCCTCTTTCTCTCTCTCTCTCTCTCTCTCTCTCTCTCTCTCTCTCTCTCTCTCTCTTTCTCTGTATCCCTTCCCCCCTTTTTCTTATTTCTAAATCAGTATTATTTAATAACACATTTAGATGTTAACTTTATCCTGTACGTGTTACAGTATATATGTAATGATCGTTGTAGTCGAGGTTGCACATGCTTGGGTTTCGAAGCGACAATAAATCATATGCATGGGGATAATGAGAGAAGCAACGACATGTTTACGGCATCGTTTGTCACCCTTGTATAGAAGCTTAGTATTATGTGAATACTATATATATATATATATATATATATATATATATATATACCCTATAGCTCTACTGAGATTTGAGATATATTATCCAATCTTTTCAAAACGACGAGGAATCTGAACAATCGAACGATTCTGGTGAGTAAATTAGTAAATTATAGGATGTATCTATCACTGTACTTTTAATTATTCCGATCATCTACTTTCGTTCAAAATTGCTGAATTTAGGTATTTTGAGTTGCTGATTCCGAATATCATAGTGGCTTTGTTCAGCTTTTTAATTTTCATAAATTTGCAAATTTGTTTTGCAAATTTGTTTTGGAAACTACCACACATCTCAAAAAATATTCGTAATAAAATTTCTAAATTTTATAAAAATGTATCTTTTTTATTCTATATTTTTTTGTGCAAGCAGTATTTCTCAATAAAAACTAAATAAAAGGTAACATCCGAATTCGGTACTGACTAATTCAAAGTATATTCAAATTATATAATAGCAAATCCATTTCTCTACAAATCTAGCAGAGTGTTTAAGTGTATTGATAAGGTATGCCAAATAGAAAGTTTTATTAAAAAATATCTGATCTACTCGTGAGAAAAATTCATTCGCAGCATCCTAAAACGGCTCCACGCAGCTCTGATATGCCTTGCATGGAACTAGGTGCATCTCACGGGAGAATTCGTTTGGGAGAATTCAGGATCATAAACTGTCGTAAATCCTACCTGGTTTTGCTGAAATTTTGTATATTTATGTCTTTTGGAGTATTACCTACAGATATCAAAAAATGTTTTTTTTTTACATTTTTCGAAAGTAAATATATTCAAAAATGTAAGCTCAAAATTTTAGAAAGATTCAAGTATTCTAACTATACTTTTTCACCTTTCGAACGCACTTACCTGAGCGCGCTATTGCGACCCGCCCAGAGCGCGCGCCGGATAAGCCATCTACCTGGCCTTGTTTACTACACCAGCTGTTCCCCTATTGTAAATTACACCTATATATATTCTCGTCATAATATATACCTTTGCTTCTCAATATTACCTTCTCTTCATAATTTTGTTTCTGTATTTTAGTTCTGTATTTCAGTAGTGGAGAATCAGTCGTGATTCGATGTTCAAAAGTGAAGCATCTATCTATTTGCAATGGATACGAAGAAAGTGTATCGTACACAGAAAACTTCTAGTCGTCCATCTAGAACTATAAAACGTTTTTTTCACGGAAACAGATTCACTGACGAAGTAGGTACTAGTAATACGACTACGTCAGCAGCAAAACTGAATAAGTCTAACGATCCGAGTTTTGATGTGAAAGTTGATAATACTGGTGATTATTCTTTTATTCATTTTTTTACTGTGTTTTCAATGCTCTCACAGTGGGCAGTGTGTTCTGAAACCGATCTACTAAGATCTAACAAAAATGAAATTGCTGGAGAGATGTTTCGACTCAACAGTTTGTGCTATGGCACCGAAGCATGTCTATAATGGAAAAAAATCGTTAAAATTGCACGCCTCACTGCTGCCTGCATTTTTAATGAAGGATTCAGCTGACTTTTGAAAATAATGGAAATTATGGACCTGAAAATCGGCCAAACCGCCATGCAGTTCGCCAATATGCGCGACCAACAGCGCATCGTTCAAGAGAACCGCCGCTCGATTTTTTCTACGATTTTTCACTTATGAAAAGTTTAAACGCGTTTTTCTCAAAACAGCGTTTTCAAGTACCGTGTTCGTGAAAACTAAAAAACTATTTAACCGATCCATATGAAATTTTGAACACATATTCTATATGTTTATATCAACCGTCCTAACTACAATCAACTTAAAATTTTTATCCTAACTATCTTTTTATTGCAAAAAAGACGGAAAAAACAATTTTTTTCTTTCGTATTTAGCCGCCATTTTGTTGATTTTGCACGTACATAAAATTTTCTAGTTAGATCGGTTTCTGGAATTATACTGAACATACAACTATTTGATTTTTTTTGTTTCAGACCATCCGTCGGCAAGATTTTACGACCACGACAACGTTACCTACTTCTTAAGGTGTTGGCTTTGACCATACTTTACATGTATCAAAAATATATAAAATAAATAAAAAATTTTTTTTATGTACTTCAAGAGTGTATTTATTAAGTATTTGAAATCCTACATCCATATCTTCAATAGCATTCTCAGAAAAATTTCACAAAAATAGCGTTTTTTTCGAGGGTCTAAAGTAGAATACTGCCTTAAACGTATATAATTTATTGTGTTTTATTCTCCTTTTCATTTATGTATTTCCCAAAGAATCCAATAGATTATGGGCTCAGGTATATAATTTATTGTGTTTTATTCTCCTTTTCATTTATGTATTTCCCAAAGAATCCAATAGATTATGGGCTCAGGTACATAACTAAATAATATCGAAAGTTAATTAAAAAAAATAAATAAATAAAAAAATAAATAAATAAAAAATAAATTTTTTTGATTAATTAAAATAGTGAAAAACGTGGTATTAGTGTATCCTCTCTCCGTAAAAAGGAGAGAATTGCAAAAGGAATTATAATTGAATATTTAACTGATGCAATCCTTGGTTTTGCTACAGAAAAGGATTCTGCGTGTGATATTTTTCAAAAATTAGATGCAATTTACGCAAGGAAAAGCTTAACCACTCAATTGACTGTCGAGAAAAAATTATTAAATTTGAAATTTAAAGAAGAAATTCCACTTTCAAAACATTTTATTATGTTTGATGAAATGATTATTCAACTACGGGATGTAGGAGGAACTTCAAATGAGATGAGTAAAGTAACAAGACTATTGATTACATTAGCGAATGCATATGGCCCTGTAGTGACAGCTATTCAGACATTAACTGATGATAATTTAAATCTCGCATTTGTAAAACAAAATTATTATGAAATAAACTACGAGATGAAAAAGGTGAAACAACTGAAAAAGTTCTACATGCACAAGTTAAAAATGAAGAAAACAATAAACAAAATAATGCAGTATATAAATAAAAAAATAAAAAACTTTTTTCAAATCAAGAAAATCTAAGCCGTATAAGAAACAGAGAAGAAAAATCAATTTTTTAAAAGCAATAAAATTAAATATGATTTTTTCGGTAGAAATAATAACGAAACACCGAATTGCATCTTTAAGAAAAAATACGTATCAACAGAAAAACGCATGAAAAAAGAACGCCCAAGGATAATACAAACAGTAACACTGCAAAACACTGGAAATCGCGATAAAGATCATTTGGCCTTTATAAGCACATTAGAACCATCGCCAATTGAAAATCATAGGCCATCCAAACGTCTGGAATTTATATTACATTCATACGCAAGTGATCATCTCGTAAACCAAATAGATGTTTTCAACACAAGAGATTTTTGATGTAGCCCTGAAAATTTCTGTGGCAAAGAAAGGCGAAACAATTACAGCCTCTAAGAGGGGATCCATATGAGTACTCACTAATCAAGGAAAAATCGGAAACCTTGAACGAGTCTACTATGCACCGAAAATACCGTATAATCTACTCTCTGGTCGTCACATTTAAAATGCTGGAATGCGTGTAATTTTCGACGAAAAGGGAGAGGTGTCAATAATTAAAGGTCATGAAAATATTTTAACTCGTAAGTAATGCAAAACAAAAAATAAATGGAATAAAATTTATGCTACTGAAGTTACAATTACAAATGGATATAAATTGTGGCATGAAAGATTAGGCCATATAGGCAAGTCAAAATTTTTAGAAATTAAAAATCACGATTTATTTGTAAATACAAAGTTGTTAAAGGCACTACACGGTTGTCTATTTGATTTCTTATAAATCAAAAGTGTTCAAAGTCTTTCAAGATTTTATCGCTAAATCAGACAAACATTTCAATCTCAAAATTGCATGTTTAAATTGTGATATTGGGAGAGAATACTTATCAAATGATTTCAAAGCTTTTTCTTTACAGAAAGGTATATAGTATCATTTAACTGTTCCTTATACGCCATAACAAAATTCAATAGCTGAGCGTACGAATAGGTCATTGACAGAGAAAGCACACGCTATGCTTCATGGTTCTAATTTACAAAAGAAACTATGGGGTGAAACTATCCTAACCTCAGCTTACTTATTAAATAGAACACCAACAAAAGCGATATCGCAGAATAAAACACCTTGTGAACTTTAGCATAGTAAAAAACTGAATTTAGATTATTTAAAAAATTTTTGTTCAACTGTATATATTCACAATAAAACTAGAAAAAGTAAATTTGATAAAAAATCTTTTAAAGCTATTTTGATTGATTTACAAATAAAGGGTATAAAATATTAAATCCGAAAACAATGCAATAATTATCGCTCGCGATGTTATATTTGATGAAGTAAATTATAATAAAACAAGACCTACTATACACAAAGAAAACATTGATAATGAATGTTTTAATTCAAAAAGGTATAAAATCAATAACAGTTTTGAAATCAGAAAAAGTCTACAGAATGATTCCGAGAAATCCATTTCTCACAAAGTAAACATTAATAATAAATCAGCTGCAAGGTCTCAAATGGATAAAATAGAAATCCATAAAAAACAAAGGAGTAAATCTGTAAAAGAAGCAGATAAATCTGATTCTATAGAACCCGATTCTATGGAACATTCTCAAAGTGACTTAAGAAACAAAAATTACGCAGAAGTGATCGGCTCAAAACTGCGCCGATGGTCTCTTATAATGAAGAATATTTATCAAGCATATAAACAATCGTTTATGTATGAAACTCCCAAATCATATATTGAAATTAAAGACCGTGATGATAAAAATCCGTGGGAAAAAGCAATGAAAGACGAACTTGATTCGATGTTACAAAATAATACGTGGGAATTAGTGCCTTTACCAGAAAATAAAACCATTGTAGATTGTAAATGGATATACATAATTAAAAGTAATGATATCAAAAGTTACAAATATAAAGCTCGACTAATAGCAAGAGGTTTTGGCCAAGAATATTTATTAGATTACAATGAAATGTTTGCACCTGTCGCTCGAATAAGTACTTTTCGAATAATTATTTCTTTTGCTAATCAACAGAATTTACTGATCCATCAAATGGATGTGAAAACTACTCTTCTCAAAGGTACTTGAAAAGAAGAAATATATATGAGGGTCCCAGAAGGGATAAAAGTACGAGCAAATTATTTATGTAAATTAAATAAAACGATATATTGTCTAAAGCAGGCTGCTAGATGCTGGTTCGAACATTTCGATCAAGTATTAAAAAGGCACGGATTTAGGAATTCTGAAGTTGACCGTTGTTTATATATTCTTGATAGAGACCATATTAATAAAAATATCTATTTAATTCTCTATGCCCATGATCTTTTAATATTAACGTACAGTAATCTTGTAATGTCAAATTTTAAAAGTTATTTAATAAAACAGTTTTCGATGGTAGACATGTACGACGTGAAATTTTTCTTAGGTATAAACATAAAAAGATTATATAAATACATTCAATATGTATCATTGTAAGCCAGTAAGCACACCATTACCCACCAAATTGGATTACGTAGCCTTGAACTCAAATGAATTTTATGATGCGCCGTGTAAAAATTTAATTGGTTGCTTAATGTACGTAATGTTATGTACGCGTCCCGCTCTGTGTGTATCTCTTAATATTTTGAGTCGCTATCAAGTTAAAAATAATATTAAATTGTGGCAAAATTTAAAAAAACTATTACAGTACTTGAAAGGAACTATAAATTTTCAATTAGAGTATAAAAGAACTAATTTTACTTTGATTGGTTATGTAGATTCCGATTGAGCAGGAAATGAAACCGATCGAAAAAGTAGTACAGATTACGTATTCAAATCTTTTAACAATGACGTAGTATGTTGGAATAGTAAAAGACAAAACTCAGTCGCGTCGTCATCAACAGAAGCTGAGTACATGGCCCTCTATGAAGGAGTTAAAGAAGCATGTTGGCTAAAATCTTTGCTATCTAGTATCAAAATTAAAATACAAAATCCAATAATTATTTACAAGTATAATAATGGATGTATTGTTATTGCTAATAATCCTACTGATCGAGGGGGGCTTTATAAACGGGTTACACACACCTCGCATATAAAGATTCAGGTGCCACGCAGCTCAGAAATTCTGTAGAGTAGTTCGAGCAGTGGGAGCGAGACATGGAGCGAAGCCGAGCAAGCACGGAGTGGATGAACTCTACAGGCTCTGAAAGGCACGGGCGCGACTGGAACTGCGAGCTCGTGCGTGGCCGACTAGGGGCCTGCTGTGCGCAATCGTCTGGCAGAGGGTCTTATAAACGGACATCTTCCCGAATATAAAGATGTGGGCGCCATGCCTCCCGAGGAGCCCTCTCATAAGGGTAATCGATTTGCGAGAGTGAAGCACGAAGCGGTATTCTGGTACTGGGTGGGGGCTGTATGCGGCTGGGGACACCCTCCACGGCTAATTATACTTATTCAAGCATAATCCAACTCACGCACTTCACAATTTTTGCCACTCACGCCTCTGTTCTTTAAACAAGAGCGGAATGGAAGGGGGCGGGCCCCTTTCTGATCTGTCAGGGGGGCTTACGACGCTTGCGTCGCTTATTAATTGATGCAGATCAAATCTTCTCGCCTGATCCTTCCCCCTTGGCTTTGTCAGGGAGGTAGAAGGGGCTCCAAACGGAGCTAAAGACGGTCCACCGCGCTTGCCGAGCGGTGCATGCCTGGGAGCTGCCAAAGGGAGATCCTGAGTGGGAAGACGAGTCTTTAGGTTGCGTGCTTGGACGACCCGAACCATCTTTGGCTCCTGCTGACTGCAGGATGGGCGGCTGGACGCCTAGCCAGCACCAGTCATTCGGCATTGGCGAGTGCGTCCTGACTCGTAATGTCTGCCGGAAACTCTCCAGAGAGTGGAGCACCTTATTGTTGGGGTCTGAAGATCGAGAGAGCGGAGTTGGGCTATCATTTCGGGGCGTGCTATATCCCCCGGCTCTGTAAAAGAGCCGTACACGAAGGTCCAAACCAAAATGACTCCTACAGGCAAGTGTTGGGGAATCATTTTGGCGAGCTCGTCGTTGAAGGGTCCATGGAGGCCGGCCTCGTGGGGGGACGAAAACTAAAGAAAGAAGTATGGATATTGTCAACAACAAACATGATGATGTCAAGAAAGTAAAGAAGCAGGAGACGGACCAGAAGAGTACGGGGGTGAACAAGCTGGACGACCCCCGTACGGTCAGTAACGCCAAAGCTGACAGCGCTGCTGGTGCAGCAAGTCATGGCAGCACAGCTGTGGATGATCACGATAAAGCCCTCATCGACTTCATACAAAATTTGTTTAAAATGATGATGGAGTCGATGAAAAGGCCAAAAAAATGTTAATAATATAATAAAGGAGGGGCTTCCGGCTTTACAAAGCCAATTCGAGGAGCTCGTAAGCAGAAGGCGGCTTAGAGCACGCTCCTACATACACCCGAATTTGTCGAGATAATAGAAGGCCAGAAGAAACATCCTTCTATCTCTCTAACGGAATTACCTGAGGGGGGGGCGAAAGAAGAAGAAAAAAAGAGACGAAGGTCCATTAAAAGAAGAAGACGCGGTTGCTAAACCAAACCGTGCAAACGATCCACAGCCTGAGCAAGGCTGGAAGAATGTCCCCACCAGGCAAGAAAAGAGAGCAGTTAAAAAGAAGAAACAGAAACAAAGAAGTTCAATGCAAAAGGGGCCACCAAAGGTAAAATAGGGAGAAGGGCAAGGCCTGAGGCCCTGCTCCTCAAGCCCGCGGAGGGGAAGACCTACGCGGAGATCCGTAGAGGGATCCGCTATAAGGTCGACCCTCGCAGCATGAACTCGCAATCAGGGACATTCGCCGAACATTAAACGGCGATGTCCTGATCGAGTTTAAGAAGGCTTCGGCGGAGGGCAAGGAGGGCTTTACGAATGCTCTCAAAGAGGTCGTCCGGCAAAACGCGGTACTTCGCGCTGTGACCCCCAAGACTACCTTGGAGATCAGAGACTTGGACGGCTGCGCAACACTCGACGAAGTGAAGACAGCCCTCTTTGGCATCATGCGGGACTATACTGGCCCCCTCGAGGTAAGGCTTACGAGGGAGAACAAAGTCGGCAAATGACTAGCCCTGTGAGCCTCTCTGAGGAGGCTGGCCAGCGGTTACTGGAAGTCGGAAATGTGGCCATTAGATCTCGTCTATCGACACCACGGTTAGGGTTGCGATGGCCCAGACAGGAGCACCGACTTCTTCCGTTGCGGGAACATCGACTCCTTCCGCAGATCTGTCTTGAGAAGGACACTGACATCGTCATCGTCAGCGAACAATATCGAGATGGAGATGCGGGAGTTTGGTATCGCGACGACCTTGGTACTCCGGCGATTTGGATTTTTAACCCGCACTGTTTTCGGGCGGAACACCACGGATCTGACCGCGGCTTCGTCTGGGTGAGGGGCAACAACGTAAATTACGTCAGCTACTATCTCACCCCGAATGAGGCCATCGGGGGTTTCCAGTCTAAACTGGATGCCCTTGAGGATGCGGTAAGAGAAATGGAGGGGGAGCTGGTAGTGGCTGTGGATTTGAATAGCAAAGCTCTCGAGGGGGAGGACCCTTGCCGGAATCTAGGGGAAGACGAGTGATGGATATGGCATGCAGACTAGGTCTGGTTGTCTTGAACTCCGGATCTACGTCGACCTTACGGAGACTTGGCTACAGGGAGACGATCCCTGATGTATCATTTGGAACGGAGATTCTGACCACACGAGTGCGGGACTGGCGGGTGATCGAAGACTATACAGCCAGCGAACACCAATACATCACCTTCCGCATTGGTGATGCCACGCCAGTCAGGGCAACAGTTTAACGTAGCCCAGCCAGATGGATCGTCGCGAGGATGGATCACGAGAAGTTTTCCCAGGCACTAGAACGCAGACAGCGCCTCCTGGTTGAATTATCAAGGAGCGCAACGCTTTGTGAGCGTGCGAAAGCGGTAACGGAAGCTACAATGGATCTGATCCGCCAAGCCTGCAAGCAAGCGATACCGAGGAAATTCGTGGGTCGTGCTCGCCGTCCGACTTATTGGTGGACAGACGAAATTGCGGCGCTGCGGCGGCAATGCCTGCGGCTGCGTCGCGTAGCCGAAACGGCTCAAAGGCGCCTCCGTGATGCCTCTCTTAGGATCGTCCAACATCTAACGGTGAAGAAGACTCTAAGGCAACCATCAAAGCTAGTAAACGCGGATGCTGGAAAAAGCTGGGAGAAGATCTGAACAATCTAAACAATCCATGGGTATTGGAGTATAAAATCATAGCCCGCAAATTAGGCATGTTCCGTAAAAGCATGGCTATGAGCACGGAAGTGATGGACAGTATCGTCCATACCCTATTCCCTACTCATCCCGAACGAAGGGAGGAGCTCCTGGTTCCCGAAGGTCCTGAGTTACCGACTTTCACAAGGGCGGAGCTAGAGAGAGCAGTGCACTCTCTGAAGAACAAAAAAGCACCAGGACCTGACGGACTTCCGGCAGAAGTGTTGAAAGCGGTGGTACAGAGCCATCCTGAACTCTTGCTTGGCATGTCCAACTCGTGCCTTCGCGCGGGAATAGTTTATCCCTGCTGGAAGGAGGCGAGACTTGTGCTGATAGGCAAGGGCAAAAGATCATCTAGTGCTCCGTCGGCGTACAGACCCTTATGTATGCTAGGCACCGCCGGGAAACACCTGGAAAAGCTGGTGAGACCCCGCCTACAGGCGGTGCTTTTTACATCCGGTGACCTTTCCGAGAGGCAGTATGGCTTTCGGAGAAAGCGGTCAACCATAGATGCTATTCAGGAGATAGTAGTGGCGGCCAGGACTATGGAGCGGGGGAATGTCTTCTCCCGACCTGTGTGTCTTCTGGTGACACTCGATGTCAAAAACGCCTTCAACTCGGTTAGGTGGACAGACGTGCTGGGTGCACTGGAGAAGGACTTCAATGTACCTAAGTACTTACTCTAGATCATCGGAGATTATTAGAAGGACAGATCCATTCTGTACGAAACGGCAGAGGGCCTGGGTCCCGATGTATGGAATATTTCCTATGACGGGATCCTGCGGTTGGACATGCCAGAAGACTGCTCGCTGATCGGATATGCCGATGATGTGGCAGCTGTTATTATCGCGCGTAATATGACGCTGACACAGACGCGCATTGATCAGACCATGCGCAGAATTCGCCATTGGATGGGTGATCACGGGCTGGAACTACCAGAGGCGAAAACTGAGATTGTGCTCCTTACGAAGAAGCGCGTCCCCAGAGTGTAGCCGCTAATTATTGGGAGGATGTCGGTCCTGACCAAGGCATCTGTCAAGTACCTGGGGGGTGATACTAGATACGCAGCTCACCTTCTGGGAACCTATTCAGATGTCTGCGGACAAGGCGGCGGTCGTGACGGCCTCCCTTTGCAGGGTCATGGTCAACGTAGGAAGACCACGCTCCTGCATCAGGCGGCTACTACTGCGAACTGCTAAGTCCGTCATGCTTTACGGTGCTGAAGTCTGGGCCGATGCGCTGCAATACGAAAAGTATCGCAGACGCATGGTGGCTGTACAGAGGAGATGCGCTCTTCGCGTAGTGTGATCGTATCGCACGGTCTCGGAGGCCGCCTCCCTAGTGGTTGCCGGGGTGATTCCGGTAGACCTCCTGGCCTAGGAGGCAAAGTTCGTCCACCAGATGAACAGGACACTTCGCCAAGCCGAAGGGAAGCAGCAAGCCAGAGAGCGTTCGCTGACTTGCTGCCAGAATAGGTGGGAGCAAGATACGTGCGGAAGATGGACCGCCAGACTTATAAGTCAGGTGGCCCCGTGGATCGTTCGGCAGCATGGGGAGGTAAATTACTATCTCATGCAGATGCTGACCGGCCATAGGAACTTCCGCGCATACTTGCACAAGATGGGCAAAGTCGCGGATCCAGGTTGTATCTACTGTGGATCCGTAAAAGGCGATGCTCATCATAATTTTTTTGTGTGCGGGCAATGGGAGCAACAGAGGGCGCTACTGAGGGAGGATGCTGGAAGGGTTACCCCGGAAAGCATCATCCCCCTGATGCTCTCCAGCCAGGAAACATGGGGAAGGGTTGTCTATTTCGTCAAGGATATCCTCAGACGGAAGAAGGCGGACCTTCCCTAGATCCTTCCATTTTGCTGGGATATGGTGGCGCTCAAAGGCGAACATCCTACCACTTATTTTTTTTTTTTTTTTTTATTGAGCTTACCCAAGCCTATAAAAAGACTTATACAGCTATAATACCACTTATTTTGGATACTTCCCGGTGTCCACCTATGGGAGATTTATGGAGTCCTGCGAAGACTCCGTCTCGTTTATCTATTGGTACATAGATCAGTCAATCTGTACAGATTATTATCTTAATCGAGAGATTGTCAAATGTTGCTTTGCTCCGTTCGCAAAAGTTCACCCAACCCAAATTCTCCATTGATTTACATTTTCCAATGCTTATGATGGTTTCCTTCATTTTCGTCAGAATTTTGTGCAGTGTTTAAGGTCTTAGAAATATTTGAGTCAATTACCCCTAGCGATGCTGGTTGTTCGTCTTGAATGCATAAAGCGAAGTAATTTTACATTTTTTCACTTGATATACATTCATTGGGTTCATTTTTATTTAGTGTTGAACCTCCACCTGGGGTTGACACCTTGTCGTGTGCCTCTTGTAGGCCGGTGTGGAGGCTCGTCTGGGGATCCGAGCGGCTGACCCGGCAATGGTCTGCGAGAGTGCGGCCCTGCCCTAGGGCGGGCTGGGTGGCGAAAAGGTGCTGATGCAGCAGACTACCTGTCGGGCGTCAGAGTAACCACTCCTGCGGGATCCTTGAATAAGGAACCCGCGTAGGTCTCTCTCGTAGCCGGAGCTGGGCCTCGGGATTCTCGAGAACAGCCAGGCGGACACCCCAGAGGCCAAGGGCAACTCCCCATTGCGTTCGGAAGGAGGCACAATGAGTATTATATCCAACCCTCAAACCCAACGTGGGAGCCATCGTGCTGAAGGGTACCGACTTGGCCGCTGGGGTAGTAGCGGTCGCAAACGATGCCTCGGGAACACCAGGCGACCTTCCTGAATATTTAGCCTTACCGGCACATGCGGGGCTCTGTGTATGTACCGCCTCCCAGAAAAAGAGGCTGTGTGGCTCGGCCAGGAGGAAGTTGGCCCGGCAGCAAAATGCTAGCGGGACCGGCACCTCTGGGCCTACCACGCAGATTAAAATAGGGATGAAGAGGCCACAGGGATCTGATAATACTCCGCTCTCGACATCCGGTATTGCTAAAAAGCAGACGGGGGAATGGCAACGGTGACAATAAAGGAACCCTGACTCCGCCCCCGGGAGGGAGATTTGCGGGTGCCGGAATTATTACGGCTGCCCAAAGATCGAACCCCCTTACATGTGTCGTGGTGCATGAAGGATACTCGGAGGCAACTATCACCTCGGAAATGTTTTCGCAACTCCGGGGGCGGTGTCGAAGGTTATGTATAATGCACCACCTGACACATGGCCCAAATTTGATGCCTCCTTCTACAAGGGCGGGGCCATCATACTGGTGGCCAACAACCCGGAGACGAAGAAGTGGCTAGCCGCTAGACTGGCTACTCTGGACCACCCTAGGGTGGGGCCAATCTGAAAATGGGGGGTGTAGAGCTCTTACAGGCTAGAGTCAAGACGGTGACGTGGATACCGGGTTGCCCGGAGAACCCGTCCACCGTCTTGGAAAGGCTTGAGGGGCATAATGCATCTCTCAGGGGCAAAACAAGCCTATGGAGGGTCCTTAACACCAAGGACGGCGAGGAAGGAAGGGCTGACGCAGGAGATAAATATCTCCTCGTACTGACCATACCCGAATCGCACGCCAGGTTGTTGGCGGCGTTAGATCACAGACCCTAGTACATCCTGGGCAGGATCGCCTTTAAGGTGAGTCGCTGGGAGAAACGGGTGCCTGTGGAGAAAGTGGAGGGCGGGAGCACGATGGAACAATAAATGGATCCACCGGGCATCTCATTCCTCCAAATTAACTTGCACCACTGCAAAGACACCTCGGCCGTTATGCTGAGGAGTTTGGCGGGGGTGCAGACATGCATATTGCTAATCCAAGAATCTTGGATAGTGAAAGGTGCGATCATGGATCTAGGGTCGAGGCTGCTTGCATTAGTGACTCAAAGACACTAAGGCCTAGAGCGTGCATTATTGTTAAAGGACTAAATGTGGTACCGATGCTCGGTCTCTGTACTGGGGACCTAGCGGTGGCCTCGGCGGAGGTAGTAGGGATGGGACGAATTGTTGTCGCATCTGCCTACCAACCGTATGATAACAAAGACAACCCCACTGGGGAGGTTCGTAGACTAGTGGATTACTGTAGAATCAACAGTCTTCCAATAGTCCTTGGATGTGATGCAAACTCGCACCATAGGGTGTGGGGTAGCATTAAGATGAACCCAAAAGGTATTAAACTACTGGCGTATCTTGCGGGTACAGACCTCGAGATACTCAATGTAGGCGACACCCCAACGTTCGCAAACAGGCTAAGAGAGCAGGTAATAGATATAGCTATTTGCTCAACTAGGATAGCTAATAAGATCCACGGATGGAGAGTGGAGGAGGTGGAGACACTGTCGGACTACTCTCTGATAACATACTCACTAGGCACACCCAATGAAGATGAGCCAACCTGGCCGCGCGATCCTAAGCGCACAGACTGGCAGGGCTACAGAAGGTCCGTCGAAACTGCTTTTAAGGACTTAACTGTAGAGATCAGGGACAAGCGAATGCTGGAGAATGTCGTGATGTCCTTTAATGACACCATCAAACACGCCTTTGAGGAAAATTGTCGCCCCAAACGGGCGAGATCCATGGGAGAGGTTCGATGGTGGAATAAGAAACTGGACTACCTGAAAGAGAAGACTATGGTCCTCCGGAAGATAGGGTAGGTAGTTGTTCAGGGACAACTACAGAGATGCAGTAAGGTCAGCTAGAGAGACAAGCTGGAGAAACTACTGTGAAAGCATATGCGAGGGTAAGGAAGCGGCTAGGCTGAATAGAGTCCTGTCGAAGGACCCTGGCGCGGTCCTGGGCACGCTGAAGAGACCCGGTGACAGTTATGCACTATCGGATGAAAAGACTTTGCAATACCTTATCCAAGTCCACTTCCCTAACTTCAGTAGAAATACTGAACAAGATGACGATACAGTCACAGGAAATGACCACTAGACAGGTTATGCTAAACTGGGAGCTGACCGAATGTTAGCAAACCAGATTTTTACACCGGACAGGGTCAGATGGGCCGTAGGGTCATTTGGCGCATTTAAATCACCGGGACCGGATGGAGTCTACCCGGCCTTCCTACAAAGTCCTGGGAACTGAAGAGTGGGCCCGATGACAAGAATGGCGCGGGCAAGCATCACTCTGGGTCATATCCCAACAAGATGGCTAGGGACCAGGGTGGTATTTATACCTAAGGCAGGCAAATGTGGTTATACATCCCCGAAGGATTTTAGACCCATTAGCCTGACATCTTTTATTCTCAAGACTATCGAAAGGATGATTGATAGATTCATCAGAGACGACGCCTTGAGAAAAAATCAACTCCTTAATGAGCAACATGCATACTGCACCGGAAGATCTACGGAGACGGCTCTATACAGAACCGTATCTGTGATGCGATCTCAGATGGAGGCTAAAGGGTTTGCCGTAGGTGTCCTTATGGACATTGAAGGAGCCTTTAATCACACGTCACGTAAGGTTATCAAGGAGGTTCTTAAATGGGCATGATATCCCTCCGTGCATCACAGTATGGATTGACCACATGTTGAGAAATCGCATCCTGGAAGCAAGCAAAGGAAGCACGACCCTACGAGGGGGAATAGGGTCAGGATGCCCATAGGGGGGCGTCCTGTCCCCGCTCCTATGGTGTCTCGTGATGGATGAACTCCTAAATAAGCTGAACAGCATTGGATGTCTGGCGGTTAGTTATGCTGACGACATAATGCTAATTGCCCGAGGGCCCTTTTTAGATCCCTTTATGGGAGTACTACAGGGTGCCCTTGAAGTGGTCGACGAATGGTGCAGACAGACCGGTCTTTTGGTGAACCCAGGGAAGACTGAGGCCATAGTCTGTCCCAGGAGATATAAATGGAATAAGAGTTGTGGCTTGACTCTTGGAGGGCATTCTCTGACCTTTAAGAAGCAAGTGAAATACCTAGGTATGACCATTGTTAGCAAACTATTATGGAATAAACACCTAGACTATGTATCTGGCAAACTGACGGCCTGTCTGTGGCAGGTTAGGAGAGCCATAGGCAGGACGTGGGCCCTCTATCCAGGTATAATGAAATGGTTATACGAGTTTGTCCTGAAACCCAGACTAACATACGGGGCCCTGGTCTGGTGGGAGAGGACGGCTTTGGTGACTGCTACAAACTCACTCGAAAGACTGAGAAGCATGGTGGTGAGGAGAATATCCGGAGTGATTAGATCTACACCTATTGCTGCGCTGGGCATGCTTCTCGAAATAGAGCCATTTAAACTGACCCTGGTCGGCGCGGCTGCAAAAGGCCTCCACAGAGTCAAAAGGTGAGCAGAGAGGGGCCATTATGGCTCCCCTGGGGACTGGACGAAAAGGTGACTTTGCGAATGAACCTCGACGCCACGAACAGGAGCTTCCTCTTTGACAAAAAATATAGGGTCAGTATCCCATCAACAAAGGAATGGGAGAATGGGTAGGTAAGCATCCCCAACATTAAAGAGCTGCGGTATATAGATGTCTCTAAGTGTGAAAGGGATGCAGGTGCAAGAGTGTACCAAAGAAGTAATGGAAAGGGCGCAAGTTTCCCTTTGGGGAAGTACCCTACCGAGTTTCAAGCTGAGCTACTGACAATCCTGCGGGGAGCTGAGATGGCTGCGGAAGCGGCCCTTGACACCCACATTTGCCTCTGCTCAGACAGTAAAGGGGGACTGCAAGCTTTAAGCAGTTACACTACTAGATCCAATCTGGTAAGGAACTGTTACGAGGCCCTCAATAGACTGGCGAATAAGGCAAAGGCCACGCTACTATGGGTACCGAGCCATTATGAAATTAAAGCGAACATGGTGGCAGATGACCTTGCCAAAATAGGAGCTGGAACTCCCTATAGCGGCCCTGAGTCGGCTTTAGGACTCTGCAACACCCTCATCAAGGGGGAGATAGAGAGGTGGATATCGGAAGAAAACAGCCGACTATGGGAGACAAATGGAGAGTGCAGCAGGTTAAAGCCTTCATCTTCACAAATAATATAAAGGACTGGACCAGGGTAATCCTTGGCCTCAGTAGAAGAAGAGCAAAATTGCTCATCGACATCCGCATAGGTCACGGTAAGATTAACGCCCACATGTGCAGAATGGGTCTCGTGAGAGACCGCTTCTGCCGCTTTTGCTACACAGAGGATGGAACCCCCGAACATCTTCTGTGCATCTGTCCAAATATATCTGAGAAAAAGCGGCGACATTTAGGGGCTGCCTAATTGGAGATTGAGGACATTAAATCCAGTATGACGACCGGAATAATTTCATTCTGGGAGGCCTGCCGTTTATAGTGGCTGCTGGTCAAGGGAGGGACGCAAAGGGTTTACCCATGCTTTCGGAGGCCGGGAAGGCCCAACTCCTTAAAATAAAATAAAATAAATAAAATAGTGTTGTTCAATGACCTTTCTGGCACTGTTCACCTTTTTCATTGCAGGGTTCACCTAAAAGTGAATAGTAAATTCACGAAACTATTTTAATAAATTTAAACTAATTTAAACTAAATTTCGTGAATAGTAAACTATTCACGAAAAGGATGAAGTTATCCTTCCGATGATGAAGTGATTCTCTTACTTCGCTTATTTGATTAGATTTTACCCGTGTTTATGGATTTCTGTCTGTTTGGTCTGAACATGTTCACTCTACTGATTCTAAATATTCTAAATATCTAAATATGTATTTTACTATAAAAATCTAAAATGTATAAAAAATCCGAACGATAGAAATAATCAACATACTAAAAATGGTAATTCGTATAATTGGTACAACTTTGACGTCTACCTAAACCTTATTCACCTGCGAATGCACCTTTTTAATTACATCCGCACGTATATTCCTGAGCCTTTTCGAGCCTGAGGAATAAACCTCAGCTCGGGAAAGCTCCCGACAATTTATTCCGCCAACCTAAAGGAAAAGAGGAAGACAGGTTGTTTTGGTTTTTTCAGGCCAAGGTTGCTATTTCATTCAAGCTGGTTTTGATAACGCCTCAGCCTGGAGAACCAGGCTACCTCTTCTACTTCTCTATAAAAAAATATATATGGATGGGTATTGGGCTCCTTAAGTCCTCTAATCATAGATGGGACCGCTCACGAACTCGGAAAGGGTGATAGGAAAGTGAAAGTAAAGAAAGAAGAAAAATTTAGAACTTTAGTATTTTTTTGTTACTTACTTTTATTAGATATTCTTGCACTCCCGAACCACTGAAGAGAGTTGGATACTAATGCTGGGCTCCTGCTGCTGATGCCGATACTGATAGGCGTCCTTAGTGGTGCTGAACGAGAACGTAGATTTGAATAGACTAGAGTAAACTGCAGTAAAATACATATATAACAATTATCCAGAGGAATAAATCTGTTTATAAAAGTATGTATCTAATTTCTTTTTTTCCATTATTTATTAAATTACAAGGTATAGAAATCAATTATATTACAATTATTCTGGTTTTTTAATATGTTATGGGATTATACAATATATTACAGTATTTAAATAAATAAATTAGTAAATATTTTTATCGGTCTTACAATCATTATACTATTAATATATTATATTAAAATAATGACAGTCATATTGTCCTTGTTTATGATCACCTCTGAAGAATCTGAAATAGAAATTACTATTAAAAATTAAAGTAAATTAGATTAAGAATAATAAAAATAAGCTATATTCTATGTTAGCAAAAGACAACCTGACTGCCCCACCACCTTCAATTTAAATTTACCTTAAATTTTTTTCAGATTCATTGTCTTATTAGCAGAATTCCTTTATTATTGCTACTGTTCTAAAATCTTTTCAATTTATTATTATTATTTGTGATAATTATTTACACTTGTTTATCTCTCTTTTTTATCCATTATCTAAATTTGCAACACTGTCACTATTATTTAACACAATTGTTTTAGATTTACTAATTAGTTTATAGTATTATCACATTATTTACAGTTGTTTTCCCCTTTCCCTTTTCTCACTATCTAAATTTGTAATATTATAGCCATCATTTAACCGGATTATTTTAGATTACTATCCAGTTATAATATCATCAAAACTATTTATAGTCTCTCTTTTTTTTATTGTCTTTATTTAAACTTATTTAATCTAAACTTAACCTTTAAACTTAAACTTAACTTTTTTCTTCTTAACTTATTAAGTAATGCCTCGAAATTTGGTCCACCTTCGGAAACACTGGCAAAATTCACGTCCTCTTTACTCGGACGATTCATGATGCATATCAATTATCTGCGTTTTCTCCCGCGAGTACTTTCCGGCACTCCAAGCCGTACGGTGGCCTCGATTAGGTAACATAACCTCGCTGTTCCTCCACAGACGACTGTGTGTGCCTCGTGGAGAGGTGAGATAAGAGGGCGGGAGACGGTGCCGAGCGCAAGACGCGACAGCGCCTTGAGGTTTTTCTCGTCGTGGGATGGCGCGCGCATCGTCCTCGTTTCTCCTGGACAAGTTGGCGCAGACGCCTTGTGGCACTCGTCACAATATATATATATATATATATATATATATATATATATATGCATACTGCATACAACTTCTACGGTGAAAATTGTACTTTCGAGTTCGGGCGATGGAAAAAGATGTCTAAGTTTCTCGAATAGACTGCTAAGGAATGTTTCATGTTCGGGCGATAGTATGTATCGCGACGACTGCTATAGTTTTGTGTTGCGGAGGTAAAATACGATGTCTAGGTATCCATGGACTACTTCTACTGAGAGTTTGGATGTTCGAATGATAGAATACGAAACTCCGCGTAGAGGTCGTTCCGTAAAGAAAGAAGGCATATATAAAAAATTGACTCACTTTTTTGCTGAAGGACTTGATAGTTTATTTTTCGTTCAACTTTATAGAGCTTTATATCTTTCACAGCGAAAAATCTTGGCTAAATAGCACCATATTTAAGTTTGGGAGGGATCGGGGCACCATAGGTGTGGAGGACCTCCATTGAGGGTTTTAAAATCACAAGCGATACAATTTTTATATAATTTTACAATTGCATATATAAAATTATTTATTTATTTACACATATAGCTTTTTAATAAATAAATATATATTTATATAGTAGAAAATTAAGTAAAAAATTAAAAACAATTAAATAAAGCATTTTCGCGCTTTTTTTTAATAAATCCGTTTAACATATCATCAATATTTATATGACGCATAATGTCTCTCTCCAACCTTATGCTAGTCAAATGATTTAGCCAATTTTGAGTCATTGATACCTTCCAGGCATTATTCACTAAATCTAAGTTCGAGAACGAACTTTCTCCGGTACAATGGCTTATCATTAAAGTTAAATATATTTTTAAAATTAATTCCATATTTGAAATGGTCTCTCGTACTTCTTTTTTTAATAATTAATGAAAACATAGCTTGTTCTCAACTAAATCGAATTTGTCGAAATGAAGTATCGATCAAAGGTATGAATTCCAAGGTGAGAAAATTTTCAGATGGAAATTTAGCTTTTAATGCAAAACAGTGATATCAATCATGTTTGTAATCTGAAATTTTAGTAAGTTTTTTACCTACATCTTCATTGTGTAAAAAAAATCTATTTTACTTTCTGCAAATTCTCTCAATGACCACATACACTGTAAGTCTGTCTTTAATGATATTTTAGGATTTTGTATAGTTTTTACTAGCATTGTTCACGTTGAGGCCATGATATCAGTTTCTAATGTACAAATGGTCTTATATATATATATATATATATATATATATATATATATATATATATCTTCTGCCTGACATCGGATTTTTGACTCGAATTCATTATTATCAATAATTGATAGTAAGAATTCTAAAATTGCCTGATTAGCTTCAGTATTAGCACACCAATGGGTGCATTCGGTTCTTTTCGGTTTTTTTCGGCATTTTAGACCTGTAGTTTTTGTTGCGCTTTTTTCTAGGAACCTGCTCGTTTATTGCAGATTAAAAATTTTTTTATTAGAACTAGAAATATTGTTAATTTGAGAACTATATTTTTTATGGTTACGCACGGCGCCGAAGCATGCTTACTATTTATCATGCGACTTCGGTTTTACTGCGAATTTCAAGACTTAACTTGTCTCATTTTGAAGCTAAAGCAGTACTCAATCGAGTACATCCCGCAATGTTAGCATAAAATGTTATTAACAGTAAGGTTTGACTGTTTCAATTTTAAAAAATCAATAAAAAAAAGAATTTTTTCTTCTTACTCTTCTTACTTTTTTAAAAGGCCTTAGAGTGTTCAATACAGTAATAACTAAATAAACGAGTGCATATATAGCGACCATTGTTCTATTTTCATTAACATTATAATCATCTGCGAATACAGACGAAACCTTTTTTCAGTTTGATTCGCATTTTTTTCGATATTTTCATTAACAGATTAACAGATACTTCATTCAGAATATTTTCTCTGGAAGCCGAGCCTAAAGATGTTGTTTAGCCACCAATAATAATAAAATCACACATACGTCGTGTCTTTGCAATCATTTCTGCATCTTTTTTCTGCTTATCAAAATTTAATTCACGCTTTGCAGAGCCACTTTTGTAATCACGCACTCCTTTGTGTCGATCGATCCCTTGACTCATTAACTCTTTTAATCAAATTTATTACTTTACAACAAAATCAGTATACAATATTACAGTTAACTATACCTAAAAATAAAAAGGCTATTACATATGAACCGAACGGTTGATCACAGTCAAATGATGTTCGCATTCAATAAATGCCTCAATTTTCCATGTCAAGGCTCGCAAAAACAAAAACCAATTGCGTGGGCATCGACAACTCAGAAACAGTATAAACATGTTGGCATATAATTTATAAATCACTCTTAGAAACTCAACAAGCCGGGATTTTTTCTCAATATTATTTTAAACCATTTCCAAAATTAAATTAAAATATTAAAACCATTACGTTTAAATTGTTTTGAAACAAGATCAATTTTTAATCTCTTTCAATTGCATTAATAAAGTTATATCATACATACATTAAAAACTACTAAATTGAGGCCTACGATGGCTCGATCGCTAGAGCGAAGGACTAGTAACTTGGTGATCCAAGTTCAAATCCCGGTCTCGGCCGATTGACACAAGCACCGCTTGGAAGCATAAATAGAGCGACATTAAATAAAAAAAAAAACTACTAAATTAATTTTTTTTATACCGGTTTAATATCGTTTTTAATTACTTTTACTTGAGCTACATTTTTTTAATTCGATGATGAAAAATGATTTTCCCGCACTCGGGACGCAAAATACGATTTTCTGCAGCTGTCTAAAAGGAGAAAACTACTACTTTTCTTCCCTAGGGAGGAAAAAGTGTTTATGGTCGCTTCCCGACCAATCAGAAAGTAAAATTTTACTTTTCCTCCCTTGGGAGGAAAAGTGAATGAACGAAACCATGTAGTCCGGTAGGATTCTCAGTTTTCTGTGCCTATGTAACATCTGGCATTTACGATGTTTAGACTTACGAGTATATGCGCCAGTCGACCGTGGGCTCGACCTTTTTTTGCACTTTGAGTTAGGTATTCAAGATTTTAAAATAAAATAAGATTTATATTATATCTGACATTTATTATAAAAAATCTTATGTTTTTTAAGTATTAAAAATTATCTATATCTTTTTTTTAATTAGTTTTAATTTTAAATTCTATTTATTATGCTATTAAATATTTTAAAATTTTATTTTGAGCGTAGATATTAACAAACTTATAATCTTCAATTGATTAGTCTTATTTATTCATAGAAAAAGGGGGTCTCTGCCCTCCAACCCACGGCGGAGGTTTCACCCCCTGCACCCCACCACCCAATCCTACATCTCTTTTTATCATAATTTATCAATTTCCAAATAAGAGGAAATTATTTAATTTTATTTTATTCAATTCAAGTAAATTGCAGGTATAACCTAAGAGAAAACGGATAATATTTTTTTTTCAAAACCAATGAATTACATTTATATTAAGTCAACTTATTTCAGAGCGAGTATCATTTGGACCTTTAGATTTTATACCTGCTCGCTCTATCTAAGAATGACTAACGCATGGGGGGGGGGGGTTGACATTCTTTAATTCTGTAAGTTTGTCGTTCAATTTTTTGTGCATTTCTTTGAGAAAGAAACAGCGCCCCCGTATAGTAAAATAGTATGTGACACACAGGAACAAAGGCGTTTTCGGACTCGGGTACTTTGCCGCCCGAGCGAAGCGAGGTATTTTGCTCCCATGTGTCACAATGTACTATTTTCATTTTGCCGGGGTTTGATGTTTGGGGCCCTTGGTGCACGCGTCCTATATGCCCATAGGCAAATTGGGCGTTGGGCTGAAAGTTAGAAGAGATCTAAGGGAAATACAATCCCTGTGCTACAAGTTATGGTAAGTACATTTATGTATCAGTATGTGAAACTAAAGATTGTTAAAGTAGATGAAATAACATATAAAAATAGGATTGTCAGAATTATCTTTTGTCGTGACTTTGGAAGTAATTTTTTACAACTGTTATCATCCACCTACGCGCCCTTGCACGGCCTAGAGTTATGACATTCAGCCTATATATGTATATGCTGATTATGAATTTTTCACGAAAAAACTAAGGTTGTATTTTGTGATGACCAATTTCGTAGCTCTCTCTCCGACTATATCATTAATATAGCTATGATGTTGTAATTAAACTAAGCGACGAAGGCTTTCAACACTCTTTTAAACATTGAAAAAATTTTTAAATATTATAGGAATTGATGGGGGGCATATCTTGAAGATAATAAAACATATTATTTACGAAATTAAAATATTTACAGAAATACTCTCCTATATTATCTTAATAACATTCTTTTTTCACATTGAAAGTGAATCCTCTTTATAGTAAACTAGCTCTTATGCAGCTAATGCCCAATCAGCTCAATTGAATTTTAATTTAATAATTATTATTTTACAATAAATTAATACTAAATTTTAAGCATTATGTATTAGAATAGAATACATTCAACTGTTAAATGATGTAAGTACATTAAGTTTATGTATTCTTCACGGGAATGCCAGTTGCTGTTCTAGAATCATCAATGGTCTTGATTAAATTTTTCATATTTAGAAGATAGTGTGACACATGTTCAAATATTATGAATGTAATCACTGTAGCTGGAGTTACTCTCATTAAATTAAAACTTAGTCCTTTGTAATAACCTTTCCATCCTTCGTATCTGAAACAAAAAAAAATATTTTTTGCGTATATTATGTATTTCATAAAATATTATTAATTATTATTTGTTCTAAACAATAGATCTATTAATTTAATAAACTGAAAAATATAATTATTCGAATTCAAGCAAATTAAATTTAATTGTTTAGAAAAACATATTTTATGCATCACTCAATATTTCATTCCAGCATAAAATTACTTATATTTAGCTAAAGTACTATATTTACAAATGAATTAAATAGATTTTACTTATTCATTTCGTTGTAAATGAAGCAAACTGAATTATACCAGTGGAAAAATAAAATAGTGAAGACTTTTATACCAGCTATAGAAATCTACAATTAACAGTATATTAATTACACAGGCCAATCAAATTCTACGAAATTCGACACCCATAGACTGGATTGTTTGCCCGAAAGAATTTGATCGTTGAATCCGAGTCAGAATTCAGAATTACTCTATCGCCCTATCTCAATGAAGATAAACATGGATAGAAGCGTAAAGCCCATATAAAAAGTGTCGCAACCATTTCAAACGACGATAGTAATAGTTTTTTGCACACTACTAGTCCCTGTTTTACCACTTCACATACCGACGGGAATTACAGTTTTTTTACTTACTGCACTTTAGCATGAAATATATTTACTTGCTAAAATGCAGTAATAACTTTCATTCTTCAGTAAAAATACTTCAGTATTATTTGCTGGCGTGCAGTTCATAAAAACTGTAATTCCCGTCGGTATGCGATGTGCTAAAACAGAGATTGGTAGTGTGCAAAACACTATTACCTTCGTGGTTCGAAATGGTCGTGCCATTTGTATGTCGGGATAATAATTTACCTCGAAGTGATGACACTTTTTATATGGACTTTACACTTCTATTCATGTCTATCTTCGTTGCCTACGTTCTCGAGATATCCGAACCTAACAGTACAAAAAAGCCGTTTTTTGCTAGGTTTGAGATTCGCTCACTTCAAGAAATTTAATTTTATTGCAAATCTGGGCTACAGATACAATACTGGAATCAGAAAGCTACAATCTTGTTATTTACAAAATACCACCCATTTATTTAAAGCAGATTTTTACAAGCCGAGACATCATTCTTTGAAATTTGAAAAATTAAGTTTCATATGATACTGAAATAAATAATAGAAGATTCAAAATAAATGTTTACTTCAGTTCCTATATTTAAGTCTATTTTCTCATGTTATACTTTCATATTTGTACGTGTAGTATTCAAAAATTTAACATGGCGAAAATAGTTAGCATCGAATTATAAACAACAAACTATCAAATATCGCATAACATAATATAAAATTTTCAAAGAACGATGTTTCGGCTCGTAATAATCCGTTTAAGAAAAATGAGTAGTCATTTTTAAAGAAGATTGTATCTTTTTCATGTCATGCCCAAATTTGCAATAGAATCAAAATTTTCGAATCAAAAATCGCAAGCTTATTTCGGGTTGCAAGAGCTAACGAGACAGTTAGTTTAATATCGGTAATGAAACTCTCTAACCAAAAGTATCACATAGAGAGAATTTAAATATAACTCTTTTTTTCGTATAAAGATAAGAAAATTACATCAGCAAGTTCTCTAGATCATTAAGGTAATTCGAGAATAACTCAAATGACTAGAAAATTATATAAACCAGTTTTAAATCGATTCTAAAAAAAAAAACAATAATTTTTCAAAAAAATCAAACGGAATTGCAAATAAATTTAAAGGGTTCTACATTAATTTTAATATATAATTATATTATATATTAAAAAAGGAGCATATTCAGTCTTATAACATCTATTTGACTCGCAATCGAACCATGTTAGCGTATTAAAACATTAAATGAATTTTTACGTCGACTTCTTACTGCTCGCACTTAAAAAATAGAGAATCATACGACTACTAGCGATAATTTATTATTATTAAGTTTGATAATTTTGTAATCAAAAATATATTGAATTAGGAGGCGAACTTAGTTTCCGACGTTCACGTTTAAATGGCGATATAAGTACGAAAATTCAGATCTACTATTTATTTTTTAGTTTCGGCATTACCAATAAAATTCTATTAACAGGCGCCATCATTTATGTAAACGTTCTAATTTTTTGATCAGTGAATAATTAATTGTTATAAATCGTTTTTTTGAACAAGTTCCATCCCTTACAACATGTAAAGAGTGGTTTCAGCGGTTTAGAAGTGTAGATACGGATGTTAATGACAAAGAACGTTCTGAACAATTGAAAAAGTTTGAAGATACTAAATTGTAGGCATTATTGGACGAAAACTCAGCTCAGATGCAAACAGAACTTACTAATAAGATAGGAGCTAGTGACAGAGCAAAACGACATGAAAGTGACAAGCGAAACGTCATGGTTGGACGGGCCAACCATCCACATCGATACCAAAACGGAACATCCACGGCCAAAAGGTATTGCTGTGCATTTGGTAGAACCAAGAGGGTGTGCTGTACTACGAGTTGCTAAAACCGAATGAAACTATCACTGAAGAAGTATACAAACGCCAACTGACTGATTTGCAACAGAAATTGATCGAACATAGATCAGCAAACGCGAGCAATAGGCGCAAAGTTATTTTCTTTCACGACAGCGCTCGGCCACATGTTGCGAAAGCCGTCAAAAACACCGTGTTGGAGGACGAATGGGAAGTGTTGCCGCACCCAGCGTACTCGCTAGACATAGCACCTTCTGATTACCACCTATTCAGATCGATGCAGCACGACCTCGTTGAAACGCATTTCCGACATGTTCAAGAAGTGCGAGAATTTTTGGATGATTGAATTGCCTCGAAATCGTCATCGTTCTTTCGCAACGGTATTGACATATTGCCTGAAAGATGGGAAAAAGTAGTAGAAAATGACGGAAAATATTTTGTTTAAACTAACGTGTGTCCATTTTCCATCATAAATATCCTTTTTCTGTCAAAAAATGTCGGAAACTAGTTCGCCTCCTAATACATATCATCACCTTAAAGCTCAATGCTCCACATATCATTAAGGTCATTTGATACTGAACTCCAAATCATACATTTACAAATTTATGGATTTGTAAATTATGTTCTATTATATATTATTTATACCTAGACGTGCCGCAATGAGAATCGCGCCTCTCCCGGGCGCGAACACCGAGCGGAATTCCCCTTTGGAAGTAGAAATTCCAACATGGCAGAAGCGAGTGAGATAAGAGAAAATATTATAAAGATTAAATATTACATACATTTTTTTAATAGAATTTAATACAAGTGTTATAAATCATTTTATAAAATAATACCACTTCACAAAATGGATAATGAGCAGCGTTTGTTTTAGATTAAGATTAGTTGTAGAATAGTTATCTATAAAATGTAGAATTCTTGGTATTATATATAATTATAATTATATATGTAAAATAGTAGGAATTATGGATCAAAGGGAGACTTATCTATAAAATATAGAATTCTTGGTAAGTCTCCCTTTGATCCATAATTCCTACTATTTTACATATATAATTTTTTCCTACCTTCATAAAGGCATACTGCTTTTGACTAGTTTTGAATAATGATTTAATTACATGAATAAATATTTACATATCAGAAAGGAAATCCAAAAGTATGTTCTACATATAAAGCAAAAGGAGGAAATATTAATTGCCTGTTCGCGCTTTTCAAACTAACACTGCATTTAAGTTGTTTTTTTACTAATCATCTAATCAAGCAACTTCAGCCGCTGATCAATAATCCACTCTGGTCCCAACAACGGCTGTACGACATATCATTTCTGAACCTCAAGATGGATCTGAGCAACATCAATTTGCGTGAACTAAAGTGAACAAAATGGTCGGCAATACTATCAAACAGTGACTTGAACTCTACATTAGCTCTAACACTAATGGCTTACTTTCACGCGCATATCCATGAAGGAGGGCTGGGCATACCATCTGCCGATATTTAGTCGGTCCAAAATACTAGTAAGCTACATACGGGGCAACTGCCTTCAATTAGAGATTTCTAGATGCAAGAAACGACTGCAGGACTCAGATTTTGATTTCAGCCCATATGAATGTGTTGCCAAGGACACTCGACTCCTGTATGGACGTAACTACTTATACTGTGACAAGTTCAGGATTAGTATCCTAGTAAGAAAGTGCGATTTTCAACAAAGTTATAAGGATTCATTTTTTTTCACAACTTTCTTGTTAAGATTAGAAAACTAGTGTTCATATTTTTTTCGTCAAAAGAGATAACTAAGTCCACGCGCCGATCTTCAGAGAACATTTATAGAATGTTAATTATTTGACTTTAATAAATTCATCTTTACTATTTTCGAAAGAAATACGAAATTATTTTAGTCAACTTGATTCCGAGATGACTCGTCGAGGAAATATATAGTTTTTACTATGGCGGACTGAGCGGAGATGATAGCTGGATGGCGATATGTGTAGGAAAAATCTTAGTGACGAATTGAAACTTGAGTACTATGCGCGGATATAGTATACGATCCTTTGGGGAAGTGTTCAGATGTACGAGCGAACTGGTGACGAGCTAAGCCACGAGGGGTCTCAACCGGCAGAGCCGAGGCTTCGGTCATGCAACGAGGATCAGGTGCAGGCGTAGAACGAGTACAAAATAACCGATGGCCGATTCAGCAATCGGTGGCTGAGGTGGTCTGATTTCATTGTCTTATTAGACATTTTCTCATTAACAAAAGGTACTCTTTATCTTTATTTCTATCTTTATCTCTATACTCTTTATCTCTAATCTTATCAAATATTCAAGCATTTTCACATTTGTGTTTTAGATATATACGAAGATAAAATATGGATAAAGAATATTTTTGAAAGATTCTATGCTTTATGTCTATTATCTAATATTATTGATACTTGTGATAACGTATAAAATAATTATTTGTATTTTATCATTAGCAATGCAATGTGGAAATTTTGAAATGACTTTTTCTCAAAACGACGAAATGGAATTTACATTTTTTTTAAATAGCTCTTAAATAAAAATAATGTAATGTAAAATATTATACGAAGGAGAACTCAACAAAAACGGGAAATTCGTCATAAATTCTTTATTTATTAATATTTTTATCACCTTCAAAGTATTCTTCCTTCACCACAACGTACATCTGAGAACGATGCTTCCATTGTTCAAAACGTTTTTTAAATTCATTTATCGGAATGTTTTTCAGCTCTTTCTGAAATTTTTGTTTTACCCCCTTCACAGTGATAAAACGCTTTCCTTTTATGTTCTTTTAAGTCTCGGGAATAAAAAGAAGTCACAGAGAGCCCAATCCGGTGAGTTGAGAGCGGTATTAAGATAGAAGAACCATTTACCTGTGCGCCAAAGGTCTGTGCAAATCTTATGATAAAATCCTCTCACTTGAGCTCAATGATATTTCATTTGTCTCGCTGAGTTGATGAATGGTTCGCCGACGGTCTTCAGGTACGAGAGCATTGATTTTGTCCACGTTTTCGTCACTTCTAGACGTTACAGGGCGTCCTGAACGGGGTTGGTCTTTAACTAATATTTCTCCATTTTTAAAATATGAAAACTATTCTTAGACTCTAGTTTTACTGAGAGCAGCATGGCCATAAGTAGAGTTAATCATTTCAATAGTTTCCACGACAGATATCCCCAACAGGAAACACTATTTCACAGCTGCGCGTTGTTCTTAACAAATTGCCATCACGTTTTCGCCGAAATGGAAAAAGGTATTTGACTATAAATATTCCTATGAATGAACCGATACACTAGCAGCGACAGAACTTCGCACGCTAACTCAGGAGACGTTTCCCTAAAACATGCGTAGTTGAACAATAATTATTCTCACCCTCTTTACCCACCATAGCCCAATTCCCGTTACTTTTGGGTCCTCGCCCTATAGCACAGTTAGCATCAATTAATAACAGTATAGTAGATATCGTTCCATTGACATTAAAAGTACTCGGTTAGCCATATTCCACATGACAATAATATAAAGTTCAGCGAAAACACAACGATAAGTGATGGCTTGAGTGTTGCTAGAATAGCACCATTCAAATAAAAACCCTAGAAAAATGTAGTACAATAACCTGTTTATTTCTTTTAGTGCTGTGTTTTATAATGGATTCGATTTTGTATGCTGGATAAAATCCAAGTGTCTTTATTAATATATTTTCGGAATGAAGCTATACGAACAAAATAAGACTTCATAAGATTATCAAATAAATCTCAAGGGATGGAAGATGGAAGTTTCAAGTCGTGTACATATTATCGAACCAGCCAAGCATGAAGTTGATAAGCACGCATTCAGAAACGTTCAATTTGCGCTGTTCAGTGTAATATACTATTATTATTTCAATTTCACAGTTTTGATAAATTGAAAATAAATATAAATAATATAGTTTCCAAAAGAACCTTGGGGAATAAAAATCTGCATAATAATATTGATACTAATTCGTTGAGATACTTAAAGTAAGACTTCAAAAAGTTACTTGAGGATTCGGTGCTACGAGGTAGAGTATTACTATACTGATTGAATTAATGATGCTGCGATAATTTATATCAAAATAATTTATAAAAAAATTTTATGATTATTTGATATAAACATTTTCTATAATCACTTCTATGCGCACAGACATCGACTATAATTCGGAAAATAACAAGGAGGTTTTGGGCGAGCACGTTAGTGACCAATATAATTGCTTAATAAAGTAAATATCGTTATTTCTTCGAGATAGAGAGAGAGGGGGACGCCGCGCCAGCAACGCAGCACGTGCAGCAAAGAAGAGAGAGAGAGAGAGAGAATGAGAGGATGCCGTAGCTGAAACAGAGGACGTTGGCGACAACATCTACAACAACTACGGCAAGTAGTTGTTAATATTTTTTAATTAGTATGCATTCGCGTCCACCGCCGTCAGTGCCGTCGCACGATACGCGTGTATACTCGGTTTAACCTAGTTGTTCCCTCATGTTTACCTTTCCCCATCTCCCGCACGCATATGTAGATAAGTAATGCATGTAAATTGACGTCGCGGAACCTGCTCGCGGTAAGACCGCTTTGTACATATAATATATATATATATATATATATATATATATATATATATATATATATATACATATATAGTGTTCGCGAGAATAAAGAGTGTTAATTGTGAATATTATTTTATCGCGTATTTATTCCTTGCCCCTTTCCCCGTTTTTCTCCATTCCTGTTATAGCTTGGAGCAGCTGGGACGACGACTTCGTCAAGTGGTAAGTCGACGTAACCGTAACCGTTACTTTATCCATATATAGACAAAAGTAGAGTCGCGTACTAACTTCGTTCTGTGGATTTTTATTAAGTAATAGAAAAATGTTTTAATAGTAACGATGAAAAAGTTTATTTGTTTAACGTGTACAAGTCAAAACCAGCTTTGTATTAGCAGTATAATATATTGGCTTTGCAGCATAAAAAGTTGGTATTTTTACTAACATCATATCTATCTTCTGCCCTTTACCTTATGTCTTTGATAGGCAGTCGTATATTTTAAAGAGTCAAAATATAGAATTACAGGAATTCCTCGATGAAAAGGAATTTATCAAAAAAGCAAACATGATGTAAAACCAGACACGAAACATTGATTTTCCATGATCACAATGCTCGACAATATATTAATTATTGCGTTAAAAATTATTTAGAAAACACCGGATGAGAAATTCTGTTCAACTTATCTAACAGCCGAAACTATAAATAAACAGAAAATAAACAGTAGAAACTATAAATGAGCTGTAAAAATGATTGTGATTCTACATCTAGATGGAAATACGAGTTTCAACTTTTTCATTTAAGATATATTATTTTTCGCTACTATACAATAATTACTTCTTTCTAGTAATAATAAATATTTTACAATTTATTTGTTTACAGCTCTTTTTTAATTTGATTTATGAATCATTAAAATAATGTTTTAATTGATATAAATTTAATATTCAACGCGTTCCCTTTTAAGGAATGATTATAGTTCCTATTTTATTCCTATGAACAAGTTATACTTCATTTACCCACTTAAAAAACACGGATGTAGTATTAATTATTGATAAGTAATTTACGGAAAATAAAATCGGTAAGTCTTCATAAATTGTGTATAGTAGCGATTAAATTAAAGTAATGTATAAATATATGTAAGTATACATAATATAACTAAATTTCTTTTGTATTTTATAAACCTAATCTCTAATTACATTAGTAATTTTTTATTCTTTATCAATATTATTTATTATTATTGTAAATAAATAAAATAATTTATTATATTAAGTATAAATTATTTTCTTTTTATTTTATTACAGATGTTTACATATCTAACATAAAAATAGGAAGAAAAGCTCACAGATATGGAAAAATAAAAAAATTATTTAAGAAAAAAGTAAAGAAGAAAAACAAAAAATCGATTACTCGAAGCAACCATTATAACAAGCCATACATGTACTGAAGAATGAAATATCATTTAGAGAAGGTGTAACAATACGAGGTGTGGAGATTTCGCGGGTTTGGAGAGTCCGCCTGTATAAAAATTTTTTTTATTATATTGCTACACATGCCCCTGAAGTACGATAAAATTTTCAGCATTATTTATTGTTTACTTTTTAAGTGGCAGCCGCTAACGTTAGACATGTTTTTCGAGCTCGGCGATTCTCGTTTGTGAAAAAAAATGGAGCAAAGAATTTGTATTCAATTTTGCGTAAAAAATAAAATAAAGTGTTGTGAAGTTTGTAAAATGTTAACAAAGGCATATGGTGAGTCTGCTATGAGTAAAGCAAGGATTTACGAGTGGTATAAGCGTTTGCAAGATGGCCGCGAAAACGTTGAAGATGACGAACGACCCGGACATATACCCGAACGCCCAAGCACATCAACGACCAATGAAAACGTGAAAAAAGTGAATGAAATGGTTATGAAGGATCGCCGAATAACAATCAGAGAAGTCGCTGATAATGTTAGCAAATCAGTTGGCTCATATCATGGATTTTTTTTTTGGATGTTTTGGATATGAAACGTGTGGCAGCAAAATTTGTTCCAAAATTGTTGAATTTCGAAATAAAACAACGAATGGAAGTTGCTCAGGAGTCGCTAAGTGAAGTTAATAACGATGCAGAACTACTAAAATGTGTTATAACAGGTGACGAAACATGGGTTTACGGATATGATGTCGAAACTAAGGCTCAATCGTCCCAGTGGAGACATTCTGGATCGCCAAGACCGAACAAGGCTCGACAAGTGCGGTCGAATGTGAAGGTTATGCTGACTGTGTTCTTCGATTTTAATGGCATAGTGCATCTCGAATTCTTGCCACAAGGTCAAACAATCGATAAGGAGTACTACCTACAAGTTCAACACCGTTTACGTGAAGCAATCCGAAAAAAAAGTCCGGATTTGTGGCAAAACAATTCATGACTTTTGCACCACGATAATGCACCTGCTTTCATTGCTTGTTCGTGAATTTTTGGCCAAAAACAAAACTTTAACAATGTCTCAGCCTCCATATGATTTTTTTCTATTTCGAAAATAAAGAAAACATTAAAAGGCCGTCGTTTTATAAGTATAGATAACAGTAAAAGCGAATCACTGAAAGAGCTAAAAGCTATGACAAAGATCAAGTTTCAAAAGTGTTTCAAGGATTGGAAAAAGCGTTGGCACAAGTGCACTATATCCGAGGGAGATTACTTTGAAGGGGATAAAGTAGATATCGATGAATAAATAAATATTTTTTTCATAAAACGAAAATTCTCGTTATTTTTTGAACACATCTCGTATATGCTGTTCCTTCTACAGCTGTGTTTCGTACAAAGCATCATTCTTTAGAAGATCAACAAAATGTAACAAAATGGATAATATTTTCAGTAGAAAAGGAGTTAAAAGTCTGTGATTAAATTCTATGTCGAGTCGAGGAAGATCATCCAATAATAAAGCTGGCGTTATTAGATTGTGTATAAAATTATATTGTACAAACGGGGAAAAAAACTGTATTTACAGAAAGAAGGCCAAGTCTTCACTGCTACGAAATTTTTTTTTCAAGTCATCCGAATATAGTAATAAGAAAAGCGCAATATTTCACGTTAAATAGAGCTTCAGTTACAGAAGATGATTTGGATAATTAGTTTAAAGCAGTTAAATCTCATCTAGAGCAAAAAAACTCAAAGAATTTTTAATTGAGATGAAACTCATATTCAATTGATGCTTAAATCTGGCAAGGTTTTGATACAAAAGAGGTACCTTCGGTCTATAAAATTGTAGACGACGACAAAAAAGAAAACGTGACAGCATTTTTTATGTACAATGTAGAGGGTACCCGTGCTCCACCCATGATAATTCACAAATATAAAGAAAGTCTGCCGAAAAAACAGAGCGAAAAATTACCCAAGGTATGGGGGAATATGAATATTTGTATGTGGACGAATAGCCAGTGAAACTTTTTACGAATTTGAAACAAATGTTTTTTATAGTTAGCTCGTACAAGATTTTATGATTTACCTAGACGATCACGCATCGCGTGTTACCATTCCACTTATTAATTTTTGCAGAGAGAAGAAAATAGAATTGATGTCACTGTATCCGAATACAACACATATTCTCCAGCAATTAGCTTTAGTATTATTTCATCCTTTTAACCTTTCGACTGCCGGAAAATCAATATTTTGACGCAACAAAAAAACTTCTTCAATCTTTATTTTTAGACTAAAATATGCATAACCTTAATAGAATTTTTACTTTTTACAACCATTTAAGATAAATTTACCCCTTTACACCCTTTTCACCCACCCGACATCCCTTAAAACTATTATCATTTTTACTTTGCACAAGCGGTTTTTTCTTTTTATCGATCTGACCATAATTGCAACGAAATATACTTTCAAAAAAGATTTTGTTACTACAATCGAATACAATTTAATATAAATTTATCTCTCCACACCCCTTTCAACCCTTCTTTACCCTTATTTACCCGTTCTATGCCTTGTACTACCATTTGTATTATTTTTTTTTGAAAAAAATGCGTTGCTTTGTTTGCAAATATCTAAAATTATCAACGTAATATATTTTATTATTTTGATAAAAATTTTAGTTACTGAATTATTTTTTTTCACTTCAACCCCCCCCCCCCACCGCCATCCTTCACACCCTCCCATATTTATGATGCTTTCATCTTAGGTTTTTTTGGAAAAATATGTTGCTTTGTTTGCATGTGGCTTATAAATAGATTTATTTTCATAAAATAATTTTTATGAAAAATTAACATAGTGAATCAGAAATAAATTTATAAATTATTCTCTTGCATAAGAAAACTGGGAGATTGAACTCCAAATTTATTGCATTTAGATATTTTTTATTGAAAATACAGTATTTTTTCGTTTTATTTCTTATTATACAAACTGAGTAATACAATGAATGTAGAAAGCAATGTTTGGAGTAGTGGAGAATCAGAGCCTGAAGAAGATGTTAGAGATAGAGGCATTGCGAGTGATATTGATTCAAATGATATCCCAAACGATGACTACGAAGCATCTGACGTATACTTTGATCCTTTTTTTTATCCGTCGATAAAAGATTTTCCTGACAAAGCTCAACTACGTCCTGAAGTGTCAATAAATAAAATAACAACATTAGAATGTTTTAAATATATTTTAGACCCATTTCTTGTAAACCTTATTGTAGAACAAACAAACCTATTTCAAGAGCAAAATCCTGAGCCAACTCGAAAAAACATGAAACCATGGACTGATTTTACTGAAGATGAACTATGGATATTTATTGCTTTGTCAATAAATATGGGTCATGTTGTGAAAGGACAATTGAATCACTATTGGAGCCAGGATCCATTGTTGTGTACTCCAATATTTGGCGAAACTATGCCCCGAAACCGATATCTTCAAATTTTAAGATATCTTCATTTTTCTAAGAATTTAGAGGTTTCTAACCACCCTTTGAAAAAAAATTAAACCAGTGATTGATTATTTGAAAAATAAATTTTCTAGCACAATTATTCCAGGTAAAAAACTTTGTATAGACGAAAGCTTAGTCTTGTGGAAAGGAAGACTTAAGTTCAAACAGTTCTTACCTTTGAAAAGAAAACGATTTGGACAGAAGTTATTTGAATTAGTAGATTGTGACACAGGTTTTCTTTTAGATTTTATTGTATACACTGGTGCAGACACTGATTATGATAAATTTGATTTAGGCGTTTCTGGTGACATTGTTGCACATCTTATGCAACCTTATTGTAATGTACGACGTCAATTATTCACTGATAATTGGTACACTTCACCACAACTTGCGGAATATCTCCACGATAAAGAAACTGGCCTTTGTGGAACTGTGAAAAAGAATCGAAAAGGAATACCTACTCTTGACTCGAAGTTGAATCGTGGTGAAACACAAGTTGCTTACACCGATAGTTGGATGGTGATCAAATGGATGGATAAAAAAGAAGTTTATGTTTTGACAAGTATTCACGAATTTAAGTACTGTGCCACTGGTAAAAAACATTATAAAACTAATGAAGATATTATGAAACCAAGTTGTGTTCATGACTATAACAAAAATATGGGTAAAGTTGATGATATCGACAGACAGTTGTCTATAACAGAGACAATCCGAAAATATATGAAATGATATAGAAAACTATTTTTTCATCTTCTTGACTTTATGTTGACGAATTCTCATAAATTATACGAGATGCTGATTACAACTGAAATTTCATTCCCCGATTTCGATTAAGCGTAGTGAGAGAAATTCTAAAACTAGACATTGAAAAAGTTCCAACCCTATCTCTTGCACCTGGAATTCGACTAAACAGTCGCCATTTTCTTAGAAAAATTAAATCTGAAAAGCGTGATAAATCATTACCACGTCAATGTGCTTTATGTCATATGCTCAACAAAAAGTCCCGATCTACATATGAGTGTTCAATATGTTCTAAAGCTCTATGTATTAAACCTTGTTTTGAAATTTATCACACTAAAGAATCTTTACCATAAGTTAGAATTCTTACACCAGAGTATTTAAAATCTGGATAATATTACCAAAAAAACAAAAAAAAACAAAAAAAAGAATAAAAAATAAAAAAAAGTACAAAAAATAAAAAAAAAAAACAAAAAAAAAGAAACATAACTCTGCCACAGTCGGTCCCAAGCCCGCGCTCAAAAGAGGAGGGTGTTTCGTAATCGTTGACGCGAGACAAAAGGGGTTGTTTGTGATGAGTACCCTATTTTAGGGATGTTTTTTGGACTTATTATAATTTAATCATTGGATTCAAAGTCAAAAAATGCTCCGGAAATGTGTAGTTGCATTACAAAATAAATGAAACTTGAAAACCATGTCTAAAGGGGTGAAACCTTCAAAACAACCCCTAAAATTTTACTAACAACCCTTTAAAATACTTTAAATACTTAACTAAATCGATAAATCTAACTTATATAATATTATTATGAAGAAAGAAGTACGCTTTACCATTATAAAAAAATATTTTTAAAATTTGAAATTTTTAACATTAGCAGTTCCGATCCCTGTCGGAAAATCAATATTTTGACGCAACCCCTGATCGACACTTTGTGTATGATCAATCGTTGATATAAGATACCTTATATACCAGTTTTCTGAGGGCGATATGCTCTTTCAAATACCGGCAGTCTAAAGGTTAAAGAAATTTGGGGAAAAACAGTAGCTTAAAAAAAAGTGAAAACTAAATCACATAAATTAAATAAAGGTCAATTTACAATAGTATGATAAAAAAATTTGAGTTCTTTTAAAAATGAAAGTTGATGCTAATTTTAATATAAATAATTATTAATAAAATATTTTTGGATTTTTCATTATTTTAAGTGTATTCTAATTTCTAATTTAGAATATTCTAACAATAGTTGTTTTGAAAATATATTTTATTTGATTCTATCTATTCAACTTTTATCAGCAAAAAATTGAGAAATCTGGTAAGAAAAAACTGCTTGTCGTTTTCTTCGAACAAGCGATGATTGGCGAAATGCCCAATTGAAGAAAGAAGAAAAAAATTAAAAGAAGACAAAACTGCAAAAAAGAAATTATTGTTAAACGAAAAGAAAAAATTGCGAGCAGAATTAGTTAAAATTCGAAACAATATCAAATCTCAAAATTTGTAATTTATAATTTATAAATTAGAATTAAAAATTGTACTTATGTCGACTGCTCCGTATTAAATTAATAAATATTTTTATCGGTCTTACAGCCTTTATAATATAATATATTAGCTAAAATAATGACAGTCAGATTGTCCTTGTTTATGTTCACTCCCGTAGAATTTGAAATAAAACTTATTACTACAATAAATTATATTAAAAATTAAAAACAAAAATAAAATAAAATTAATAATAAAATAAAAATACAAATAAAATAAAATAAATATAATAAAAGCAATATTCTATGTTATTAAAGGACAACCTGACTGCCCCCACCACCTTAAATTTCAATTCATCTTGGCGTCCGACGTTTCGAACCGCTACGAATCATCCTCAGGAACTAAACTCATTATTCTGACTGTCATTATTTTAGCTAATATATTATAGTATAAAGACTGTAAGACCGATAAAAATATTTATTAATACAATTTAAAATTGAAGTTGAATGATTTTGAAGATAACTTATATTTGTTAAATTATTTAATTATATTTTATTATATTCTTTTTATTACATTGCTTGTTTGTCTTTAAAATCTAATTTTAATTTAACTTATGCTAGTGCGTAAAAATATGAGTAAGACTTTTCAATTCAAACTTCCTGGAATTATCGATTCAGACAAATGTTTTTATTTTAAAGTGACAGTACTACCGTCAGAGCTATCTGTACCAAATTTCACGCAATTATCTTCATTTGTCATATTTGTCAAAGAAAAGTTGTCTCTTCGGTTTTTATATTGTCTGAAATGATTCAACAAAGAAGTAGCATTAAATTATGTGCGCGAAATGAAATATTGGTCACCGAAACGTTCAGAATGTTGCAGGCCTTCGGTAAGAAGCCAATGTGAAGAGCAAGTGTTGAACGCGTTCAACACGAACCATTTCAAAGACGACAAAGAACATCTACTGATGGGCTATACGTCGAAAAAATCAAAGAATTGGTTCTGCAAAATCGTCAATTGACTACTAGAGCGCGTGTAGCGAAAATCGTACCAAAGTAGAGCAGAGACTACAAAAATCACGCCAAGGTCGCTCAAAAATCAATGTTATGCTCACTGTTTTCTTCGATTACCGTGGTGTGGTGCATTATAAATTCCTTTCAACCGGCCAAACGGTTAACAAAGAATATTATTTAAGAGTTATGCGTCGTTTGCGTGAAGCTATTCGTCTCAAAAGGGCAGATTTATGGAAAGACAACTCTTTGTTTTTCACCACGATAATGCACCAGCTTACACTGCATTGATGTTACGTGAACATTTCGCCAAAAAGTTAACTAATATCGTTCCGCCACCACCGTACTCTCCTAATTTAGCACAGTGTGACTTCTGGCTGTTCAGCAAACTCAAAAAACCAGTTTGGGAACACGGTTTTGATTCAATTGAAGAAATAAAAGCCGAATCGAAGAAAGAATTGATGGCCATTCCGGAATATGAGTATAAAAAATGCTTTCAAACTTGGAAAAAGCGTTGGCATAGTTTTTTTTTTTTTTTTTTTTTTTTTTTATGTTATTTAACGTCGCTCTATTTATGCTTCCAAATATCGGTGCTAATCAGCGACGGAGGTCTACGATGTGTTTGTAAACAAAGCACATGTAAATTATTGCAGCGGTGCCTGTATCAATCGGCCGAGACCGGGATTTGGCATAGTTGGATTGAATCCGGGGGGAATGATTTTGAGGGGGATGAATTAGATTTAGAATAAATAAAGGTTTCAAACATTAAAAATAAAGTCTTATTCATATTTGACACAGTAGTATTGGTGTTACAGTCTTTATAATATAACGTATTCACTAAAAGATTGGCAGTCAGACTATCCTTGTTTATAATCACCCTCAAAGAATCTGAAATAGAACTTATTACTACAATAATTATATTAAAAATTAAAAACAGAAATAAAATAAAATTAATAATAAAATAAAAATACAAATAAAATAATAAATAAAATAAAATAAATATAATAAAAGCAATATTCTATGTTATTAAAGGACAACCTGGCTGTCCCCATCACCTTAAATTTCAATTCACCTTTGGTGTCCGACGTTTCGAACCCTACGGTTCATCCTTAGGAACTAAACTTCTTTGGAGGTGGTTATGAACAAGGACAGTCTGACTGTCATTATTTTAGCTAATATATGATATTATAAAGATTGTAAGACCGATAAAAATATTTATTGATTTAATTCAGAATAGTCGACATAAGTACAATTTTTTCATTTTAACTTATATTACTGTTAAATAATGCATAAACTATTGTAAATATTTAGTTATTATATCTATAATAAAATGTATTACATTATTTTTATTCTTATATTTCTTAAATTATAAGTTTTTTAATAAAATACTATGTACGATACTTTTGGTGTTTTATTATGTCAGAAATGATCACCTAACATTTATTTAAAATACAATTCTTAAATTTCAAAATTTTGATTTTTACTTATATTTGTAAAAGATATTCATAAAAATTTAAAACTTCTTTATAACTTTGATTTTGTATTCATTTTAGAAATAATTTTGTGTTTATCTAAGTTAACTGTGGTAAAAACATATTTTATGCTGAAAAGTAATTTTATTTATCATAAGTAACAACCTAATTAACAATAATAGTACGTGTTAAAAGAATTTACTTTCTTAAGCGAAACGTTTACCTTATTATATGAGGTCTGTTCAAAATGAACGAGAATTTTTGAATTTCGCGGGTTTGGAGAGTCCGCCTGTATAATTTTTTTTTATTATATTGGTACGCATGCCCCTGAAGTACGATAAAATTTTCAGCAATATTGATTGCTTACTTTTCAAGTGGTAGCCGCTAACGTTAGACGTGTTTTTGAGCTCGGCAATTTTCGTTTGTCGAGCCTTTTTCGGTCTTGGCGATCCAAAATGCCTCCACTGGGACGATTGAGCTTTATTTTCGACATCATATCCGTAAACTCATGTTTAGCGAGATGTTTCGTCACCTGTTATAATACATTTTAGTAGTTCTGCATAGTTAGTAACTTCACTTAGCGACTCCTGAGCAACTTCTATTAGCTATTTTTGTTCGAAATTCAACAGTTTTGGAACAAATTTTGCTACCACACGTTTCATAACCAAAACATCCAAAAAAAATCCATGGCATGAGTCAACTGATTTGCTAACATTATCAGCGACTTCTCTGATTGTTATTCGGCGATCCTTCATAACTATTTCTTTCACTTTTTTCACGTTTTCATTGGTCGTTGATGTGCTTGGGCGTTCGGGTATATGTCCGGGTCGTTCGTCATCTTCAACGTTTTCGCGGCCATCTTGCAAACGCTTATACCACTCGTAAATCCTTGCTTTACTCATAGCAGACTCACCATATGCCTTTGTTAATATTTCACAAACTTCACAACACTTTATTTCATTTTTTACGCAAAATCGAATACAAATTCTTTGCTCCATTTTTTTTCACAAACGAGAATCGCCGAGCTCGAAAAACATGTCTAACGTTAGCGGCTGCCACTTAAAAAGTAAACAATAAATATTGCTGAAAATTTTATCGTACTTCAGGGGCATGTGTAGCAATACAATAAAAAAAATTTTTATACAGGCGGACTCTCCAAACCTGCGAAATTTAAAAATTCTCGTTACTTTTTGAGATCACCTCGTATATATATATATATATATATATATATATATATATATATATATATATATATATATATTACTCAATTTTTATTAATAAAAGTTCAAAGAAACCATATCTTTGTAAGACCATATCTTTCTATACTACTTTAATAATTCATCGATCATCGAAACTTCACTAATTAGGAATCTTACATATATACAGTTACTATAATAATACCGTTATATTTCTCATATCTTTCGGGAGATTGCAACATTTTTGTGTATTCAGTAAACGTAGGTTCGTTTTTAACTTTAAACCATTAATGCGAAACATTAAATCATAGTCTTGTATTGCTGCGTCAGTCGCTTTGTGTGTAGTAGTAGTGTGAACTTTGGAAAAAAGTTATAAAAATAACCAGAAATGCAACGATAAACCTTAGTGGTAGACATTCTCAATATAATATATAAAGATAAAAAAAAATCTGGCATTCGCAGAGTTGATATTTTTTTATCTTTTAAGCAGATAATGATGGCTGAATGCTCTATATGCAGCAGTAATGCTCAGCGCATAGTAGGTATTATTCATTACAACCAACGCGACATACACATGCTGGTTCTACTTTTGTTTTCCATGATATATATACGACTTTAAAACTATTATAAAAGCATATTTCTTAGCTTTTCAAAAATCTTAATAAACATTTCACGAAATATTAGTGATCTTCGCATCATATTTAATATAAAAAAATACTTTTAAGCATTGAGATTAAAGTGATTGTTATAGGAGACAAGCGACCATTGCCAGCTAATACTTAAATAAAGCAACTAATCAGTTACTCCGAGAGCATCATTAATTTATTATTTGACATTTGAAAATAATTTTACAAAATTAAATTTTTATCTTGTACAAACGAATTTTTTAAAAGTAAGTTACAGCGCAAATATATAGATAGGGCTATAGCCGAGACAATTTCCTTTCGACAATTATATAAGATTTCTCTCTGCAAAAGACCTTGGATAGAGTTGAAGAATAATATTTGTTATGAAATCGTCCAAATTCCTTGAGAAACGTTAAAAGGACTATTAAAGAATTTTGTAAAAGCCTAGAAAATAACGATTATTACTTATCAGACACCATCTTTTAAAAGTAAATCATTATTAACTTCTTATTTTTGGATAGTATTTAATTTTTTATTTTTTGTTTAGGAAATTGGACAAATCTCAATAATAAAATTGTCAGATTCTTTTACGCAACCCTATATATCATAAAGCAAAGAATAAAAATGCTTGAAAATTGTCGCAAATTCTTATTACTTTTTACTAAAACCTTTTCACTTTGGTCAATCTCATATCTGAGAAAAAGTTGTCTACCATTAAAATATACTTATGTATTCTGATTTTTCTTTTTAATTAACACTTAGTAAGTAGTTAATTTATTATTGTAGAATATTCCCCTATCATGATGTCGAAATTTTTTTAATGGAAATCAGGACATCCTTTTCGATAGGAATATATATATATATATATATATATATATATATATATATATATATATAACACTAATAAATATAAAAATATAATTTATAGTAAATAAACTTTTTAATTTAAAAGTAATACAATACTTTTCCTTTTTACTTATTTTATAAGTATCATATTGTTTTATAAGTTGTAAACAGCATAGTTAGTCATCCAAATATATTGCGAATCTATTTTCAGATAATTGTCAATAAAACAATTAAAAATACCAAATATTCGTAAAAATACTGTACCATTAAACTATTTCATGCTCACATTATTATTTTGATTCAAATATTTATTAATTACAATCACTAGATTTAACGGTTCATTTTTTGCAAAAATTTGTATTAAATTACCCGATAATGATACTGCATTCTTCAGAATACTTTTAATATTCTACAAACTATTTGTTTGAAAAATAATTTATGCACAGTTACTGGCGTATTCGTAAATAAGATAAACTAGACAGATATTTGGCGTTACGTGCATAAGATATGGCGATAAGCCTTTATAAAATCCTTTGAATCCTTCTAACCTCCAAATGCTTTCAATGCAATGCCATGTCCCTTGATAATTATGATGTTGATCCTGTAATCTAGCCCGTAGAACTTGATAAGGATAAGTAATTGCGGCTGCAATCAATTTTGAAATTGCTGCAAATGCAATATATTCTGTTGTGTCCTATAAATTATTAATAAATTAATATATTTTTGAACTCTTTCTTGTAATTAATATTTTCCAATATATTAATCGCATAATCTCGAACTTACAAGTTTTGTATTAATAGGCTTGATCCTGTATAAATTATATTTCACCTTCATTTCTTCATATGCCATAAATTGTATAGCTCCATGAGAAACGCCAAGTAGACCAGGTATAAAGCCCTAATTTAGAAAAAGCCATAAATGTTTTTAATTATTTTATTCATACGATAAATTCTTAAATAACTGTCATTATACACTAACCTTGTATAATCCCGTAATTCCTTCAGTTTTATGAATTTTGTTCAAAGCATCTACCATACCGCTGTACCTTTTACATTCCGGCAGATGTGCGCCTTCCGTATATTGTAAACATAATCTCGTTTTGACAACCCAAATTGGGTTGGTGAATACTAATGTAAGAACACCCGCATTAGCAGCAGCTAGCATGTGTAACCATGGACCTAATGGTTCAGTTGAATTTCCGTCTTGTATCCATGTTTTTATACAATTATAACTGGAAAAAATAGTAGATATATTAATTACAATTTTATAACAATTACATCAAATTGTTATTTTCTTAAAAAATAGTTACATGAAAAAATATGAGCCCCAAGAAGTTCCTGATCCTAATACATTTGGAATAATTCCTCGATAAAGGCCTATATAACCTTCTGATTTGATAATTTTACCAAAGGCATTTATAGATCCGCTATATTGTGGAATAGATTTAGTAATTCCATCATTAACTAAAAAAAGAACGATGGATGATTACAAAATTTATATATTATACATCTGATTGTTGAAAAATAACAATCTTGATTTATAAAATGAAATATAAAAATTGAATTATGTTGTCTAATAAATAGAACAGATAAGGTTTGCTTGTTATAAAAGGATAAGTATTCTCTAATCTGAAAATCTGATATTTTTGGAAGAAATTAATCATATATATATATATATATTCCATGTACATATTAATTAAATTACCTAATTTAATTTATAATAAAATATAATTTTCACTTGCAAACATTTTTTAACCATGTTAATACAACTTAAAATAAACTTTGGTGTGCCAAATACGCAAATACAACATAGAAACATCTGAGATAGTTATGCTTGGAAGTTGGGAAGTGTTACCGCTATGGAAAATTTCGATATTTGATCTTGCATAGTTAATATATATTAATTTCGCGCGATGTTTTCGGTAAGAGTCCTACAATATTCAGTGATACCTTTTGTAAAGTATTTCTTGAAGTATCTGTAATTATCATAGGTTGTTTCGTTTTCAAACGTAACATTTTTGTAAAATTTTTAATTAACAAATTTTTTTAACAAATTCGTAAAATTTTTTGTACGACCCTTATATTTTGAAATAAATGGTTATAAACAAATTAGATTAATCGAATAGCGTTCTACACCTTCGGCACGCTAATTGCAAATATGTTCAAACTGGGTATGCTATCGTTTGGTTTAGCAAAAAGTAAAACATCCGTGTTTTTTGTTTGACGATCCGATTGTTTATTGCAAAATTATTTAAGCAAATTACAAAAAAGTTACGAATTTCAAAAAAACGAATAACACCAATCGATTCTATGGACAAAAATAAGATACTGCTCAGCAGTTAGTTTTTAAATGCTCTTTTGTATGTTCTGAACACAAGTATTTGATGCATGTTTCACAACATTTTTGAGTTTTTACCTAGCAATTTGTTTTAGAACATGTTGTTAGTAATCCAATTTTCGTTTTATCAGTGACTGACAAAAGTACTACTTTAGTACAGACTTTAGTGATGAAACAAAAATCCCCATGAAGAAGTGGCATGAGCAGGCTAAGAAAACAATTTGATTTCCTCAAGCTTTTTCCAAGTATAATAGTTATATGGGAGGAGTCGATCTTCATGACCAACATTGCAATTCTTTATTACCTTCGATAAGATCAAAAAGATAAAAAACTATGAAATTTACATCAGAAACTTTGACATTTTCGATGGCGTAGATAATTTGTACCTATTCGCAATAGCGTGCCCATGGGACAGAACGCTATTCGGTGGACTTAATTTGTTTATAACGATTAAGTGCAAAATATAAGGGTCGTACAAAAAAAATTTTATTCAGCTATTTATTATTGAGAAAAAATAATTTTTGGTAATTTTTTAAAATTATTTTGTAATAAACAATCAGATCGTCAAACAGAAAAACTCAGGTATTTTATTTTTTGCTAAAGAATCGATGGCGTAGTTAATGTGGGTCTAACTATGCTGTGCTAGCCATGAGTCACAATGGGTTAATTAGCCTCTTAGTTTGGTCCATTTCGGTTGAATTTATATCGGAGATGGAAAGCCAACTCAAGATTTTCGTTTCTCGATCGGTAGGTCTTATTTCAGAAATACAAAATAATACAAAATAAATCATCTTACTCATTATTGAGATCATTCGTTAAATACTCTCATAATTTAAAACTTTTTAATCTTTCATAATTTATATTATTATCATTGAGTTCCTCGTTTTTGTATTTTTCGTCTGTCATGTCTGAAACGATTAACATCTTGAGTGAATTCACCCCGTTGTTTATTTCAATCATTTGATAACCAAAATCAATAATTATTTGATTTGCCTTTTGTTTATTAAAAATGCGTATTATCACGGTTTATAATTTCGCGCATTTGAGAGCCACCGAAGAGCCGTTATAAGTTCTAATACTACTGATAAGGACTGGCTTATATCTTAGTTTTCTACCCGTAAACAATTTAGGTCACTAATATCTATAGCTACCGCATGTATCCGAGCTCATGCACATTTTTCTCAGAGTTTTAAATCTTTTTCCAACATTCCCTTGCATCATATCCGAATAATCAAGAAGCGGCAATAGCTCAATCTATTTCAAACCTTTAAAAAGTCTAAACGTAAAATTCCAGTACCTTGTATATCGTAATCGTTCGTTACAAGTCATATAAAATATTTTTATTTATTTTTTGTTTATATTTATAATTTTTTTTTTTTTTTCTTTGCAAAAATAAGCTTATAAATTAATATTGTTGGAACGATAATTGCAACAATTCAACTCGTTAAATTAAAGAAACAGTGGATTATTCTTAGTTTTTATTACAATTATTATATGTCTTTAATAGAAAAAATCCGGACTGAATAATTCTTCGAATAAATAATTTTTACTGCTTACGTCCATTTCATCAGGAATTGTAATAATTTTTTCGGTAACGAAAGGTGGTGGTTATTGACTTAACGAAGAAATAGGCAAGGGAAGCTTCCGAATTGTAGGTAGGGAACGCACCGTGGTAAACTCAGATGTCGCGATGGTGAGCGCAGCGAGGAAGGGGGGGGCAGCGGCAGCGAGCGTACCAGTGGCTTCCGATAGGACTGCCGATGTTATTGCTCGTGAAGCGTCTGCAACGTTACTTGGCGAAGTTTATTACGCTTTCGCTGCTGGTTCCTTTTTCCACTCTAATTTTTTTGTGTGTTACAGTGCGTTCTAAATCGTTCGTACCCGCCATATAGCTTTTTATGCTCCTTTTGTATATTATCTTCTCTTTGATTTTTTAGTGCGGGTCTGCTCTATTTTACCTTACGTGCAGATGGTGATCTCTGGCTTTGGCTGAGTGAACGGAGATAGTAAAATATCCAATCCGTTCCTCTGGAAGACTTGTGGGAATTTAGAGAATGTTATAACGTGTTATACTTGTTCCTTCACAAATGTTTGTTTAATATTTCGTTTATAATTTCCGCGAACGCTTAAATATCTAAACTATCCGTAAAATCCCGGAAGAACACCCAATTTTTGTGGCGTCATTAACAGTCGATGTGATCGAATTACTTTATTCAACCCCTTTTATGCCTACACTTTCATGCAACAGCAGGGATAGGGGTATATAACCGATACTCGTGATGGCGTAACCCGTTCGATATTACGATCCTATGGTAAATTTACCCGTACAAAAATTCACCTACCAGGATCGGAGCGTGTGTCTGGACAACGGTGAAATCTTGCCCGGTTTGCCCGTTGTCCCATCGCCTTAAGGGCTCAGACGAACATTAAACCTTGGTCTTAATCGAAACCGTGCCGTCTCAAGGCTCATACACTCGAGAAAGGAAATATTTGCAGTAAATAAATAAATATAGGTAAAATTATTTACTTTTCGAAATTTTTTTTATCAGTCTAGTAAAAATTAACGTGCTACTTGTTAATATGCGAAGATGCGGGCCTCGCTGATGGACAAGGAAAAAAGGACTGTAGTAATCCGAAGGGTTGCGGCGGTGTACCGATTTTCCACAAACGTGCTAGATCGATCTATGATGTTTCAATTATACAGACAAGTTAATTTCCCGGCAGAAGCGCTTGACCTAATCGCCATGTATTCGACCAGAAATCCGTTCTTAGAAAGATCTCCTGTTAGAAACACTTGATTGAGGACCAACGTCTCTCTAAAGTAATCCCTGAAACTGAGATGCTAACTGCGTTTTTTCAACGCCTTTTATACAAAAATCTTCCCCTTGCACTTATGAAAATTTCGCTAATCTGATTTTAACCAATGAGATCGTACAATTTGTTCATTTGACCTCTCTCGAAAATGCAGTTGCATTAAATCTGTGCATGTACTAAGAGGTTCACTAAGAGGTTTATTACTTTTTCGACTTTTCCGAAGCATGAGATGGGATGAACACGATGCGAGGCGCTTAGCTATGAAGTTTTCTAGTCCATTTTTCCACTATGTTGTAAAAAATCATATTGGTAAAATTAACGTGAATATATTATATATATTTTTTATTAATTAAAAAATATCATTTATGCATATTTCTCAAGCATAACTGTAGCTTAAAAATGGTAGAAGTTACACTACTTATTCATAATATCTTCACATTTTCCAATGATTCATTATAAAAGTTAGATTAGTGTTAGTGATTGTTTAGTTAAAGCATATATACATATCTTAGGTATAAATTATTTAACTTAGTTAAAAAATAGAAATATGGTACTTTAGTAGTTGATTGACATTCATAATTTAATAATTTTTAAATAGTATATGAGTTATTCTTATAAATCATTTATTAATATAAAGGTTGTACTCTTTATTAGATTATACGGCAAAATTGCAACAATGTAACACATCGCACTTAAAATTATATTAAATAATTAAATATTAAAATTATATTAAATAATTCGTTTAATTAATTAATTTATTAGTTTTTGATTAATAATAATAATAGTAATAATACTAATAATAATAACATTAACAACAGCAATAATAATAATAATCGTAATATTAATATTATAAATAATAATTATAGATAAAGCGTTTCTTGGCCTTCAAAGAGATCAGATGCTCAGCAGTCGAACAGGTTAGACGCTTCGAATCGTTGAACAATCATCTTCGCGACCTTTAACGCCTCTCTCATCCGTAAGATTCAGCCCCGGACAACGAGCGACTTACCAGGCACTCTCGAAGCTAAGAGCATCGCTTAGGCTAGGCGACTCTCGTCTTTGCCTTCCAACATCCAGCGACCCGTTTGTGAGACACGCCCGCGTCCTTGGAAGGAGTCAAGTCTGATGAATACGACGAGTGGAATAGCAGTCCGGAAAAAAATACTTTAATTGTATCCTGAACCGATTTTGCTTTGTGTGCATGTGCATTGTCATGGAACCAAATTACTATGCCGTATTGTCTGGATCATTTTCGTCGTTTTTCATTAATGCATGATTAAATTCACTATTGGTTGTCAGTAGCGATTAATATTAACTCATGATATTTTTCGTTTAGGATTCTTGAAGTAGATCCATTTTTCTTCATCAGTAACAATTCAATGCAAAACTGATTTTCTTTCGTATCTTTGAAGTAAAATTTTACAACTGTTTTTAAGTTTTTTATCTGCCGTTCTTTATGTCTCACATCAACATTAGTATTTCTGAGCGGTTGAAACCATCTTTTGAGTGTTGCTATTGATGAGCACTATATGTCCGGCAAGGATTCGACACGACTCTGTAGCATTTTCTTCAAATGAAAACAAAAAACAAATGCTTTCCGAAAATCATCAGTTTCTGGCACAAATTTCGATATTTTTAACAGGATGAAAAAAATGATATTTGTTCAATGACATGATGTTAATAAAATTTAAGTGATAGCTGTCATATCAACCAAACAAAAAAATTAAGACTCCGTCACACAAAATGTTTCCTATCGAGAAGATTAGGCTACTCCGGATAATTGTGGTAAAATTATGATATGGCCAATCTAGTTAAAATTTTCTAATATTTCTGACTGTAACATAGAAATAGTTGGAATTTTTAAGGCCCTCGCAGAAATCTTAAACATTCCAACGAACGCAGCTAAGTTTTTTCAAGAATTATTTTTAGAGCTTATGTACGTGTTACGTGATGGTAACATAATGTAGGTCAATAAAAAAATTTCAGTGGCTTTACGTTACTTTATTGCTCATGCTGCTGATCGTTAAATTGCTCTAGGCCATACACGGCATACAGAGAAAATGTCATATTTTAAGTTCTGAATTGCAAGGATTTATATAAGTTCTGATATAATGGCATTTTATATAACAATATCAATAACTTATTTGACAATATGTATCCTTTTGCATCTGTTGCACCTGCTTGCATCTTAAAACTTTTTATAGTGTTAATATTAAAAAAGTTCGGACAAGATATTATAGAATGCCATACTGGTCTCAGGTGCCCTGAAAATTCCCTTTCAAAAATATATATGTTTTGGTTACAATTTTTTGAACGCATAATTAAAACTAAATAATTTTAATTCTAAAATATAAAAAACAATTTATATAGAATATTTTTTTTTATTTTTAAGTTATTAAATATTAAATTTATTTAAGTTAATAAATTAATTCTTTCAAGTTAATAAAATTAATAAAATTTAAGTTATTAAATAAAAGTTATTAAAAACAAACATTTTCATATCATATTATAGAAAGAATAATATTTATCTTGTTTTAGGCATCACGAAGAAGAAATATTAAACGACTGTTATTGAGAAAAATTTTATTTTTATAAATAAAGATTAATAAATAGCAAAATATAATATATTATCATATTTTAGCCTTTCAAGTACTATACACTATAGTGGAATAATAGTACAAAGATATCATTTATTAATCCATTATCACGTTTCCGCTTCTACAGTAGCTCACTTATGCTAGGCAATTAAAATGTTTTTAAGTTGAATGCATATAATTATACTATAGAGGAAGCATTATAAATTGTTTAGAACAGGCTAGCAAAATAGAGCAGCTATCTCCCTTCTCTCATTCTCTCCTTTGGAATAAGTATGGTTTATCCATTATCATATCCGCATAGGTAATTCAGTTTACGTATATGTGCACCTCGGCTAATGACAAATTGAAGATACATACTACTGCGTAAAAATATGAGTAAGACTTTTCAATTCAAACTTCCTGGGTTTATCGATTCTGACAAATATTTTGATTTTTAAGTTAGTGTTACTGTCAGAGATATTTCTGCCAATTTCACGCAATCATCTTCATTTGTCATATTTTTCATATAGTTACGATTGTGTTTTATGAACAAAGAAAAGTTGCCTCTTCAATTTTTATAGTATCTGAAATTATTCAACATAGAAGTAGCATTAAATTTTGTGTGCGAACTGAAATATCGGCCGCCGAAAGTTTCCGACTGTTGCAGAAGGCCGTTGGCGAAAAGTCAATGTTAAGAGCAAGAGTTTTTGATTAACACCAATTGTTCACAGATGGTCGAGAACGCGTTGAAGACGAACCACGTCAAAGACGACCAAGAACATCGAATGATGGGCTGTACGTCGACAAAATCAAAGAATTGGTTCTGCAAAATTGTCGATTACTACTAGAGCGTTTGCTGATATTGTTGGGATTTCAAATAGACCGGTCAACATCATTTTGACAGACATTTTGTGCCCGAAAAGAGTGAATTGTTTTGAGGGGGATGAATTAAATTTAGAAGAATAAATAAAGATTTCAATAGTTATAAATAAAATCTTACTCATATTTGTACACAGTAGTATAAGAAATTTTGTTTACAGCTTTATTCAGATATAGAGATATGTATTTGTGAAACTCGATAAATTATAATATTAAAAGTATAATATAATATTAATAATTCAGGCAGTCGAATAATTCTAAAATTTATACAAATAAAATAAAATAAATATCGATTGCAAGTAATATCATTAGCATCATATTATTAATAAGAATAATAATAATAAGGACAATAATAAATATAATAATAATAATAATAATAATAATAATGTGGAGACTTATGTTTAGCTACCACATGCCTCCCCGGGATGTGGATAGGGGGAAGACCGCTTGCGGGCAACTGCGAAATAAGCGCTCGCAAGAGTGATGAATAAGCGAACGTGGACAAAAACGCCGAACGGAAATAGTTGTATTCTTTTGCTTGAATGACATGTGTGAATGAATGTAAAAATGAAAATGTAGAAATGGATGTATATATATCGCGGGCAACAGACGAAACGAGAAAGCACGGTGAGGTGAATTTGTACCTCACTCAATTTCTGTCCGGACACGGGTACTTTTATAAATACCTCTGCAGGATGAAGAAGGGAACTTCTCAGAATGCAAGTACTGCGGATAGACCTAGGACGATGTGGAATACACGTTTATCGTGTGTACCCATTGGAATGGCTTACGATCGAGGCTCGAAAGAAGAATACAAGTGATCAAGCCAGATAACATTACTAGATTTATGATAACGGACACGAAAAATTGACGATTGATCATTTTCATAAAGTGCATAATAAACTAAAGTGAATGACATAGAAGAAAAAATTGAGAAAAAAAAATTTAGTAATGTTTACTATTAAAAACTTTGTAACGATCCATCTCCTCTCTTCTTCTATTTTTATATTTTTATTTGCAGGGTTCTTATAGAGATGGAGGATCGTATCGGGACGGGTGAGTGGATTTGGTGAATAACTGTTTTAGTAACTTCCTTTTTTATATTCTGGTAAAAATAACAATATTTATTCAATAAGTAACAAATAATTTGATTAAAACAAAACATAATAATAATTTATATCATTCTACTCCGATTTCTCTAGTGACACCTTATAACAAATCAAAGAAGAACAAAAAAATATAACAATTTCCTATTTCGTAAAGTATATTATATTATAATATATATATTTTCACGTATTTCATGGCGACTTAAATCTTGAATCCTATTATCGGTTATTTGGCCATAACCGATTTTCGCTCTCTCTCTCTCTCTCTCTCTCTCTCTCTCTCTCTCTCTCCCTTTATTTACTTTGGTCGTCTATTTACAAGGCCGCTGCTTTCGCTTTTTCGCAATTTATCGTATTTAATTTTATATCATTCTGAGGAGCTCCTCGTTAATAATATAAAATTATTAATTTTTAAATAATTCAGGAGCGCTTGATCTTATTTAAAAATTATTATAGGATTTTATTAACTACATATAAACTTTGTATGATTTTAAGTAAATACTTATAACTCTTATACCTGATTCTATTAATTACAATTTCTTATTTATTTTCCCGACATATATTATTTTCATTCGGCGTGTCTGACTACAATTAATTTCGGGGAAACGTTGTGCCTATTTTTATAATGCTTTAATTATATGGATTCCCCTATCCTGATAATTTATCGATGCTTTTCTATTATTCTACGTTAGTCTAGATGTATTAATTAATTCGAGGAGCACCACGTTATGAATACATCTTTAATTTGATCTCTGACAAAGGAGCACCTTCTCTCAGAGATAAAATCTGACTTTTAACTTTTTAATTTTTCACAGATTTTATAATTTCTCGATGGTCGGTGGTATTAATTCGAGGAGCGCCTCGTGATTAATACACATTTAATTCTATCTCTGACAAAGGAGCACCTATTTTCAGAGATATAATCTGACTATAAATTTTGGCGGGTTGATATAAAAGAAATGCACGACGGAGTTTAATATATCAGGTATGTGAATAAGTCTTTCCCGTTTTTTTTTTTCAAATTTTGAGCCTTTACTGTGAAAAAATGGTTACAAATGAATTATTGAAAGTATTGGCCATCGCTAGCTACAACTTTTTCCCATCTTTCTGGCAACATACGAATCCCGTTGCGAAAAAATTCGACCGGTTTGGCCTCTATCCAGTCATCCACCCATTTTTTGGCTTCCTCGTAGGAATGGAAGTGCTAGTCAGCCAGGCCATGCGTCATCGATCTGAAGAGATGGTAATCAGACGGAGCAACGTCTGGACTATACGGCGGGTGGGGTAGGACTTCCCATTTGAGCGTTTCTAAGTATGTTTTCACCGGCGGTGCAACATGTGGGCGAGCATTGTCATTCCTTTCATTCGGTTTCAGAAGCTCATAGTAAACCACACCTAGCTGGTCCCACCATATACAGAGCATGAGCTTGGCACCATGAATATTTGGCTTGGCCGTCGATGATGATGCATGTCCGGGTAGTCCCCATGATTTTCTTCGCTTCGGATTATCGTAACGTATCCACTTTTCATCGCCAGTCACGATACGATGCAGAAAATCCTTTCTTTTATGTCGCTGAAGCAGCTGTTCGCAAGTGAAAAAACGCCGTTCGACGTCTCTCAGCTTCAGTTCGTACGGCACCCAATTTCCTTGCTTTTGGATCATTCCCATGGCTTTCAAACGCTTGGAAATGGTTGTTCGGTCAACTCCCAATGCTTCAGCAAGTTCTTCTTGCGTTTGACAAGAATCTTCATCAAGCAAAGTCGCCAATTCTCGATCTTCAAAAATTTGCGGCCGCCCGGAACGCTCCTTGTCTTCCACGTTGAAATCACCGCTTTTGAAGCGTCGAAACCATCCGCGAACACTTGAATCATCGACACAACCTTCTCCATAAGCCTCCTGAAGCAATCGATGCGTCTCGGCAGCAGATTTCTTCAAATTGGGTGGGAGCGCCTTCTTATCAAAGTATCATATTAGCTGTAACACGTCCGAGTGAGACAGAAAGCGAAGATTTTTACTACATCTGGTGTTATTGGTTTTACACTTTGCTCCGAAAACTCATTTTATTGTATGTATTATATTTGTGTCGTATAGGCCCTCGAGTAAAAATGCTATATATAGATTCCTAGCGTATAGATATAATACAAATATAGACATATATATAAATATTAGGAAATAATCCTAAATTCTTTCGAACAACTCACTGAGATTTTTGCGTGTTTTTGTATGCGACTAGTTCCGTGCAAGACATGTAAAAGCTATATGAACGTATTTTTGGGAGCCACGGATTAAAAATGTGTATTAAATACGGCTTCAATGGAAAGAAATGTACTTTCGAGTTCGAGCGGTAGAAAAAGATGTGCAAGTGTCTCGAGACGACGTTTACAGAGAGCATCATATTCGGACTATAGGAAACGTCTTGGAACGACTGCTATAGAGAGTTTTGTGTTGGGGAGGTAGAATACAATGTCTAGTTATCCCGGGACGACTCTTACTGGGAGTGTGCGTGTTTGAATGATAGAATACTAATCTCTTCATAGAAGTCGTAATGAGATACCTGGACATCGTTTCCCACTAACTATACATGGCACTCCCCGTAGAAACCGTTCCACATCATCTGGAAATCGCATTCTATCATCCGAACACGAAACTCCCCGTAGAAGTTGACCCGATATACCTGAACTTCATTTCCTATCAACTAAACACGATACTCCCCGTAGAACTCGTCCCGTCATACCTGGACATCATCTTCTACCGTCCGAACACGAAATTCCCCATAGAAGTCGTTCTAAAACACCTGGAAGTCGCATTCTATCATCCGAACACGAAACTCACCGTAGAAGTTGTCCCGACACACCTAAACATCGTTTCCTACCAACTAAATACGATAGTCCCAGTAGAAGTCGCCCCGATAAAGCTAGTATGGCTTACTAACGACTAAACACGATAGTCCCCGTAGAAGTCGTTCGGAAAGAGTAACGTCTCAACATGAATCGTCCCACAGAAGTTGATTTCCTCATATCTGGACGTCATTTTCTATCAACTAAATATAATATTCCCCATAGAAATCGCCCAGAGACAACTGGACATCGCATTCTATCATCCAAGCACACAATTACATATATAAATCGTCTTGAGACAACGGGATATCGTAATTAACCGCTCGTACATGCCAATACAATATTTCTCAGTAGAAACCGTATTTAAAATGTGTATATATAATATGTTCAATATAATATACATACAATATATATTACATATTTCGTATATTTTCGTCTTTTCAATTAAATACTGTGAATATTTTCGTGGTAATACCAACTGAAATTCAAGCAAAATGGTATAGCGAATATTTTTTAAGCAGGCAATGAATATTTCCTTTTTCAGCAGAAGTGAAGATATATTTTTATATATAGTTTCGAGGTTGTTGGTAAAAGAACTCTATTTTGCAATCATTTCTTTTGTTCAAACTAAAAAAAACAGTCTCTTGTCACAATTTTGAAGTTAATATAATGTATAAAAACAAAAATATAATTGTCATCACAAATTATATTCAGTATGATTTGACATACAGAACCATTTTATTAGAGAAGGAGAAAGGAAGACAGAGACGGAGAGACAGAGAGAGACAGATTTTCTCCCGTAAGAGAAAATAAAATTTACAATCAAGAGATATCCATAAGGTGTGAGTGTAGTGTCAGATGAATCTGAAGAACAAAAAAGGTAATACCAACTAACGCCAGACCTTCTTTAGGATACGAATCCCAAAGTTGGATATGAACATTCATTTGAGCTGGCCTGGTATTAATACTTTAAGCGGACTACTTTGAGTTGATGTTCGCGATTTAAGAGGCCACCTACTGGCCGCTGGTGAAACTGATTGTTAAAACCATTAATTTAAGGGGGCATCTCTAGTCTTTTTGCATAAATTTTCAAGATTTTTTTCTTACAGTAAACTTTATTATCACACTACAATGTTTTTTATATTAAAAAAATACATATTGAAGTCTGCAAAAGAATTTTTTTTTTCATTTTTCATCCAATATGGCCCAGATATGGCTGCCACAACGAAGCTTGCTTTTTTTAGATGACATCATATCTTGACACAGGAAGCTCTGAAATGAAAAATTCAAAAAGCATATTAAAGTATAAGAAAGTAGCTATAGCTTTCATATAATGAAAAATCTTGTAATTTCAATCTTGAAATCCATTTTTGAATGGTAGAAAAAGTTATTGGAGTCACCAGTTTAATACAATTGAAAACAACATTTAAAAACAAAATATCAGTTTTTCACACGTAGCACTTTCTTAAAATGAAATTTTCAATTGCACCCTGTACTGCCAAATCCCATCGGATAATTTTAAAAAACCAAAGAAATAAATTTGTTTTAAAATCGAAAAAAAGAACTACAACATTGATCAAACTAATGTAGTAGAACATTGAATTTATATAAAGGAAAGTATAAATTCATATAGAAGTAGTAGAATCGCTGATGGAATTAATGGCCAAAATAAATATATCAATTTTTATAATTATAAATTAATATTAAAATTTAATTTGAAATTTCGAGATTTTACCATGCTTTAAATAGCTTAAATAAATAATAGTTTTACGGAGGTTGTACCTGTTGACGTATCAAAGAGGGGCTCTGATAGAAATTAACTTCAATTTGTTTGCTTAAATAATTAATAATTTACAATTGATTAGTAAAAAACCAAAACATAATTTATATTGGATACCACTTTTAACAATTTATATTGAAATTTACCTTTTTGTTATATGAAATGGTATATATAGATATATGTTAATTTAAATAATTTTAATTATTACTTAAAATTAATTTTTTTAAATAAAGATCGATAAGACCACAACTCTACATATATACTGAAAACCCCTTATAATATTAAAATAATTTGATTTATGTTATACAATTCAATAAGCAAGGGAAAAATTTGAAAATTGTAGATTTTGAACCCTTTTAAAAAATTATTTGGTTATTTTGATACTTTTATTTGAACATTCTGTATAATTCATGTTTCAAAATAATTCTACAATTTTCTTCTTGCATAGAAAAAAAATAGAATATTCAAAAAAATATCAATCAAATATCAAATTATTCTTATAATTAGTTTTCAAAAATTATTTTTAGTATGATTTGGCATACAACCATCTTATAAAAGAAGACAGAGAGAGAGAGAGAGAGAGAGAGAGAGAGAGAGAGAGAGAAAGTGAGAGAGCATTTTTTACGTAAGAAAAATTCAAAAATATACAAAAATCGAAAGATATCCATAAGGTGTGAGACTAGTGTCAGATTAACCTGAACAACAAAAAAAGGGTAATACTTACTAACGGCACATCTTTTTTGGGATACGAATCACAAAGTTGGATATGAACATTCACTTGAACTTGCCTAGTATTAATACTTTAAGCGGACTACTTTGAGTTGTTGTTCGTGATTTAAGACGCCACCTAGTGGCTGCTAGTGGAACTGACTGCTAAGACTGTTAACTTCATTTATTGATGAAAGTAAAATGATTTTCAAGAAAAAGCATAGCCTATGTCCTTAAAAAGATAATAATAGAATCTATATGTCAAATTTCAGAGCAATCGGTCCTGTAGTTTTTTCTGTATCGCGTACAAACAAAAACACGCTTTATCTTTATAAATTAGTATGCTATGAAGTATATGATATGATATGATATGATATGATGATATGATTATGATATATATATATATATATATATATATATATATATATATATATAATTAAACGGGTTCCATTTCTCAAAAATTATAATGAGCCACGTCCCTGAAAAGTTGGTAGTGCAGAACATTCTGCTTAGTTCTGCAAACCACAATTATTAATTTCTCTAGTAATCGCTTGCGAAGGTACAGAAGGTGCTCTGAGGTGCAGAAAAACGATATATTCGGATCACGCAAAAATACACGCTTTTCGTTAATATTGCTTCAGTTCATGGAAAGATATGTAAGTCATTTAGTTGACGTATTTTACCAGTACAACTGATGCACAAGGTCTCAATTAACTTTATATATATATATATATATATATATATATATATATATATATATATTGTGACAAGAGTCACAAGGCGCCCGCGCCGACTTGTCCAGCAAACGACGACGCGCGCGCCATCCCGCGGACAAGAAAACCTTAAAGCGCTCGCGCGCGCCGTCGCGCCTTGTGCTCGACACAGTCCCTTTCCTTTACCTCCCCGCGCCACGAGCCACGCATAACCGTCGGCTGATGGAACGGCGAAGAGGCCTAACCTACGCTACGGCACGGACGCGTGCCGAGAGGCACTAATAGAAAAAAAGAAAGTTTAAATAAATAGTGTTAATATGAAGACAAAAAAAAATTGGGATAAATAAACGATAGAGGACAGAATATGCATTGTTGTAATATGGATAATGATGATAAAGAAAAAATGAATGATAAATTAGTGAAAAAAAAATAATAATAACACATTAAATAATGAATAATATAGGATAAAGAAAAGTTATGCGATTAGTAATAAATAGGAATAGTGATAAAATTAAATAATGATAAACTAGTGTCAGAAATAAGATAAATAGTCTAGTGATCAGTGTAAAGGTAAAACATAAATTAAATAATAAAAAGAAAAAATGAATGGTGGTAATAATGAGTGTTGATAATAATGAATAGTGGTTAACTAAAGATAAGAGATAAAGAAGAAGAATAAAATGAATAAAGGGACAAAGTGAAAAAAAAACATTGAGATAATAAATAAGAAAGGGAAAAAAGTTGATAATAAATAAGAAGGTGGACGTAGAGGTAAATGATAAAATAATGATAGTCAGTAACAAACGATGATAAAGGGAGTAAAAGTTTGATGGAAAGAAAAGGGAAGGATGATAGTAATGACTAATGCCAAAGTAAGGATAAAAATAATAGATGAAAGGGACAAAAGGAAAGTAAAGATGAAGTGATACATGAGAGATTTGAGTGAACATAAATAAATAATAAGTGACAAATGAATAGTGATAGTAACGAGTAGTGGTGAAATAGAGATAAAATAAGAAATAAGCGATTTGAGTGAACATAAATAAATAATAAGTGACAAATGAATAGTGATAGTAACGAGTAGTGGTGAAATAGAGATAAAATAAGAAACAAGAGTTTTAAATGAACATAAATAGATAATCAAGGACACAAGATGAATAATGGTAATACGAGTAATGAGGAAATAAAGATACATAAAAAAATCTAGAATATTGAATATTGAAGATTTATGCTCTGTAGCAAAATAAGCACTTTAGTTAAGTATTATGGAGTACCCTCATGGAAAATCAGTTCATGGGGAGGCTGATTCCAAAGAAGAAATTTTAGAACCAATTAATAAAAAAAAAAAAACGTTAATGTAAATTTTAAATAAAATAAAAAAAGAGTTAATGTAAATTTTGAGCAATGACTATTTCAATGAAAAACAAATTAGAATTATTTTTCCTTTATTCAATTACAAATCTAAAATTAATTTACATTTATTTCAAACAAACAAAAGAGGAATGATTAATTTTTTTATCTGTTTGAGTAGTACATTTATAAATTAAATAAAAAAACTTAAAAATTTGTTCTTAAATAATTTCCCTTTTAATGTAGATTCAACGGTCAAGAAAAAAGGAAAATTTTTAAATTTATGGAAATGTAAAAAATAGAAATTGCACAAAATCAATCATATTAGATATAAGTTGTAGTTGATAAGTATTGATTTATTGAACAATAAATCTGACTATTATATATTTATAATATACTTAAAATAATTATATCGGATAGTCATTATCTCTATGCGTTTACAGTGTGTCGAAGCTCATTGTAAATTATTTATATGTTTACGACTTATAAACGCAAGAAAATAACTTACATCAGGAGATCACGAATTTGTAAACGAAACTATTACAAGAATCAGGTATCCTTAATTTTGTATAATGATAAATGTATTGGTTTTTGTATAATGCAAATATCCAGAGAAAAGTTGACAGAGGGCTACACGGTACAAACATCGTATATTATAAAAAAAAAAAACATTTCTAAGTTACTTTTTATATTATTTGCTATTTGCTATTGGCTCAAGTTATAACTATTATTATATTTTGAGCCAATTCCATGAAAAATTATAAGTCCATATAAATTAATCATCATTATTATTTTACATATTTACCCGCGTATCGAGAAATAAATGTATTTTAACCGTTATACAAATTTAAAACATAGTTCTCATTTTTGTACTAGTTCTATTTTTCCATAGGCTGAAAGAAGAAAGAATGAAAGCTTCCATCTAATTAGAGATAGTATAGGTGGATATAAACGTACACTTTTTCTTTTTTTGATTTTAAACTGAATTAAGACTTAAGATGATTTTTTTCTTCTTCAGGAATATCATATTATATTCGTGAACTATTGTTAATTTAAGTTACCTATCGTAGTTTTACATGTGTAAGATCGTACGAGTAAAGTGCAGTAAAAATGTTAATTTTAGGCCGAAATTTATTACCATTGTAACGCCTATGTTAATTGTACTTTTCTGAAAGATTGAGGAGAACCATTCAGATAGGGTTTATATTTTCTTTTTTCGCGTAACAATAATAAATAAAAAATTTTTTTCATCGGCCGCCGCCGAACTTCCCCCCTCCCATCCTTTTTCCCCGGCGAACGGCGAAATGCGCCAGTACTCCGCGGTTGACAACTAAATAGAGAGGTGTGAAGAAGTCTTAGAAAGGAGTAGTGAAGGAAGGAAAGAAGAAAAAGTCAAAAGGGAGAGCGAGTCGAGCGGTGTCGGGACGTAAGAACAGAGAAAGGGTGAGAAAGATAAAAGGAGAAGATAAGGTCTGAAGGAAGGAGAGAGAGAGAGAGAGAGAGAGAGAGATAGAGAGAAGCCCGAGGAGTTTTTAGAGCTTTAGTTATACGCAGACTACGAAGGAAACAAGGAAAGAGAGAGAGAGAGAGTAAGGAGAGACAGCAAGGGGAGACAGCAGGGAGAAGACCACCAGGAGGCAGAATCTCAGGAGGATTCAAGTGGCCCCCGTCATCAGCGCCCGCGTCTACCAACGAAGGCAAATAACCGCAGCGACGGTGACGAGTTACGGACGTCAGCGGGATACCGCGCGCACGCGGTGAGCGGACTCCGTCCTTGTTTCCCGTTGTCCTCTTTTCTCTCCCTCGTACATTCCCTCCAGGTTCGGTGGGCGCGTCAGGTCGCGGGGCGTGGCCGGGGTGTGCCGAGCACATAGACCGGGAGTGGAGTGGGTACGTCAACTGGCTTGTAACGTGCGAACAAATAGTGATAAATAAATTATATTGAGATTAGTTCTTGGGGTAACGCGAATAGTTTCTTTCCCCGAAATTCTTTTTTTTCTCTTTCCAGGCTGGCGGGACCCCCTCTGAAGGATTGAGGTTAGAGAGTGAAGTATTATTATTACTTGGTGTGCGCGAACAAATAAGTGGACCGATCTACAGAAAATAAAAATTATCGTCGCATCACTATATATATATATATATATATATATATATATATATATATATATATATATATTGTAACAGGGTGCTAGGTGACCGAAGCACTAGATACGGCTTTGGTGTATTTCCTGTAATATACCTAGTACTGTTACAACAACGCGTGTATACAGGTGAATAAAGTTGAATAATTGCGAACTATCAAACAGTTCCCAATATACGCCGAAGTAAGAGGGCATAGCCTGTCGTCTGTCTCTCTCTCTCTCTCTCTCTACTTCCTACTTCGCGAATGACACCACTGCTGATAACGTGGTGCTCGTTACTATATATACTATATATATATACTATATATATATATATATATATATATATATATATATATATATACTAGGGCGGTTCAATAAGTACCCGTGTTAGAAATAAAAACACAATTTTTTTTTATTTTTCAGCATAGTTCATTATTAGAAAGATACACTTCTCCCAAAGTTCTGGCCATTTTTAACCCCTTCAAAAAAAGGATTTTTCGAACTCTCCATACAGAATTTTTATTAAATATAGTAAGTGGAATGTTAAAATAACGATACACGAAATAATCTTTTAACATGAACTTCATTTCAAACGAGAAAAGAAAAGACGTCTGTTCAAACGAAACGACAACGCAAGACTCACTACAGTACTCGATAAAGAAAACTCTGCAAGCCCTTATGAGAAGCTTAAAACCTATATAAAAATATCAGGCATCTAAACAATAAACTCATAAATCATTTGCCACGCAGGGCAGCAAAGACGCAGATCGTAATAAGATCCAGCGGACACATATGTTTACATCCTTTTACGTTACTGTCCAATATTTAGTTTCAAGTATTTTTTGCTTTATTATTTATAGAAGGCTAAAATAATCCAAAATAAGCCTGTGTCTCGGCGATGACTTCCTCGTTTGAGAAAAATGTTGTTCCCGCGAGCCATTTCTTCATGTTAAAGAACAAGAAGAAGTCGCAGGGAGTCAGATCGAGTAAATACGGGGGTGCGGCAGTAATTGATAACGCAATTCATGCAGTTTTGTGGCGACAACTCCAGATGAATATGCTGGTGCGTTATCGTGATGAAACAACACTTTTTTACCAAATGTGTCCGTCTCCCCTTCAATTTTTTGTCGAAGCGGTCCAATAAGTGACTGTAGTATTGTCCAGTGATCGTTCTTTCTTTTTCTAAAAAGTCCATCAGGATAATCCCCTTCGCATCCCAAAAAATCATGGCCATGACCTTTCCGGTCGATGGGACCGTCTTCGCCTTCTTTGGAGCAGATTCATCACGAGAAATACATTGTTTTGATTGTTGCTAAATTTCTGGTGTGTAATGATGAATCCAGATTTTACTATAGTCCATATTTCTTTCGCCTTTTGCCCGCGGAGATCAAATAATAAAACTATGGAAAACTTATATATATTCTTAAACTAAACATCTCTCGGAAACAGAAAAATATAAATATTGTTTTATTTACTAATTTTAAATTAAACTTATATTAGAATTTTTCGCTAAATCATAGATTATATCAATAATATACAATTTCATTTTCTTATGAAACAATTAAACTTTTTTATTGAATGCCCTAAAATAATTCTACAGGTTTATCGTACATCCTATGTACATCAACTATTAAACGACTGATTAATTTTATTTTATCTTATATTTAAAGGTTTTAACAGAAAACTAACACATGATTCACGCTAACAAGATATCGCATAATACCGCACAATTTATTTATAAACATAATCTAGAGTCTCTTAGAAATTTATCACTTAAAATTAAGAAAAACATCAAATATATTTTATACACATTTTTTATGCTATTTTAATTATTTTTAAATTATCTTACACATAATGATTTTTAATAATTAAAAATTACAGATAATATTAAACTAAAATGACTAATGCTTTAAAATAAACTAATATAATAGTAACATTATTATTTCCTCTTAAACTGAATCATAAAAACGCATACATACAAATGTATAACGCGAATCGAAATTCTAATAAAAGTACATTCTTTTTTATGTACAAAAGAATTAAGCGTATAGTCCGTAACAATGAACAACGTACGATCATATTAGGTCCACTATCATCTCGCGTGCTGTTGATTTGGTTAACGCGTGACCGGTATTTTGAAGTCAGAATTAAATTATGTGTTTCACCGCGTTTTACACGTAACAATGGTAACAGCAATCTAACACTAATCTGGAGTGGCACTGCGATCTGGACTAGTTGGGTATATAAATATATATATATATATCGTCGCTTTCGTATAAAAAGGCGATATCTGAGCATCTGCTTAAAAAATATGCTATTTCGCAGCCCATTTTTTTTATTCAATTTCAGTTGATACCACTAACTAATTCGCAGTATTTAATTTAAAATACGAAAATATACAATATATATACGTACATCTTACAAACAGCTTCTATGGGGACTTATTGTAGTTCCTGTTTGAGCGGTAGATTACGGTGTACACGTGTCTGGAGACTACTTCTACGGGGAGTTTCATATTGTATCGCCCGAATATGAAACTCCCCATAACGGTGGTCTCGAGACACCTGGACATCGTATTCTACCTCCCGAACACAAAACTCCCCGTAGAAATCGTTTTGAGACACTTGGACATCTTTTTTTACCGTCCGAGCTTGAAAGTACAATATTTCCCTGTAGAAGTCGTATGTAAGATATATATATATATATATATATATATATATATATATATTCTATAAAATGGTCTGTAAGATATCACCTTTTCACCTTTTTGAAGCGGGCGTTGCTTTGAGGCAACTTTTTATACGGAAATGACGATGGGTAAACTATTTATAAATATATAGATTTATACATATAGTATTTGTTACATAGATATTATTGAACTGTTTAAGGAATCAGTTAAATATTATCTCGGGAAGCCGAAACAGGGGATGCTAGTATATATATATATATATATATGAAATATTTTGAATATTAATAATTCATATGCATTAAGGTATACTATATTTTTTTAAATTCATTGAAGCTAATTGTTTAGATAATGTGGAAATAATGAGAATCTCTCGAAAATTTTTTATGAAATTCATAAAAAATATTTATGAATAATTTCGGTTATCATAATTTTCAAAATGTTTTCAATTCTCTTTTTAAAGTAATTGAGGTAATGTATCAATCAACAGTTTAGAAATTATACTATTAATACATTGTTTATTTAATCTTCAGCTCTTTATTTAGATCTTCATATCTATAGATATATTAACAATGTGATAAAAACCATTTTGACAATGTTTTTTTTTTGAAAAATAGACCAGCAAGTTCTGTTGATCTTTTTTTCATAATCTATAGTTTTGTTTTATAAATTATTTAAGATTAATTTTAATGGTTTCAAGTAATTTCCTAATAATATGAGTTGTATTGGGGCCATAAGAATGAATGTGATGAAAATCCCGAAGACACACGAAATAGAAATAAGTAACATCTACATCTAAATAATATTTTAAATAATTTAATTTATATTATTAAGTTCTAATTAATTTGTTAGGAAATTTGAATGATTAAGTAAATGAATAAACTCAAATCAGAAAACACAAATATAATTTGATAATAAATAATATGAACAAAGTAATTATTACGCTAAATCAATAAAGAAAAGTAAATAATCTAAAGTTAATATTAGTTTTTATGTTAGTATTAAAAAAAATAATATTATCTTAAGAAAGATAAAAGTGTCAATCAAAGAAATAAATATAATTTGTTTTCCTTTCTAGAGATCAATAATATGTCAAATCTATGCTTCTAGAAAATTAAAATCAATATTTATATTACATGCTGATAAATATTTTGAAGCTAGTGAGAATGTATGCTTATATATTATATACTCTTACACAACATGAATTACAAGTTAAACTCTGAACGAATTCAAAGAATATTTCAAATTGAATCTTATAAAATAATTTAACTATTGCTTCTTAAAAACTTGTACAAATATCTTTCCTTAAGTTGAATCAAATTTTTTACAATAGAATCAATAGTATATTTAATTTTCGATAATAAAAAATAATAACTGAAATAATATAAATTTACATCTTCTAGCTTAGAATATATTTAAAGAGACTTAGTAAATATTAGCAAAGTTTGTTAACATTCTTTATCATTAGAAATAGATCAAAATAATGTTGAAGGAAATCAATTTCAAAATAGAAGATTCATACAAAATAGTTTCAAGTTTAAATTAAAATTTCAAATAGTTAACACATAGTTAATCGCATAATTAACACATTATATTATAACAATTTTTATATGTACTTCAAGAAAAATAGATTCCTGGTGTATATAACGTTAATTTTTTAAAAGTATTTTTAATATATTATAATGTAAATATTTATAAGTAAACTGATATTACAAATCATAATTCTAATATTAAATTTATAAAAGATTTTTTTAGAAACTACCAGAGATTGAAAATATAAAAATAATAAAGTAATTCTGATATACATACCAGCAAACCGAACCTTAATCAGATCCAGTGGGTGTAAGACCAAAGTTGATACAGTACCTCCTGCTATTCCAGCTATAAAATATTCAAATTTAACATGATTAAACACAGAAGAAAATGTATTACTTGAACTGGTTGATTTAATTGAACTCATATTTTAGTCCATTCAATATGTTGCTTTTTTCTTTTATAAAGTTATTCGGTTAATGTCTTTTTATTAACTTGATTTTTGAAATATTGTATTATAAAATAATTATATAAATATTTTGAACCATCATTAATATACACATATATACACACATTTATAACACAAAAATTTTAATATTTTTTAATATAAGAAAATAGATACTTTCTAAAAGTTTTCTCATTTACGAACTACAGTAAATTCAACATCACTATCGAAATTGAAGTCATTAAGATAAATAAAATAATCCAGATAACATCACGTGGACGCTACCACGTGGAGAACACGAGGAACAATAGGCTACGCCAATTTTATGGGTGAACCTATTACACAAGAGAGAAGTATAAATAGTTAACAGCATTTCTAACTTTCTCGCTAATTAAATTGAATGTAGGATGTCTAACAGATATATAATAATAAATTATCTCTTATTATATATATAGTTATTTTTAGTCAAATCAGTTTTTCTCGTTCTCTCTGTGATCCTCCCCATGTTTCCCCATGTCCATACATATAAAAATTTACTGTCTAATATATATATATATATATATATTTAAGATACTGCCAATTTTAAATCATAGCAAAATCTGATATTTATGTATATGAAGAGTAGAGCGAAGGAAAGGAAATGCCGCCAAATCGTCACAAATTATATAGCAAGAGGTTATGCTCAAATTGTCCGCAAGACGGCGACGTTATAAAACGTTCTAGTTACCTAGCATGCTACAGACACGGCTATGAGCAATAGCGAATGATACGAAGCCAGCTGCCGGTTTCGTTACGGAGCCCGTAATCCCATACTTTCCCTATGCTAGTACATGTTTATTCCTTTTTGGGAAACCACATAAAATTATTTGTAAAATATCTGATAAGTTGTAGAGTAATAATCTTTTATATTTTGTATGTACTTGCATTCTTTAAGAGTTATTGTAAGAGTACGTGCCCAGTGTTAATTACTTTGCGGCTTAGGCTCAACATGCCTCGGCCTCTGGTTGCTCAATATCACACCATGTTCACTGGGTAAGCATCAAAACATGTCTGTTCTATAAATCTTATAAGAGCGTAGCTCCAGCCCCTGTTCCGACTCAATATGTCTCGTGGTCCCTCAACGTGTCATCAAGTTTCGTCACATGATTTAATAGAATTTCTATGATGTTATAGCCTGAAGGAATACTGGGAAAGAATTCATGAATAGTATGAACCTTTTGATTGTTAATGAAAGCTCCTGCAGTAATGTTATACTCGACTCTGAGTGCGTTGATTTGCAATATTTTCACTAGTAAATCAGAAAGGTGTTCTATATTTTCCTTGAGAATACGAGGAGTAGATTCCAGCACTCGACCGATTGGTTTTTGAGGTTTAAGATCGAACGGGACACTGCACTTAATTTCACTTCTAAATGTATTATTGTTAGCTTTCAAGAAAAATTTAATTCCTTTAGATTTCAATGTATTTGATAACAATTGATTTATATCGTTAATATCGTAACTACCAATGGGGATAGTAATAATTTCTTCTTTTAAATGAAGTTGATTATTTATATTGCCAATGTTTCGAATTAAATTAAAGGTTAAAAGTTCAACTAAATCTAAAACATAATTATTATGTTTTGGTAGTTCAATGGATGGAAAATATTAGGCTTCTAAAACAGAAAATTTTCCTGAAAGAGTCAAAGTGAAACTATCTTCCATGACTGTTTAAGTGAAAATTATCAAATTTTATCTGACAAATTCTTTTCATAGACTTTCAGTTAAAAAACGAAGACAAAAAAGACCGCAAATGAATGAGTTGAAATTCTGATACTTTCTGGTATATTTGTATTTCACTTCTTTCACATTAAAATATTTCATAAGATCTATGGGAGGTTTGAGGTAATCAAAGCTGTCAAAGTAGGTGACGTCAGATCCTCATTTTCGATAACTGACCTAATGAGTACCTTTATTTTGCGTTATGCTATTGTCCAATACAAGAAAGACTATTTGTCATGAAAACACCTCGAAAATGTCCAATTTGTAATATATGTGTGTTACCGACGTATAAATAGTATAAATATCAGGTATGTGAATAAGTCTTTCCCGTTTTTTTTTCAAATTTTGAGCCTTTATTGTGAAAAAATGGTTACAAATGAATTATTGAAAGTATTGGCCATCGCTAGCTACAACTTTTTCCCATCTTTCTGGCAACATACGAATCCCGTTGCGAAAAAATTCGACCGGTTTGGCCTCTATCCAGTCATCCACCCATTTTTTGGCTTCGTCGTAGGAATGGAAGTGCTGGTCAGCCAGGCCATGCGTCATCGATCTGAAGAGATGGTAATCAGACGGAGCAACGTCTGGACTATACGGCGGGTGGGGTAGGACTTCCCATTTGAGCGTTTCTAAGTATGTTTTCACCGGCGGTGCAACATGTGGGCGAGCATTGTCATGTTGCAAAATAACTTTGTCGTGCCTGTCGGAGTATTGTGGCCGTTTTTCTCGCAGTGCGCGGCTCAAACGCATCAATTGTCGTCGATAGACCTCGCCTGTGATCCTTTCATTCGGTTTCAGAAGCTCATAGTAAACCACACCTAGCTGGTCCCACCATATACAGAGCATGAGCTTGGCGCCATGAATATTTGGCTTGGCCGTCGATGATGATGCATGGCCGGGTAGTCCCCATGATTCTCTTCGCTTCGGATTATCGTAACGTATCCACTTTTCATCGCCAGTCACGATACGATGCAGAAAATCCTTTCTTTTATGTCGCTGAAGCAGCTGTTCGCAAGTGAAAAACGCCGTTCGACGTCTCTCAGCTTCAGTTCGTACGGCACCCAATTTCCTTGCTTTTGGATCATTCCCATGGCTTCCAAACGCTTGGAAATGGTTGTTTGGTCAACTCCCAATGCTTCAGCAAGTTCTTCTTGCGTTTGACAAGAATCTTCATCAAGCAAAGTCGCCAATTCTCGATCTTCAAAGATTTGCGGCCGCCCGGAACGCTCCTTGTCTTCCACGTCGAAATCACCGCTTTTGAAGCGTCGAAACCATCCGCGAACACTTGAATCATCGACACAACCTTCTCCATAAGCCTCCTGAACAATCGATGCGTCTCGGCAGCAGATTTCTTCAAATTGAACCAATAAAGTGAAACTTCCCGCAAATGACGTCGACTCGGCTCAAATTTCGACATTTTCACGATATCAAAAATTTATAACGCGAAAAAATTTTAACTAATGTGTTAGTATGGAATTGTTGACATATGAATAAGCTTTGATTATGACATATGTAACCATTGAATACTCGCACAGTATTGGTGGCGCCATCTCTTACAAAAAACGGGAAAGACTTATTCACACTCCTAATAATATAATGTATAAATAATATTATAAGCTTAATAATTTTACACCTTTATAAATGGAACTAATATAGATATAAATTTACCGATAATATTTAATATGATATATATTATAAAGCGGTTTGCGAATGTAGTTATTGTAGCGATACTGCACGATATGCGGATGGGAACGTCAAAATTATATTTAACAAACGAATTTATGCGTTTCAACTTAATATTTAGGTAATAAATTATCAGAATGAATTTCTGAATATTTTCTATATTTCATATGAATTTTCTACACAGCCTATAATTTTAAATGCTAAAGAAGTTTTTACTCAACTTTTGATTAAAAGTTAGCACAAAAAATTCCATCATGACAGCCATGAATCAGTCATCAATGAATTGAGACAAGTATTTTGGATAGTCGGTTTGCGTCAGGGCCTAAAAAGTTTAATCGCAAAATGCATTATTGGTAAATTATGTCGAGGTCATCCAGTAAATCCAAAAATGTCTGACTTACCTACATCAAGATTAGCATACAGGCCTCTTCCGTTCAGTCATTGCGGAGTAGATTATTTTGGACCCATGCAGGTTAAAATCGGGCGTCAACGAGAGAAAAGATGGGGGGCTTTATTTGCGTGCATGATCATGCGCGCAATCCATATTGAATTCGATCCATAGCCTAAGTACAGACTCAGCTATCGTAGCTTTTAGACGATTCTCAGCACTTAGGGGCACAACGATGGTCGTTTATTCAGATAATGGAACGAATTTTAAAGGTATGAATTCGGAATTACAGATAGTACTAAGGGTTATTAATCGCACAGAAATCGAAAATTTCGCCATTAATAATAACGTAGCATGGACATATAATCCGCCAACAGCTTCGCATATAGGGGGGGGGGAGCATGGGAGCGACTAATACGTTCCATAAAAACAGCATTAACGATAGTTCTGAAAGAGCAAGCGCCGACAGAAGAAATTCTGTCGACTTTATTAATAGAAATCGAACACTGCGTCAATTCTCGAAACGCGAAACCAGTGAAAGATTGCGCAACACTTCGCTGACGCATTTTGGAAAAAATGATTGCGAGAGTATTTGCCATCTGTGTTTCCTAGGAAAAAGTGGCGGGAGGAGGAGGTGCCGATGGAAAAGGTGATATAGTTTTAGTTTTGGATGAAAATGTTGAACGAAATCTTTATAACTAGTATAAATAAGACAATATGCGTAATAATTTTATACCTTTATAAATTTAACTAATATAGATATAAATTTGCTGATAATATAATATTTAATATTATATATTATAAATTGATTTGCCAATATAGTTATTGTAACAATACTGCACGATATGCGGATGGAAACGTCAAAATTATATTTAAAAAACGAACTTATGCGTTTCAACTTAATATTTAGGTAATAAATTATCAGAATGTATACACATTGTTCCTGACGAAGGTTTTCTCCTTAAAAGGCTTTTCCTGCGTCACGAGCGTAAGATCGAGCAAATGCGGAAACAATGTATAGGATTACCTCTCTGTAAAGACTTCTGCGATTGTTGATTTGTACAAGAAAGGGTTCTTTGTCTGCGGTGTTTATAAATGTCCGATACGCACGCGGCGCGGGTCCGAGCGCGTGGCGATGGACCCATGCACAACACATGTTTTATCTTAACGTAGAGCACGAGGCACTGCGTCTCGAATTTTATTACTTTTTCAAACAAAAATATATAATATAGTTATCAATATAAATGCAACGGAAAATCCTAGAAATACGGATGAAAGGACCCGAAGAACGCGGCACCGTTTTTGGCGACGTAATGGCGAGGCGCGCGATACGAAAACTCAACAAAGGAGTCTGTTTTCTGACTTTAAGCTGCACACTTCGGGTTATACTTTTTGATAGAAAATAAAATCTTAACTATACTAAATATTGCCTACATTACTTAATTTAACCATAAATTGTTATTAGTTTGTATTTATTTTATTATAGTTTAGTTTATATTAACTAGTAGTTTATATGCATTATCAGTTTATATTTATTATTAGTTTATATTTATTGATTATTATTTCCTTTTAATAGTTTAGTTTTTAATTTTAATCTTTACTTGCAATTAGAGCATTTTTAAAATTTACCTAAATCGAATTATAAGCTTCGAGCGCGACGCTGCTTAATAGTGCAGCTATAATGTGCATATTTTATAAGATCATAGTTTGTTAGTGGACGTTTTAGCAAAATTAAATTGAAGTTTTTTTTTCTTTTAATTAGACCGTGTCTGACATACGATTGGAGAAATAACTCCACTCCGCGTTTGTATGGCTTCAGATAAAGAACTTTACCTAAATCAATAGCTTCCATTGTCTTATTATGAAGCTTAGTTTCTTCATAATCTATCTACGCAGCTTTAACATTATTTACTGCTTTAGCTATTTCAGCAGCATCTCCGGCTAAACCACCAGTTGCACCTACTCCTGCGAAAAGTGGAATAAAGAAAGGAAAAACTCTGCCAATTTTAGACCGAAGGGGTATCACACGTGGAATGAGAACTTTCTTCTTAACACTATTCTTAAGAGTTTGACGAACACCTTTTTAGGTGGACTGTATGAGTTTGTGTGAATTTTTACCTGATTTCAATGAAATTTTCGCTGCTGTCACCAATTTGTTGAATTTCAGGCCCATTCCAGTTTTTGTCTTTAATTTCATAGCACTTGCAACCTCTAGAGCTAACGATTTCTCAGCAAGACTAGAGTCCTTAGTTTTAATCCGTTGCTAAGCTTAATGTCAGCCACTTTACGATTGCTGTTTTTATTAGAGTACTCAATGTCATGTTATTTACATGTTTTATCTAGTGGATTTATTTCTGGATCACCCCTTTTTAATCGCTTCGTTAGTTTAGTTTTGGGGCCACAGTATTGATAACCAGGATGATGTATTTCAATAGGTAAATTGTGGATTACTCTATCGAGCAATCCACGTCCTTCCTTTTTTGAATGTTTACGAGTTTCAATTATCTTTAACAGTCAAATTATAACTGATGATCAAAAATATAAAATCATTATTTACATATTTACGTTAGTCAATGTTAAACTAGACTTTGCCATGCCAACATGGATTTCATTGAGCAGAACGTCAAACTGCCCGTCGCTAACTTTGATTTTGGAAAGGAAAAAAGAAAGAAACGACCATTCAAACTGTGGAAAAACAAATAGCTTATTAGCTTTAATCACTCATCCCAATAGTCTTAGATTCGAGAATGTGTATGAAGCATTGCCCAATTCGATTATGATTTTTGATGATGCAGCTTGTGAGAAGCAAGATAACATCAGAGTATTTTTCTGTATGGAGAGACATAAAAGTACAGACTGCTTCTACCTATGCCCGTCATATGCTCATATACCAAAACATCTTATTAGAGATAATATTAATATGTTAGTAATTTATCGTCAAGATGATGTGAATTTAAAACATATTTCTGACGATCATATCAATACTAATCTGTCTTTCAATGAGTTTCGAAATCTTTGTTCTGAATGTTGGAAAAATTATAAATATGGATGTGCTGTTATTAATAAAGATAGAGCGATGAATTTCGACTGTTTTACAATAAAAAGAAATTAAGAAAATCTTAAATACTCAGTAAAAACGTTATATACAATCTTGCGGCAGGAATTAAATACTGTATCTTTAAAAAATAATGAAGTTGTAAAATAAAACGAGGAACATCATGAACAAAGTGGCTTGATGACAGAAGACAAATTCAAAGATCTTTATCTTCGTTTTTCAGGTAAAAATCATCACTCACTGTTTCATGTAAGAGTAGTGAAAATCATACACTAATTTCTTTGATAGATCGAGGACAAAAAACAAGGTATATAGGCTTTTTGATTATTACATTTGTTTTTTTAAGCTGAATGGCAACTAAATTTTCATCGAAAATGGCACAGCTACGATAATTAGGTAGAGCTATGTGTGCCTCTGCTCCATATCGACTAGTGAATTTATTTACTAAACTTACATCAACGCGAGATCGCTCTTGCTCAATACATTTTCCATATACAGCATTAATTAACTGTTGTGCTGGACTGCGGAAATTATACGTAAAGGTTCGAGAGAAGAAGGAATGGTTATCAAACCTTCTACCGAATATGTAAGTTTTTATACTTTTTCCATACTTTTTCATTCTTTCGTATTTTAATACTTTTTTTATCATTCTTCATACTTTTTCATAATTTTTTCTTTGATTTCAGAAATATAGCAGATGTAGAGGCGCTACATTGTCCATCTTTGGAATTACTACAGAGTAAAGAGCAATTCGCGCTTTGTGAAGACCATACGTTATGCAGAAGGCAATTGCCAATGTGTGCAATCTGTAACGTAATGATTATGCGCACATGGTTAGAACATTATTTGAGTGGAAAGTACCGACGGGTCGAAACTGGTTAAACCAATTGTATTTTAATGTAATTTTTTTTAAAAATTTATATTAATAAAAAATTTAATCATAAAAAAGTATTTTATTCTTATTTTACAAAAAAATTCAAATAAAAACAATTTTTAACAAGAGATTTTAAATTAAAACAAATTTTAAATTAAAGAAATTTAAAATTAAAAGATATTTTAAAATAAAAAGAAAAAATTCTAGGCAATATGAAATCCTAAACATCCTGAAAATTCCTAGAATTTCCTAGAACGCTCCGTCCTCTGGAACCCCCCAGGATTCGTTGGAGATCGGTGGAATTTCATATGCGACAATTTCTTACTTGCATATTCTTTGCTACTTCTTGCTTTATTATATTCCTCCAGTTTCGACTATTTTCTATCAGTCATTTGTTCCTATTGCTACATTAAACTATATTACTTAATTACATTAATATAATCTGTACTGTTAATTTAATGATATAAATCATTTTTGTTGCCATGTTAAGTTAATAAGAATTGTAAAATTTTAAATATAAATATTAAAGTAAATATTAAATTTAAGTTAAAAAAAAGGAAGTCTATGTTTTAGAATTTCATATTTGAAATATAAGATGAGAATCATGTCTACATAAATGATCAAATACATCACATTTAATTAAATTAATTTTATTTATTAATATTCATTTCATTAGTATATACATACATATCTTATATAATAATAAATATTGTATATTTTGAATATTTTTTTATTATTTTAACACATATCTTATATAATAATATATATTTTATTTTTAATTTTTTTTTATTATTTTACTACGTATCTTATATATAAATTCATATTTTATATTATATTTTTTAAAAAATTTTTTTATATTCTTATTTATTATTTTTTATATTTATTTATTATTTTTTTACACTTTTATATTAATTATTATTTGTTATTTTTATATTTTTATATTCATGTACTGTTCTCCAAACGTACATCCATAATCATTCAGGGAAATGCTGGAAGTGCAATATCGATTTCCTCGATACTGGAGCTACTTCTGGGGCCCATGCTTTCCACGGATGGACAGCGGTAACGATCAGTCGTTGTCGTTATCGTCGTCATCTTCTGGCTCATAGGCCGACTCTTTTGTTTTCTCTCGGACCTCGATCTCGTCCTCGTCATCGTCCTCGATCGGTTGTCAAATGGGTGGATTCGTCCCTGCTTCTTCACAGCAGCGTTGGTGCTCACTGCTGCGTTCATATTAAAAATTTAAACATTTTCAAATTTGAAATCTGAAAGTAGACTGTAATGCATAAACTTACTGTGGTTCCACTTTTATATCGTTTTCTGTTGCTGGTTGTTCCATGAACTTGCACTAGAAAACTTTCCTATTGTCAAAAAAAAGAACCACCTACAGATTCTAAACTTCGTTTAGAATGTGCGGCCAAATCCATCCTTTCTATTTTTTTTTTTTTTTTTTTTTTTTTGACACACGAAACTTTTTCTCATTGGTGAAGGAACACTATTTTCTCATCCCTCCTTTCCCTTCCCCACTCACTCCTATGACGTCAAAGGTAAACGAATGATACTCATTGACGAGTTAACTTCGGTCAGTATATCAAGATGCGCATGTGTTCACCTCTAATACAACTCGCTTTTACTTTTTGAAAATAGAACGTCTATAGCTGGTTTCCCATAGTTACTCGCTTTTCTATACGCAACGATATTATATACTTGACCGAAATTGAGAGGATACAAGGCGTGGGGCTGGCAAAGAAAAATAACTCGCTTTCAGTATACTGTATAGAAGCCATGTGTTTTCTATAACGATAGACATTCGTAGCTATCAACAGTAAAATTTAATCCTATTAAATACAGAACCGTACTGTTCAGCTTACTTTCCCAGATAATGGTGATTTTATACTTTTTATTTAAAGTAAAAATTATATTTTCTTTCCATGTTAATTTTTTACTATTTGGCACATTAGAAACATTCGAACTAAAAAAAATAGCTGTCTTGATTACACCAACAGCAAATTATATATGTAAAAGAATAGCATCAGTTAAGAATAATCTGACTACCAGTTCCGCCACTCAACTTAATCATTATTTTTATTATTTTAGTTAGTTAGATTTTTGAAAATGTATATTGTCATAACATATATTCCAGAAGCAAATTTATTTTTCATGCAATGTTCAGAAAATCGATAATTTACACATACCAATATATATTTTATAATAAAAACATAACAAATCCCATTAGATTAAATTAAATAATCATGGTTCTTTTTCTATGAAATTTCTAATATATATATATATATATATATAACAATAACAACCTTGTTCCGGCTGCCGCCTTGACCGCGTGAGGTTATTTGTTCTTATTTTCGCGATTATCACCACCCTTCTGGGCGATACTCGCGAACTCGCCACGCAGACGTGACTCGGCTGATCGAGTCTAGTGCGATTACCGTCTGGCCCACCTCCCGTACGGATCGACCACCCTATCCTGGGGCTCAGTCCAGCCGGGCACTGTTTTTGCAAAGGCCGCATCTGCCTCGTGCTCAAGTCGGACACGCGCACCGTTACATGATATATATATATATATATATATATATATATATATATATATATAAATAAGTCATTTTCCCGTTAAAAATGAATAATTTCTTTGAATTTCTATTTACATATTTATTTCACTAACTATTATTTGCATTTATTAATTAAATGGAACTTTAATTATTTATTGATAATCTGTGGATGATTTAGATTATAGGAAATAGAAGAATAATCTGTATGTAGCTAAATATAAGTCTAATCTAATTGTGTAAGTCTAGTATAAGTATATAGATCTAACTATATGTTAGCCAAGAACTGTGTCATAGCCAACCACCATGGAGCAGGTATCATTGCGCTCATACAAACATATATAAATATATATATACATACTTGCATACAAATATACACACATAGAGATAGACACATATACTGATGCATAAATATATACACACATGCACATATGCATAGATATATAATACATATAAGATCTCAGATCAGCTGTTCGACATTTGTCAAATTGCTCCTCTCACAGGATTCAATCATTTTTGGTTCCTATGCTCCGATCTTGTTAACGAATTTTGCCGGGTGAACTCGTTGTGAGGTCATAAACTCAGTTCGTGTAGCGAGTATCGCCTTCATAACCTTATACCTGCTAGAACACGAGAGTGTAGGCTAAAAGTAGGTATTTAAAACCGATAATTACGCGGTAACAAAAACTGGGGGCTCGTCCGGGATGTAACGGATAGCTAATACTTGAGCGTTCGCGATAATTTTATATTGAATAAAAATTAAACGACGAAAGTTATATATAATAAGATAACATTCGAGAAGGGTTGATAATAAGGTGTTACGATACACTATTTTATTATATCCCCGACTATCCAACCAAGGATTGGACTAAGGTTCACCATCTTCGCCAGAAATAAAAGTGGAAGGACGCGCGACCGAAAAGTGAAGAAGAAATCATACGTGGAAGAATTGCTAAGGGCTGTCATCCATACAGCAAACAGAAGCTAAACCGTGCGATCGGGATACTATATAAAAAACATTGGAGTGGAGAAGGGAGCAAGCAGTGAAGACCGAAAACGTTGCGCCGAATCATGCTATAGGCACTTCAAGAGTGCTTGCAGCTGTGGTTGCTTCCGTAGCCATTGGTGCAACCGCCGCATTCTATCGCACCGCCGAGTCGATTATCACTGCGTTCACCGCCGAATCTAATCTCGCTACCGCACATGGTACGCCTACAATACGGCAGCCACCTCGCCGACTTCTCCATTGGGTCCGTCACCGGCACCATCGTCAGTTTTTTTGTCAAGCCGGTCGCAAGCACCTTCCAACACTGAAGGAAACACTAACGTTCCGGATGATAAGGACGGGAAAAGTCAAAGTTATTTCTTTGATGAACTATTTGACCTGGAATTTTTTTAAATAATTGTAAATACTTCATTCAAATAACTTGTTATATGCTGATACATACCCTCCTCTTACGCACGTTTACTCCAAACACGTAAAATCACTCGGACAATCCGGCCGTCTCCATTCGTTCTCCCAAACCGAACCCCTCCCCGGTATCATCCTCGATAGATGTTGGAAGGACAAACGGCCGTTTTCAGGGTCCAACAAACCTTCAAACGTGTGCCTTCTCAACCGTTCGAGACCTCCATCCCTCTCCCCGCAACCCGATCCTTTAACAATCTGTATCTGAAAAGAAGAATATAAGCACTATTTTTCATCTTTAATTATCGAGTCAAATTTATTGTCACCCCAGCTACCCTAAAGATATGTAATAATCCTATTATAATAATATTACAATAATATTATATTAAAATAATAAGTATATATATATACAAAAAATTAAAATTATTGGGTGTACAAATAAGTTTGTACCGTTTTCTTATAAAGAAATAAGAATTTATTGTAAAAAAAGGCTACAAATAATGTCATTTAAAATATTACCCATCACTCTCTACTACTTTTGACCATCTTTCGGGCAGCAAATGGATACCTCGTCTAATAAATTGATCGTCTTTTGAGGCGATCCAAGAAATGACCCATTTCTTCAATTCCTCGTAAGAAGTAAAGTGCTGTTCAACCAGACCATGAATCATCGACCGAAATAGGTAGTTGTCTGAAGAAGCAATGTCTGGTAAATACGACGGGTGGGGTAGAACATCCCAATTCAGTGCTTCTAACGTTTCATTTACGATTTTTGCAACATGTGGCCGAGCGTTGTCATGCTGAAAAATGACTATTGTGCCTTTGGCATATTGTAGACGTTTAATCGTCATAGCTCGGCTAAATTGCATCAGCTGTTGTTGGTAACGTTACCCGGTGACGGTTTGATTGTTTTGTAGTAGTTCATAATAGATTACTCCAAGCTGATCCCACCAAATGCACAGCATTAGCTTCTTGCCACGAATGTTTGGCTTGGCCATCGAAGATAGAGGGATGCCCGGGCTTACCCAATGACTTCCTACGCTTTGGATTATCGTAGTGAATCCAGTTTTCGTTTCCCCACGATTCGATATAGAAATTCTTTGCTATATTGCCTTTGGAGCAATTGTTTGCAAGCGAATAAGTGATGCTCGTCGTCTCTTAGCTTCGGTTCGTAAGGAATCCAATTTTCTTGCTTTTGTATATTAAATATAGTGAAAAAGGCTAGAAAAATGGAATGAATTTTAGAGGGTAAATACGCATTAAGGAATCCAAAAGGAAACCTGGACCATAATAACAAAATAAACAAACGAGCATTAAAATGTCAAACAGAAGGATCTGTTTGTCATCTATGCGATCAGATCGGTTATAAGGCTTAAGAATGCCACAATAATACGATTTGCCAATTGTGTAATCAAATCGGTCATGTTGTTAAAAATTGCAACTCGCAAAAAAAGGTGTGAACTATGTCAAAAAACGGGACTCTCTGCCAAGACGTGCAAGAGTCAGACAATTTGTCCAATTTGCAACATAATTGGTCACCAAGCAAATAATTGTTACCAATTGAAAACTTCAACAGCTTATATTCAGAAGAACGATAATAAATTGGATTTTACTTGTTGGTTATGCAAGAGAAATGAGCATATCGCAGATACTTGTAATAACAAAAAAAGTTATAGTTATTGTAAGAACAGAGGATCTATGATCCTAGAATGCGGAAAGCGGTAACATAATCAAACTATCAGATCGGGGAACGGTCAAGGTGTTTCCCCGTTGAACGCACAGCAGGAAATGCCCAGACCTACAGTACGCCTGACAAACACAGCAACAATAGAGGAAGAAATGGAGGAATTGCTACCGCTATAAACAGAAATGTACCTTATATAACTTGCAGTTTGGGTGAAAAAGTTACAAGATTTATGCTTGACTCGCGTTGTCATGGAAATATCGTAAAAATAAGCACGTTACGATAGCGATAGCCTTAAAGCGGATAGCCACCAAATTAATAAACTCACTAGATACAGTTCGATTAAAAATCCCATCATAATTTTTCACGTGGTAGAGGAAAATTTTGAGATTATATACGATGGAATATTAGGTGCAAGTTTCCTTTTCCAAACGTGAGCAATAATAGATTTTATTAAACAAATATTAATCACAGACTAAAAAAAACTAGATCTCAAACAGTACGATCCTGTATACCGGATCGTTACTTTTGCCAATACCGACGTCTATATAAATGGTCCCACATTATTCACTTTAATTAATTAAAAAAACACATTTATAATAGATACCGGATCCTAAGAAAATATTATAAAGGAATCTTGCATCCCAAATGATATTAAATTAATTCGGAAAGAAATAGCTTATTTAAAAGGTATTACAGGTGACTGTATCCCTACCTCAGGAAAGAAAGTAATTGAGACATTAGGGAAACCAACAGAATTTCAAATTGTGTCAAAGAACCATGATATACCGGGCACTGAAATTTTAGGTTTAGGGTTTTTAAAAGGAAATAAAGTAATTATTGATTTCGGTTATCAAATCATTGAAATTGACAACGAGGTCGCATCACTCGTGACACTAACTTCAAAAACTATGGCAACGGAGACTGACGACGAAGAGGAACTCGATGAGCATGATTTAAATTTCGAAAATTTTAAACATATTGATGAAGCAGAATATGTATCGGACGACCTCGATTATGAATACTATAATGTTAAGGAATTATTCTGTATTGCCGATAATGAATCAAAAATTTTGAACTATTTCCCTTTAATTATTTTAAAGCCAATCGAAAGGGAACAATCCGAAAGATTAATAAAGAAAAATTCAGATAGCTTTTATATAAGAGACGAACTAAGTATAACTAATATGGTGCAACACAGAATCATTACTACGGATGATATTCCTGTAAACACTAAGTAATATCGCCTCCCTCACGACTTGAAGAGAGAAGTTGATAGGCAAGTTGCCGATTTATTACAGAAGGATATTATAAAACATTCTAAATTTCCATATAATACGAGTCTTTGAGTACTATCGAAGAAATCTCAGGATAATACGCCGAAATGGCGTATTGTATTAAATTTTAGGCCTCTCAATGAAAAAACTGTACTAATGGTGTACTCGTTGCCCAATGTAGTATACATTTTAGACACAGTCGGTTCAGCAAAATACTATACGGTAATGGACTGCGTTTCAGGATTCCATCAAATTCCAATGAATCCCAAGGACATGCACAAAAGAGCCTTTTCTATGTTAAATGGGCACTATGAATTCATAACAATGCCTTTTAGCCTTAGGAATGCTGGCGTAGAATATTAAAGAGCCATGAATTATTCCTGAGAGGATTTAATCGGTAAAGGAATATTTGTCTACATGGACGTTATTGTCATTTACTCTAAAACATTAGAAGTACATGAAAAAATATTCGGTGCAGTAATGGAAAGGCTCAGGAAGGCTAACTAGAACGCAGCAAATGTAAAATATTATAATCGGGGAGCCAGCGACATATTTTAGTGACTAATTTCTCCTCAACCGAAAATTAGTTTAAATGATTCCTTTGAATTTACTGAAGAGTGGAGCGATCGTCTGCTGCGGCACCTAATTTAAATATGTCAACACCAGTCACGCAAACTTTGTAAAAATGACAAAAACCAAGTTTTAAGGAATAATTTTGAGTTTAGAAAAAAATTGTTCAAACAAAAGTTATAGATCCTATTTAAATGAATTTTTTATGCTCTATCCATTTTGGTTGTAAAGCTAATAATTATCGAGAAAACCGCAATTAATAATAAGCGTTTTCAGTTACTATAATCATCCCAAGTTAGTCGATACATCAGATCTAGTCCGCTGCTCAGATGATAGATGATACAAGTACTTTTTAATTTGTAACTTTGCTCATAAAATTCTAGTTGTAAAGCAAAAACATATGAAATGTAAAAAATTTATTGTAGGTGGGTCTCCTAATTTTGTTTAAAACAACATTTAACAAACTCTCTACTGTTTTATATATCATAATTTATATGTTATTATATATAAAGTTTTTAATGCTTTTCACCATAAAATTCAGAGAACGTTGTTTATAACGTTAATTTTTCTAATTTGATTATCACAAATATATTTAAGTTAGAAAAATAATATATACAGTCTCTTTAATTTATTAGGTATACATTTTCTTATTATAATATGTTAAAGTGGCTTGGAAGGTGCTGTATGTAAAAGTGATTTCAAACTTACAAAAAAATTTTACACTCGCATCACACTCTGTCAAAGAATAATATAACAGATAAATATGACAAAAATTATTCAAATGACAATAAGATTCTGGATAATTTATTAGGTGATTCAATAACAATGCGCCACGCGAGATATTCACCGTGTTCCACGTTCCCAGAAAGCGCGTGCTTCAACTGCAGTTTTGACCATCAGTTCCCATTTATCCTCGCAAAATTCTTTTTCTACCTTGTTCTACTATACATGTAAGTTCATTTATATTAATTTTCAGGATTGCAGCAATCTGTAATTGAAGCTGCAAATTTTAAACTGCAGTTCAAGCACGCGTTTTTGAGTGCACTTTACTCACGTTTCTGTTATGGGGAAGGTACTATTCATTGCTTCAGTGGACTTACATTCCAGATTGTGGCAATCGTGAAAATTATTATAAATGAACTTACATGCATTGTAGAACAAGGTAGAATTTTGCTAGGATAAATAGAAACTGATGGTCAAAACTGCAGTTGAAGCACGCGCTTTCGGGGAACGTGGAACACGGTAAATATCTCGCGTGGCGCATTGTTATTGAATCACCTAATAAATTATCCAGAATCTTATTGTAATTTGAATAATTTTTGTCATATTGATCTGTTATATCATTCTCTGACAGAATGTGATACGAGCGTACATAATATCTGTAATTTTGCAAGCACTCTTGAATGATTTTATCGCATGCATGATATCAGTATACAAATATCTAATTATTATAAATTAAACAGTCGTGTATATTATTGTAATAATTTATAAATTTTTCTGGAAAAAAATTCTGTAAAATTTAAAAAAATAAACTATATGTACATAGATATATCACTACCATACTTCCATATAACAAATATCCTTCACCGTTATTGTATTTTAGTATTTTTGATTTATTTGTAATAAAAAATTTATAACAATTAGGAAAAGGTTTTTACAAATAATTTTTGAAGCTTTAGAACATTAATATTACACATCAAATTGGCTGAATTAATACTGCAATAGTGAAAAGCATTAAAAACTTTGTATATAATAATAAATAAATAGTATATGAAAAATATCTTTTTAAAAATGATTTTAAACAAAATTTGGTGTTCTACCGAAAATAAATTTATTATATTCGATATCTTTTTGCTTTAAAATTATCATTTTATGAGCAAAATTTAAATTTAAAAAGTACTTATTCCATGTATGATCTGAGCGGCGAGGTAGGTCCCTGACGTATCGTCTATGAGTTAGGTTGATAGCAGCTCGAAATGTACATAATTAATTGCGTTTTTCTTCATAATTATTAGCTTTAGAGCAAAAATAGATAGAACATAAAACATTTGTTTGAATAGGATCTACAACTTTTCTTGAAACAATTTTATCTATACTCAAAATTATTTCATAAAATCTGGTTTTTATCAATTTTTTAACATTTGTACAAAGTTTGAGTGCCTGGCGTTGCCACATCCAGATTAAGTGATACAGGAGAGGATCGCTACGCTTTAGAAAACATTGAAATGAATCATTTAAACTAATTTTCGGCCAAGGATAAATATATTATATAAAAAGGTCGCTGGCTCCCGGGCTATTACAGCGAAAGGTTTTTTATCTCGGGGTACGCGATAGGCAGAATCCTATCACAAAGAAAAATAGGACAAGATCGGCCTGTTACGTATACCTGTCGAGTACTAAGGAGCCCGGTGTTTCGTTATGATTTTAACGAGAAGCAAGCTTTAGCCATGATACATGCAGTACGTGCATTCAGGTCATATACGTTCGGAAAGAAGCTTACAATTAGTACGTATCATGAACCACTAGTTTGGTTTTAAAATGCTGATCTGAATACACGTGTTTTGAAATGGCAGTTTCAACTGTCCGAATACGATTTCGACATAATATATAAATCTGGGAAAAAGAATGTTAACACCGATGCATTATCTAGGAACACCATTATTGTGGAAAATGTTAATGCTGTTACACGCTTACAAACGAAACTGCAAGAAGAAAGCCAGAAGGAGCAAGAGATTGACAAAATTATCGATCAGGATGAGGTGTCCGTAACGATAACGAAAACAAAAAATGTTAACGCTACTATAAAAAAAAAGAAAAACAACAGAAAGGCAAACCAAAGACATAATTACTATATAGTAAAAATAAAAAACCATATCGAATTAATGATGCATCGACTGTCGGTTCCAATGACGAAAGCTCATCTGCATACGACAGTACCCTAAGTTTTTCCTAAGTGGAATTAGAAATCGAGGAACCTTACCTGTCAAATCTTTTTATCGACAGGAAAAGTACAGAATTAAATTATACCAAGTACGGTAGCATTATCGAAACTAAAGATATTATTCAATACCGACATGATAATATAGCATATTTTGTAGACATAAATGGAAAGTCCTGCGATGTTGGAACCGAAAACTTACTTAAGGCTAACAAGATACCGGAACAACAATTATTTGAAGTAAATAATATATACAAATTAAAATTAAATAACAAAAAATATCTAATCGCCTTATGTATAGGAACACAAACAGCGGACTGGCAGCTCACTGTAAAGCAAAACATAACTAATACCTTCGAAGAATTAAAGAATTTTGCATACGATAAAGAACTTGAAGAAATAAGTATAACCAGGAATGTTTACATAGAGAACTTGCCTTGGTCTGAAGTCCTAGCACTGATTAAGAAAGTATTCGAAGGTAGTAACATTAAGATTATGTTCTTACATTAAGATTATTCATTTGTAAAGGTACTCTAAAATATGTTGCAGAAAACGCACGTAATGCAATTTTTTTGAAAACCATGACTCCCCCGTGGGAGAGCGCCGTGGAGTTTCTAATACGTATAATAGAATTAAGCAAAACTACTTTTGGGAAGATTTAAAACAAGATGTCCAAAGACGAAAACAGCAGTGCATAAATTGACAGTTAAAAAAGTTAGTGCGGTTGAAAACGAAGCAACCCATGATAATTACAGATACTGCAGGAAGTATATTCACAAAACTAGCTCTAGATATCGTAGGACTCTTACCGAAAGCATCGCACGGAAACCAATAGTACATACTAAATATACAAGATCAATTATCGAATTTTTGCATAGCCGTAATACTTCAGAACGTACAAGCATTAATTATCGCCGAGGCTTTTATTAAACGCTGCATTTGCGTATTTGAAACTGGATTAATATATTACATATTAATGTAGGTCCATCATGTAGTTCTGTACAATGTGGATAATTAATGAAAAATCTACTACGAGGGTGGTCCCAGAAGTACCTGGCCTGACCTATAGGTGGCGGTAGTTGCTCAAAAAATACCACTGTATTAGAAAGTACACAATCTATACAGCATATCTCTCAAGTTTGAAGACGCCATGATGTATAGTATTTGTTTGACAGCCATCAATAGTGAAAATTTTCAGTGAATTTGTAAACATGGAAAAAATGGGTCACCGTTATGTGATACAACACTTTTATTTGAAAGTTCTCAGTCCAACAAATATAAAAGCTGAACTAGACTCTACTCTGGGTGAGACTGCTCCTTCATTTGCAACAGTAAAATATTAGGTAGCAGAGTTTAAACGAGACCATACGAGCTGCCAAGACGAGCACCACAGTGGTCGTCCAAACGACATAACGAGTCCAGAAATATTGAAGAAAATCGACAAAGCGATATGGGATGATCGTCGACTGAAAGTACGCGAGCTAGCAGACATGGTAGGCATTTCAAAAAATGCAGTACATTATATATTAACTAAAAATTTGGAGATGATAAAGCTCTGCACATGATGGGTGACGCGTTTGCTCACAATAGAACAAAAAAAGAGTGTTTGGCAATGTTTCGCAAAAATAAAGCCAAATTTTTGCGCCGTTTCATAACCATGGATGAGTCATGGGTCCATCACTTCACACCCAAAACAAAAGAACAATCAAAACAATGGACTCAAAAAGGAGAACCAGCTCCAGAGAAGGCAATATCGTTCCATCTGCAGGCAAGGTTATGGCGTCGGTTTTTTGGGATGCGTGTGGGATAATTTCATTAACAATCCTGAAAAAGGAAAAACTATCAACGGTGAGTATTATGCGAACTTATTGAAACGTTTGAGTCAAAAAATCAAGCGAAAACGGCCGTATTTGACGAAGAAGAATATGTTGTTCCACAAAGACAATGCACCAGCTCACACTTCCGTTATTGTAATCGCCAAAATTAATGAATTAAAATTTGAATTGCTACATACTGAATTGCACCCTATTCGCCAGATTTAGCTCCCTCCGATTATTTTCTGTTCCTAGAATTTAAAAAATGGCTCGCTGATCAAAGATTTTCCAACAATGAAGAGCTGATATCGGCAGTTAATGGCTATTATGATGAATTCTTATTATAAAAAAGGTATCGGACTTATTGAACATTGCTGCGAAAAGTATATAAAGCTGAAAGGGGATTATGTTGAAAAATAAATATATTTTTTCCCAAAATTTTTGAGTTTTATTTGTTGAGTCAAGTACTTCTGGAACCACTCTCGTAAGTGCAGAAAGTAGTGGTAATATTGGCGGATGTTTCTGATCCTACGTAAGCGTTGAATGTGGTACGTGGCCTCCTACACGTAATATATCATCAAAAGGGCTTATAAATGAACGTAGCTTTGCGATAGCGTTGTTTTGAGATAACGCTAAATAAATTGGTAGATCAAATCAGTATATTTTGTTCCAAGTCTTGAATCGCGTGAAAATCGCCGATGTAAGTTTGCAAGCGTCCTAATGCAATCCGGCGAGTTTCAAGCGATATATAAGGAATCTCCGTTGTAATAGGTAATTGCACAATGTAGCTTTCATGAGTATCACGATAGTGCGTCTCAGTAAATAGCTTTTTACAATTATGGAGATCATTCAGACGGATGCTCTGAAATAAAAAAATCAAATAGTTGTATGTTCAGTATGACTCCAGAAACCGATCTAACTAGAATATTTTATGTACATGCAAAATCAACAAAATGGCGGCGAAAATACGATAGAAAAAAATTGCTTTTTTTCCGTCTTTTTTGCAATAAAAATATAGTTAGAAGTAAAATTTTAAGTTGATTTTAGTTAGCACGGTTGATACAAACATATAGAATATGTGTTCAAAATTTCATAAGGATCGGTTCAATAGTTTTTTAGTTTTCACGATCATGGTACTTGAAAATGCTGTTTTGAGAAAAACACGTTTAAAGTTTTTATAAGTGAAAAATCGTAGAAAAAATTATCTTATGCTCAATCAGCAATGCCTGGGCCATACAATATGCCTTCAATTTGTTCCAGACGAGTATTTTCATCTAATTTAGCCTGCTTTTTTTAAGTTCTTCTCTCCTTAGAAGCCTCAGTCGAGCGGCGGTTCTCTCGAACAATGCGCTGTTGGTCGCGCATATTGGCGCACTGCATGGCGGTTTGGCCGATTTTCAGGCCCATAATTTCCATTATTTTCAAAAGTAAGCTGAATCATTCATTAAAAATGCAGGCAGCAGTGAGGCATGCAATTTGAACGATTTTTTTCCATTATAGATATGCTTCGGTGTCATAGCCCAAACTGTTGAGTTGAAATACTTATTGTTATTTTGAGTGTTTCTGCCCAAACATCTCTCCAGCAATTCAGTTTTTTTAGATCTTCGTAGATAGAAACAGAATGCACTGCCCACTGTGAGAGCATTGAAAACACAATAAAAAATGAATAAAAGAATAACCACCAGTATTATCAACTTTCACATCAAAACTAGGATCGTTAGACTTTTTCAGTTTTGCTACTGACGTACTCGTGTTACTAGTACCTCCTTCGTCAGTGGATCTGTTTCCGCGAAAAGAACGTTTTCTAGTTCTAGATGGACGACTAGAAGTTTTCTGTGCACGATACACTTTCTTCGTATCCATTGCGAATAGATAGATGCTTCACTTTTGAATTTCGAATCACGACTGATTCTCCACTACTGAAATACAGAACTGAAATACAGAAGCAAAATTATGAAGAGAAGGTAATATTGAGAAGCAAAGGTATATATTATGATGAGAATATATATAGGTGTAATGATATACAATAGGGGAACAGCTGCTGCAGCGAACAAGGCCAGGTAGATGGCTTATCCGGCGCGCGCGCTGGGCGGGTCGGAATACCGCGCTCGGGTAAGTGCGTTCGAAAGGTAAAAAAGTATAGTTGGACTACTTGAATCTTTCTAAAATTTTGAGCTAATATTCTTGAATATATTTACTTTCAAAAAATGTAAAAAAAAAAACATTTTTTTCATAGTTGTAAAGTAGAATACTGCCTTAATAATCTCAATGCTTGGTGTTGAGGCCTTACGGAAATTAGAATGGTTTCGTATTGGCAATTCTGTATAATACTTGCCTCGACAAAAATTGAAAGATAACTGCAATTGTTTGATTTTTCCCAACGATTCAACATGAATTTACTACAAAAATTACGGCATCTTGTAATATAGTTGCTATCCCTGCAAAATACATACTTAAGAGGTCGCTAATATCTAATTAATATCCCTAGTTGTAGTTAATATCTATTAATCGCAGTGTGCTTTTATGATATTATATAATTCACAACTATTTAATTTAATAGTAACGAATGAAACAACGCTTAATACTTGCGAACATTTTTCTAAGAATTTCGAAAACTCTGAGAATTTAGGTCATTGCGACAAAATGTCCTTTTCATTACCGGATTTGACAAGGTCTGCAAGAGTTTTCTAATCTTTGGTATTTTGGACTTTAGAACTAAGACACGAAGATAAAATTTCAACGAACCAAGTATCCCCCTTTCACATCTACGGGTATCTTTAAATGTTGTAGTGCGCAATAAATTCGTTAATCTTTATCAACGAATGTACGTAATTATATATCTATATATATGTCCTTTTAGAAAAGGTATATTTAGAAGTGTATGATCTACCAACTAATTGTGAAGCGTGGTTTACAAAATCACGATTGTAAAGCTTTCCAATCCGAAGCTTAATTTGCATTAGTAATAGGAACATTTTTAACCCACCCAATCGATGTAAATAAGGTCATGCTCTACATATGGTAGGATCAAAAGGATGCTGTATACTACGAACTGATTCCGAGTGGTCAAACCATCCATGGGCTACTGTATCGAGCCCAACTTATTCGTTTGAGGCGAGCATTATAGGAAAACCGGTCCGAATTTGAAACCAGGCATGAGTCCGTCATTTTTAATCAAAATAACGCTCGGTCACATGTTGAAACTTTGGTGAAAAACTATTGGGAGAATAGTGGTTTGGAAGTTTTGCCTCGCCCATCTACAGTCCAGACTTGGGACCATGTGACTACCACTTGTTCTAATCAATTCACAACACCTTTACGGGAATACGCTTCAAAATTTTTTTGGTCCAGAATTCAGAAATTGGTAGAAAAATAGAAAAAAGATATAGCTTCTAATGCACGATACTTTGAAGAAAGGATATGTAACCATGTTTTCATAATAAAACCTCGTATTTTGGAAAAAATGTAACTTGTTAACTTGTAACAAAAACTTTAAAAAAGCCGTTTTATAAATCAATAGTTGAGAATATGTGAGTGTTCGCCAATTCGTCCAAGATATTCTCGATTACCGACAAAGGTCTCCTTTCTTTCACTATCGCCCTATTGAGTGGTTAGTAATCGATATAACCCTTAACGTGCCATCCTTTTTTCCGCACAACACTACCGCACTCGTAAACTCGGAGCAACTCGACACTATTATATTTTTACTAAGTCAGTCTTCTACTTGCCGGTCGACCACTGCAGTTTCTTTCGGTTTCAGACGCCGTTACTTCTGAGCTATCGATGTCTCATCCTTCAATTGGATTTTCATTTTTATTGGTATTTCTTCGGTCGCCTTTGGTCTGTAAGTCGCAATGACCTTCCTGGTTTCCTCCCGATTGACGTCAATGTCTGAGGCAGCTATTGATCATAGCTCCCCGTCTCGATTGTCGACACTGGTTCTCCCATTTCTGTAGGGTGACATGCTAATTGACAACGAAGCGTCTTCTCTTTCTGTCTCGACGCCTCTAGCTGTATCATGGCCTGCTCACTCTGTTCTTTTCCAATCCTAAGTTCAACGATGTGACATTGAAACGCTTCTACTTCCAATGCACTATTCACCTATTGACATCCATTACAAAGTTGTCCTGAATTTTCGATATGCCTCGTCTATGCTGGAATGCTGATGTTCTTCGAGCCGATCTATCTAGTTGTATTCGTCTTACGCACTGGTACTATTCTTCGCGAAGATTTTGCCTTTCCGTTCTTGACTGCTGTCGCGCCGTCGAACATTTTCTTGTGGCCGGCCCCTTTTTCCTTCAACGCCAGAGAGCTTCCTTCTTTTTGTACCGATAGCCAGATTGAGATAGTGTTTAGTCCATTTTTCTTAAAAAATAGTCCTTTGCAAATAAAGTATATAGAACTATAAATATTTATGAGTTTTTTAAATTATTTTGTTAAATTTTATGTATTTTTGGAAACAAATTGAAAAAATCATTATTTGGGTTGGCCTTTTATATTTTTTGTCCTAAAAATTTAATTTACATCAAAAGCGACAACGATGTTCATAATCTGCAGCATACCAAGAAATATATGTATATAAATTTTGAGAAAAATGGAGTGAGAGAATTCAACGGAAGTTCCAAAATATTAAACGAACAGACAAGTTACATGTACACTTCACTTCTCTTCATACTCATCCTTTCAGAACTCTGTACTTTTAATTTTCCTAAGGCTTTTCATTATGTAAAAAAGAAAGCAGAAAAAATTCAATAAGCTGACAGTAAGAGAGAGAGAAGGAAAGGAGAAGAAACAAAATGAATCTTCGAAGGTCTGAACTTAGCTTTATATGCACTTTCCTTTCAATGTTTTTCAGTATTTTAGATATATTTTGTGTAAACTATACATCCTATTATTTACAGATATACATTTAAACTAAACTTAGCGTTTTGTTTTAATGGTCCATTGTTTTCAGCTGTAATTGCATTATATAATTTATTTTTTGTTAATTTATTTTGAAATATCTTAGAAAAATATTTGACATAAATAATATTCTGGTATATGAACATTTTTTTTGTTCTGCTATGAAAAGATCTACAATATATAATTACATATATTATTATGTTCCCCTTCACCACAGCCAGGACATCTGACTATTTCAATAATCTAATTTTTAATTTCATTATATAATATTTTTTATATAAACATGAGAAGATATATAAGATTTAAAGTTCTTAATATGATAAGTATTCAGGGTATATGATTTTTTAAGGAAGGTTTGCTTAAGCTTGGAAACAGATACAAAAAATGTATTAAAATTCAAAAGTATTACGTAGAAAAATAATTTAAAAGTATAATAATAAAGTCAAATTATTTCTAAAGTCTAAAATTAGTGTTTTATTTTTTTTCCCAACATGGAAATTTATTTTTTGAAGACTCCTTGTAATAAAAAATAAAAGAATCAAAGGCTGATTTAAATAAAAAAAAAAAGATTATATATTTATTATTTCATTGTATTCAGTGCACATTTTACCTATTGGAAAAAATGAGAAAATTAGTGCTCTAATGAGGTGATGCTCTTTTTATAATTATTATCCGTAAATAAAGCTATGATAATTGCAAAAATAAAAAAAAACAAAGAACAAAAAAGGAGGCATATAAATAATTTTTTAAATAACTTTTGTTGCAATAAAAGGGGTGCTTACAAAAGGTACACTATAAATAACATAGGAATATATATCGGTGATTAAGTCTGTAAAATTTGATTAAGGAACACTCAAAAAAAGTATAGTAGATCACCTACTCATCTTAAATAAAACTATTTAATAAAAATGTAAATAATCAATATCAGAATAACAAAATACTGAAAAGCAATGCAGTGTAGTTCTAAATTAAATCCAGGTTATGCGTCACAATTTAGTGAATTTATTTACAGTTCTATGACACAGTATTAAACAATTTTAATTTACTTATAAAAATAGAGTTTATAAATACACTTATAAATATAACGGAAAAGTCTTATTTAACACTCAAACTACAGAGCGGACATATATATACTAAACACATATCAGACAGAGATTAGATGAGATGATCATTTACAGAAAAACTGTGTATATAATTATACAAATATTTTGTCCTATTAGTATTTTTTCTTATGTAGAGAAAATTTTAATAGGTTTTGCATTTTCATTAAAGTATTTATTTTATTTTAAAATTTCAAAAGATTTAATTTTTGTCCAGTATCAGCTCAATGTAGAAATTAACAAAAAACATGAAATATGTATTATTCAATTCTACATTTAACCCATACTGATTGAACATTGAAATTTTTCTAATTATACGATATTCTTAAGCGCAAAAAAATATATTTTCACTGAATTAATTTTTTTAGAGTTTGTTTTGAATTTAATAGCTTATGTTACAACAGAACATTCAATATCTTTTGAAATTATTATTTATGTACTAATAAACCATTGATTATTATTTTCAGAACTGCTGCAAAAATTTAGATAATCTAAAAAAACTTTTAAAAGCTTTTATCAAATAATACTTTCTTATTTAGACTGTACAAATTCATTATATTTCAAGACAAATTATTAATATCATATTTAAAAAATAAAAGAATTTCTTTGTAAGATGTTTATAACTTTCTATAAATATAAGATATACTTACAACATATAATTCTAAAAATAATATTTTTTAAATTCTTTTGTATTTTGTAATTTTGTACTATTTTCCATAATTATTATGCACCTAGTCTTTTTATATTACACTTGAATACTCTTGGCTTCCATCCATATGAAGTTATTAATTTGTTCATTTAGAAGCCTATGATAACTCGGATCGCTAGAGTGAAGGACTAGTAATTCAGTGATTCGAGTTCAAGCCCCGATCTCGGCCGATTAACACAAGTATCGATGTAAAAATTTACATATGTTTTGTTTACAAATAGAACACAGACCTTCGTTGTTGATTAGCAACAGTATTTAGATTTAAATTAGATTCAAATGAATTTATTCATTTATGCATATTATCAGATTTGTGTAAAGTGAATATTATTGAAAAATAAATTATTCGTACTTGCCCACGATATGAGAAAATATCGCAGTCTTAATCATATGCTATTAGTTTCTTTGCCACCAAGTTTTCAATTGAGTTTTAAATAAAGTGTCGGTTGATTGGCTACATTTAAAACGAAGGGACAATTGTTAAGTACACACAATTTTAAACTTACAAATAAATTAACTTGTAACATTTGACATTTGGTTCAAAGTGTTCTTCTATCCATCAATATACAGTTTGGAAGTATAATTCATTAAATTAATAAATATTTTTATCGGTCTTACAGTCTTTCTAATATAATATATTAACTAAAATAATGACAGTCAAAATGTTCTTGTTTATTATCACCCTCGAAGAATCTGACATAAAACTTATTACTAACAATACATCAGATTAAAGATTAAAAATCATAAAATAATAAACTATATTCTATATTAGCGAAGGTCAATCTGACTGCCCCAACACCTTATTTTCTCCTTTCGTGTCTGACGATTCGAATCGCTACGAGTCATCCTCAAATACTAAATTAAAATGAAAAACCCAGCATGCTATATTATATACCCTATTCCCACTCTAAATGTATTAGTATAACATTTATAGGACTCCCAATTTCTGGACTTAAATCCAAAATACAAATTTTACATTAATAAAGAATGATAAATGTTGTCCAATTTACTATAACATTAAATTTATATTATTGCAATTCTTCAAAATATGAATATTTTCAAGAGTTTCTCTTTTACATTTATTTTTAATACCTTGTTACAAAATATCTACATTTTTAAAATCAAAAGAATGTAATACGTCTAAACTATACTATATTTTTTTAGCCCGAATGTACCATTCATGCTTTGCAAGCTATACTGACGCTCATATATTCTTTGTTTTACATATCTACCCATTTGTCCAATGTAATATTTTTCACAGTCTTTATAATTTATTTTGTATACCACTCCTGTTTTCAAACATTTATCATCCTTATCTTTACAATTTTTAAATAGTTTTCTTATATTATTATTGTTTCTATAGGAAAGTTGAATATTATGTTTTTTGAAAGTACTTCTAATTCTTAGTCTAATTGTTTCCTGTTTTATGATCAGATTTATAATAATAATCATAGAGAAAATATGGAAAACATGTAGAATAAGAATAAAATCGTAGTATTACCATATGTAAAAGGGTTGTCAGAAAGAATTAGCAGTACCGTCAAAAAATATAATATTTAACTTTCCTGTAGAAACAATAATAATATAACAAAACTATAATTGTAAAGATAAAGATGATAAATGTTTGAAAACAGGAGTGGTATACAAAATAAATTGTAACCACTATGAAAAATATTACATTAGACAAACGGGTAGAAACGTAAAACAAAGAATATATAAGCATCAGTATAGCTTGCAAAGCATGAATGGTACATCCGGTCTAAAAAAACATAGTTTAGACTTGTTACATTCTTTTGATTTTACAAATGTAGATATTTTGGAACAAGGTATTAAAAATAAATATAAAAGAGAAACTCTTGAAAATATTCATATTTTGAAGAATCGCAATAATATAAATTTAATGTTATAGTAAATTGGACAACATTTATCATTCTTTATTAATGTAAAATTCGTATTTTGCATTTAAGTCAAGAAATTGGAAGTCCTATAAATGTTATAATAACAAATTTAGAGTGGGGATAGGGTATATAATGTAGCATGCTGGGTTTTTCATTTTAATTTAGTACCTGAGGATGATTTGTAGCAATTCGAAACGTCAGACACCAAAGGAGAAAATAAGGCAGTTAAATTGTCCTTCGCTAATATAGAATATAGTTTATTATTTTATGATTTTTAATTTTTAATCTGATGTATTTTTAGTAATAAGTTTTATGTCAGATTCTTCGGAGGTGATAATTAATAAGGACATTCTGACTGTCATTATTTTAGTTAATATATTATATTATAAAGACTGTAAGACCGATAAACATAAGTACAATTTTTAATATCAATAATTAATTATCGTTTTTAAATTAAAAATGAATTTGCAATAATTTTTGAAAACAGTTTTTAGCTAAGCAGAACATCCTCTATAATTTTTTTTAAAGAAAAGTATGATTTGCCTTTGTTTCTTCAAATAATTTTTTGATTTATAATTTTAATTTATATGAAATTGCATTTGATCTGCTGCCGAATAACTATATATAATTGGTGTTTCTGATGATGTTGTGTCACTCGCTGTTGCAATAGTAAAAATTTGGTCCTCGTAAATAGCAGAGTGCTCATTTTTTCTATCTTCATTATTTCCGGTCATAGCTGGATTTGTTGAAGAATTATCTCCTTTTGTCGCTTCTCTATATTTTTGAAGATACATTTTTAATGGTTCAACATAATTATCAAATCCTAATGTTGTCATTGCAAACAAAATATCTTCACCATTTATAGTTTTTCTTTTTTCCATATGACAACGATCACTAGCTTCTGAAGTAATAAAAGAAATAAACTCTGACACACATTCTTGAACACACTCTCGAGCGTCTTTTGCTATTTTGCCTGCCTCTGGAATAGCACGTTTCATAATTTTGGCAACATTTGCTATTGGAAGAAATCGGTCTTGTTCTCGCAAGGGACCACTGGATGCACCCATATTAACACCATGTAAGGGATCAAAATTTCCATTATTAGAATCATCTGTATTTTCAGGATCATCTGTAGATTAATATATTAAATTATTAAAATTGTAATCAACTAATATTTTTAATCAATAAATACATTTAATAAAAATATAATATTATAAATAAAATAATTATAGATTAAACTATATTGGCAATATATACTTCAACCAGTGACGAAAAAACTAGAAAATGTGGTTGCTGGTCATTTATTGACATTTTAAATGAAAATCTAAGAGTCTAAGTAAATCGTTTGCATCCAAACAAAATCCGATTTCTTTTGCACGTCTAGTGCGTTTACTACTTACATTAGGTGTCGATTGTAAATTACCTAAATTTTGTAGATTGAAATAAAATAATAGAATATTAATATAAAAAAATTATAAAGAACCGAAGGAATATTAGCTTTTTTGTTTACCTATAATTTTATTAAACACTAATGGGTATTAGTAATAATTATAGGGAATTAATACTTTTGTTGCTCTTTTGGGACAAAATCAATTGTCAAAGTATCAATAGCAATGTTGCAAAGTCTGAAACTGTAATTTTTGTAAGTGAAATTCAAGTAATAAGTACAATGACACATTATAGTCAGGGCGTGCAGGAGGGGTCCCGTATCAATTTTATGGTCCCCTCGGTAACTTCGTATTTTTTCAGGTTCCCAGGCCTAAAATTTGGTCCTTTTCGAGGTAAGGCCTATTTTTGACATTTAGTGTTTATTTTGCGAGAAAATAAAATAAATTGTACTATGAAAATTCATTTGATAAATAATTACATTTAAAAGATTTTTGGTCTCTTGCATTTTTTTTAGAAAATCCATATTTAAGAAAAAATTCGATCGGAGCCTTATGCGGTCTACACTTCACGTGATCACGTACATCAAAGTTTACTTCCGTTGAAGCAATGAAGATAATAAAACTTTATCATCAATAAAATTATACGTTATAATCAAGCAATAATTTTGTGTATTTTTTTTTTATTTTCAAAGGTAAGGCTGACATTTTGTTATCAAGAATTGTATTTTTTAATGATTTCTTGTAACATGGATTTCCTTGCAATTTCGAAATCAAATAAATCTTATGCTAAAACTGAAACATAACCTATCGGTTTCTTGCCATAAGAACATATAAATTGTAAACATTAAATTCCAATTACTTAAATTTACGAATAGTGTAAAAAAATTACCATTTGTTTATTTATTATAATAAATTTTATCCTTTTCCTTTAAAAATAAAAGAAAAAAGTACACATCATTATTGCTTAATTCATAACGAATAATTTTATGTATGGTAAAGTTTGTTCGTAACATTCATTGCTTCAGCAAAAATAAATTTTAAAGTATGTGAGCATGTGAAGTGCGGATTGCACGAGGCTCCGCTGGCATTTAAATATAGTCTTCTTAAAATATAGATTTTTTGAAAAATATGCAAAAGACAAAACAACTTTGAAATGTAATTATTTATCAAAGCGACTGGATTGCGCAGTAAAATTTATTTTAATTTCTCGAAAAACAACTATTAAAAGTAAAAATGGGCCTTATTTCCATAATGACTAATTTTTTAGGTCTTGCATTCTTGAAAAATTGATTCAATGGAAGGCATGGAAGAATATAAAATGTATGCTTGCCAGAAAGAGAGAGAGAGAGAGAGAGAGAGAGAGAGAGAGAGAGAGAGAGAGAGAGAGAGAGAGTGAAAGAGAGATTAGTATGTGCGCTCCCGGGACTAGGCGTCAAGTCGCGCACAGAAGAAATCCGGGAAACAGACGTCGATTGACGCGAGATATCGCATAGAGGGGGTGCGTTATATGCGTATATTATAGGAGAGAAATTGCACGCGCGAATCACACACATACACAGACAGACAGAGGGTGTACAAGTAAGTTTTCAGCGTTTGGCAAAAGATGGCGTCATCAGTAGATCCCGGGTAGAAATGTCAGAGTTCGTGTATTATATTTGGAGGTTGTGTATCAGTATTTTTTTTTTATTATTTAACGTCGCTCTATTTATGTTTTAAAAAAATACCGATACTAATCAGCGACGGAGGTCTACGATGTGTTTGTAAACAAAGCACATGTAAATTATTACAGCGGTACTTGTGTTAATCGGCCGAGACCAGGATTTGAATTCGGATCACCAAGTTACTAGCCTTCCTTCTAGCGATCGAGCCATCGTAGATCTCTATTTCAGTATTTCTTTCGGTATTGTTTATTTTATCGAGCAAAATGATGTCAAATTTACAGCCAAATAAGTTTTATTTGCGGGAAGCGTTGCTTCTATTCTTGAATATGAAAAAAACTACAACTGAGGCCTATCGTTTGCTTTTGACTACACCTCATTACAATCGGCCTACGATGGCTCGATCGATAAAACGAAGTTCTTCTGCAGAATCCAATCTTTATTTTTTTTGATGAACCATCGTTGACAGATGGCAGTAAAGCCTTTTTATAGATTTTTTATTATTTTATCGGCATTTAGGTTGTCAATAAAGAGGTACATAGTACAGAATCTCTGCTTTGAGAAGCAGCTCCAAAGATGCACCTTTATTCCGTGTTTTACGGTTCTCTGAACAAGCCTATTGGTAGAAGTTGACCAGGTTCGCGTAAGGACACAACATGCCCATATAGAATATTCATTAGTAAAATAGTCATCAGTAAAAATGACATTTTCAAAATCTCTATCAATATTCCCATGCGCCCAAGTGAGTCGCTCTGTCGATGTTTTTCAGTCAACAGAGGGCTTCTTCATTGCATACGCCATTTCAGGCCATTAGTACGAAGATGGGTTCGGATAGTTTCGTAGAATATATCTAAACCTGTTGCCATTAATTTTGCTTGTCTTTGTTGCAGTGTTAAAACAGGATTTTGCAACAACAGATTCACTATTCTTTCTTCATCTTCTTTGTCCCCTATTCTTATCAAGCTACGTGCTGGAAAATCATCGACATTTTTAGCCACTTTATATCGCTGTACCCACTTCTATACAAATGCCTTCAACTTTCTTATATATTTAGTAGCTGCTGATTGCGACATTTTGCAACCTTTCGGGTGGATGTAAAGGAACACAGCCTCGTAGCACGACGCACACTTAGCACTCATGGCGTTTAACGTGATTCTCTCAAAAGATCAACGAAACTAAATCTTTGTTGACAATGCACCCGGAACAAAGCATCCTTCTATCGACTCACGAAGGAATTAGAGCGAAATCTTTTATTACCTGTTAGTAAGGTTTACTTGACTTTATTTATATTTACGCTCTTACTTGACTGACTGTACTTCCAAAGAGAAATCGTCACTCACAGTTAATTTGGCAACAAGGCACAAATGCATGGGAGTACTATAGCAGATGGTAGAACTTCGGACAATAAGAGCCTGTGCCAGTACATATATTAATATCTATATTAGAAGGATCTTGTGCGGCTGAAGCGACCGCGCGTTTATTAGGATTCAGTATAAAAGACCAATACCAAAACCTGGTATCTTCCTCAACACGTGGTCATAAACATGTCGAAAATTCGTTTGGTGTTTGACGTATTGCAGTGTACTCGTGAGGATCACTGTCGACATGACTATTGAATGACCGCGTCTACTCTCCGGCGTGATTTTTCTTTACCGTCGATATTGTTTAAAATGTTTCGGGTAATACACCTAGCTTCGGCCGATAAATTGTATAATCATCGAAAGAACAAGAACCAGTCGAAAATCAATTTAATAAATGTATGCATTAGACCGCCTGTACCCCGTGTGTGACAATTAAACAATTAATATATAATGGACATAACAGATTTCTGCTGGGCGTACATATTTTAGAACACGGAAATGGAACGCATTTGCAACAAATCACGTATCATATATCTAAACACAAATACCAAATGCAACCTAGATGCAGATATCTAGTAAAGCATATCCCGCAGACATCGCCAAGTATGGAGCAACTGCTCAGGATCTTTGTAAATCAACTCTATGATGGTATGGCATTTAAATATTAACCTCGGTTGCCAATGACGAAAGCAGTATTGCACACTCAAATATAATCGATAGATCCATATGGCCATAAGATCTATATCCATTTTTCAACGAGGCTCGTGTGAGTTACTGTTTATTGTCTACAAACTTTAAAGAATCTGTACAGGAGCAAGAATTCTATGAATCGACTTTCAGCCAAACTCACCGTGTCAGAACCATCTTCTGCCTGTATGTGTGTAATACGCTTAGTAACAATGAACTTTTCTCAAAGATATAAACTTTTCAACCGCTGGAAAATTTTTACGCCAAAATCACCTACTATTATATCGCAACTCTATTAAGAATTTTACCGACAGTCGACTGGTTGGCCTAAGAGATGAATGCTATCCACTGGCCAAATAGCCATTAGGGCGCACTTTCAAAATTTACCCAGGATAGTGTTTGCCTGGCGGGCACATATAAATAGTTATCGTGAAGACTGTAAGCAACGTTTTTCAATGGCACGTTGCACGTCTTAGCCACTTACTAATTAAAACGGAAAATCGATATTTAAATGATCTGAAAGAAAAAGAAACTAATGAGAAACAATAAACAAGATACGTCCAATGGACGAAAGTGGACGGTATGTATGGAAAACAGACAAAAATTTCATGAGTAACGTTTTGTTTGAAACATATTAAAAGAGCAATGGAGAGCTGTAAAAAAACGAAATGCTTCGTTCTTCGTAGACTTTTTCCTCCGTGCACAAACTATAAGTGCGTACATCTGTCGAGTGTCATAGGGTACCACGCTTTCTCTATTCTGGCGAACATTTACTCCCAGAACTATGGGCCTGTAGTGACGACAGTAATATATGCCTTCTTCTCTATATTAGCGCTGAGACTATTCCCTATAGATTCTTGAGATGAGCGGCGCTGGTTTGCGGGTGGGATTGACACGGCTTTTGTCCAGTACAGTAGGTTACATTTGCGAAATTTTAGATCGTAGTGCTCCCGTCGCAATGTTATTGAGAGACTCGCATGTGTAACCTGGGAGAAAATGTGATTAGTGAAAAGGATCGGTGTGTATGGTGCGCAAAGCATTCAGATTTAGCGCTCTAGTGGACAGGGCACTGAGATTTTTTAGAGATTCAGGGTCTATGAATCTCCGAAATGCTTCTCAGCTAGCGTGTTCGATCTCGGTAGCTGCCATCACCGAAGAGGCTTTCCCCACGGCCAAAACGTTGAGCAGCATGCAGCGAAAGGAGAAAACCGGGAGGCCCTCATTCTCCTAAGACTTCACCTCACAAATTAGTTGTCGGTGCGCCCACCCTTGGAATGATTATTTGGTAAGAGAGAGCGAGAGCTCTTAAATCTTCTTTTAAAAGTGATCTTTTATCTAGCGTCTGTAATTTTATATTAATTTTAATAGATTAATTAATTAATAGTAATTTATCTTTATTGTCCATTTATTATTTATTTCTCAACATTGAACACACCTGGTATTATTAGGATACAATATATATATATATATATATATATATATATATATATATATATATATATATATATAAAACTAATATAATATTTCAATTTCCTATAGATTGAGTATTTATCAGAGTTATTGTTAGAATATTAGTAAGCAAATTATATGTATGTAATTTACTTTTTTGTATCCTCATTTACTTAATTGTAACTTCTAAAAGATATTCTTTGAACATAAATTTATTTGAGCTAGTTAATATAATTAAAGCAAATGATTTTAATACTATATAATATTAATTAGATAAAATTTATCAATAATAAGTGTTAAATAATATTAAAGTATTTTTATTTATTTTTTACTTTGTGTAAAGTACTGACCATAGTCAGTGGTCTAGCCACTAATCCACGTTTTCATAGATGTTTATATAGAAATTTCAATTATTTATCATATTTTTTTTTGCACAAAGATCAAAATTTCCATTATTTTTGTAGAGAAAATATAAGGATTATTATCATTCATTTATTCTGAATATACTGATGTTTTTATATGCATTAACATGTGAACTGTTTACCTACTCAACTTATAATTTTGAGTGATAGGACAGTGCTACTGAAAATGAGAGATATCAGTAGCTGAAAAATTGACAAGGCTATGATTTTTTTGATAACACTAAAAATTTCTTTTAATTTAATTCTCTTGGAAAAAATATTATCTTATAATATTATGTAAAATTTGATTAATTCAAATATAGAAAAAATATCCTTGTTTATATTTTTAATTAATTAATACAATACAACATTAAAAAATTTCTTTCAAACAGTATATGCTTAAGTAATTTTGATTTATTATAAATTGTCTATATGAGTTGAAGTTTTGATCCAGATGTATTAAAATTCAATAGCACAGTTCAAATTATCTCAAATTTTCATTTTTTTAATATTAAAAAATATTTAGGAGAAAAGTCATTTTCTAAACGGAAGAATTGAATTTACAGATTAAAATAACCATTAACGATTTAAAACTTTTTACTTCATTTTTTGTTTTTGTTTTAATTTAAATTAAACTTTAGAAATGCCTAATATAACATTATAGAGACAACCTTTTGTACAGGAAGACCTTTAAGAGGGTTAGTTTAGCAGGTCTCTGATGCTCTTATTTCAGCTCTTGTCAGTTTTTTGGCTATTACACTTTTGGTTCTTTTTGACTCCAATCAATTTTCTAACTCTCACTATTTCTCGCATCTGTTTTGTTTATTTACTTTAGAAATGAGCAGTCCCTGACCATAAAGTTTATTCTACAAAATCAATTAACTTTTTTATTAGTCAATTACACCTAACATTCTTAACCATTAGGATTTTTTAGCTTTCAGCTACTAAATAATCAATTAAACCTCAAATAACTTTTGTGCTCTTGCACAATCAGAAATAAATAATTGTGATCCCAATCATAAAAATTCAAAAGACCTAGAAATAACCTTAAAATAATAATCAATAAAAATCCACGTCCATTATTTAGTTCAACCTTCAAAAACAAATAAGTTTTCTATTTGACATTTTTCTAGAATGCTTAGATTTAGAGATATAAGAATGGGGTCTAGAACATTTAAAACACCCTGTTATTGTTTTCTAATCTTAGTATATGTTCAACATATTAAATATGCAAATATTTAATTTATAAGTATTTTCAAAAGTAATTAAAATGTTTTCTTTAAACACTCAGTATCTTTTGGAAAAAAATATTTTTGTAAATAAATTATAAAGGATTATTCATCTATCTTTTAAAAGTTTTTCCAATAGTTTAAAAATGGTTTTTTAAGTTTTTAATATCAAAATGAATTTATTAAACTTTAAAATGCAAAAAAATGAAATATTTCTACAAATATCATGTTGTATTCAAAATTTATATAAATGGAAGTTTACATGAAATAAAATCATTAAACATTAATTACAGATTCTTAGTTTATGATGATTAAGATTTCTTTAATAATAATTTACAAAAATTACAATACTAGATATATAAATAAATAAAAAATATAAAGCAAATTATATGAGTAAGAAACAATAAAAAATAATTTTCTTCTAATTAGCGTAAATTATTAAGCATTTTTAAGTAATATAGCATAAATTAAATTAAAATTCTAATTACTTTTTTAATTTTTTAAGGTTCATAAATAAGAAAACTGAAGTTTATCTTGTTATGATACCAAATATTTTAACAACTTTAAATCAATAATTGAAATATTTATAGTATATTTAAAAAGCGACGTAACTAAAAGCTCAATATTTATTTGAAGTATTACTTTTATAAATATAATTGATTCTTTGCAAAATTCACTATATATTGTTGCAAATTTGTAACATGAAAATTCACTTAGCTGTATTTTGTAAAATCAATTTATTTACAAGCAGAAACCAACCTATTATTACTGTAAAAAATGCCTAATTATTTCATAAATCGATAAATAAAATATATTAAGTATCTTGGTGCAATTAAAATGAAAACTATAAACCTTCCATATCATCTGATTGCATGCTTATGTACGTTCCAGTTATACTGTTTCCAGCTAGAAAAGCTGTAGTACTCAATGAACCACTATCATCACCACTTTCACAACTATTTTCCATCGAAATTATAATTTTTTTTCAAATAATTATTTAAAAACAGAAAGCTAATTTCTAAATCTCGGTCTATATAACCTGCTATAACACTGTAGACAGACACTGTGCTGTGTGTAGTTCTCGGCCGTGCTATACATAGATTGTAAACTCTGTGCTCTGCTTTTCAGACTGCGTTTTGGCAACGAAGATAGACATGGACAGAAGCGTGAAGCTGCGTAAAGCCAGGTAAAGCCAGGAAGCCCATATGTGTCAGAACCACGATAGAAATAGTTTTTTGCATACTACCAGCCCCTGCTTTACCACTTCACCTATCGATGGGAATTACCGTTTTTTACAAACTGCACTTCAGCAAGTAATTTTGAATTATTTTTACTGAAGAATTACAGTTTTTACTTAATGCACTTCAGCAATTAAATATATTACATTGCATATCTCGATCGCAGCGTCACATTACAAGTAGCGTACATGCTTACAAGTAACGAATCTTTGTTAGAATTTATAACAGTTCTCTAAGTAGGGTAAAAAAATAAAAAAAATTCATACAAATTTGTCTTCTATTTCACTCAGTAATAGTGCTTTTAAATAAAGTAATCATTATAAATTTTAGGTATCAATTACATACATAATTCGAGTATCGCCACTTGTAGGAAAAAATAATACATCAAATAAATTTTTTTTCATCCTTTTACGGATTATGCAAACAAAATGAGATGTCAAAGTAAATTTATATTGTACGAAATGCCTTGCAACTGATAATCACTATTTTTATAGATAAAAAAGCGAGAAATTTAGTTTCGGCATATTTGAAGAGGTGTTGTAATAAGCAACAATCAGTATCGTATATATATATATATATATATTCTCGAAATAAAAAGAACTCTGATGTTCATATGCAACGTGGGTAGTTATAAAAGCAAATTAGGAGATACAACTATATATGAGTAGATTGTATTTTACATTATGCATTTTACTGTAGCATTTACATATAAAAGATATTTTATGTTTCAAAAGAACATGAAGCATGTGTGTGTGTATACGCATACAATATACAGCGTTCCATGAATGAGTCGAGTGTCACGGCGTGCACCTTCTTATAATCCTGGAGCTAGCGGCGTTTTCATATCATATATTTATCCTCGTCTGAAAATTAGTTTGAATGATTCGTTTCAATGTCTTCTAAAGTGTAGTGATCGTCCGCTGCATCAATTAATCTGGATGTGGCAACGCAAGGCACCCAAACTTTGTAAAAATGTTAAAAAATTAATAAAAACCAGGTTTTATGAAATAATTATAAGTTTTGAAATAATTGTTCAAACAAAAGTTGTAGATCCTATTGAAACAAATTTTTTATGTTCTATCCATTTTTGGTCTAAAGCTAATAATTATGGAAAAAAACGTAATTAATTATGAACATTTCGAGCTGCTATCAACCTAACTCATAATCGATACGTCAGGGACCTACCTCGCCACTCAGATCATTCATGGAACAAGTACTTTTTAAAATTAAATTTTGCTCATAAAATGATAGTTTTAAAGCAAAAATATATTGAATGTAAAAAATGTATTTTAGATAGATCTCCAAATTTTGTTTCATATACTATCATTTCTTTATTATTATATACAAAGTTTTTAATACTTTTCACTATTTCAGTATTAATTCAGCCAATTTGATGTGTAATATTAATGTTCTAAAGCTCAAAAAATTATTTGTAAAAACCTTTTCCTAATTGTTATAAATGCTTCATTACAAATAAATCAAAAATACTAAAATACAATAACGGTAAAGGAAATTTGTTATATGGAAGTATGGTAGTGACATATATATACATATAGATTATTTCTTTAAATTTAATAATAATTTTTATTATTATTAAAATATTTAATAAATTTAATAAATTTATAAATTATTACAATAACATACACGACTCTTTAATTTACAATGATTAGATATTCGTACACTGTTATAATGCATGCGATAAAATTATTCAAAAGTGCTTGCAAAATTACAGTACGCTTGTATCATATTCTGTCAGAAAATCATATAACAGATAAATATGAAAAAAATTATTCAAATGACAATAACATTCTGAAAAATCTATTAGGTGATTCAATGACAGTGCACCACGCGAGATATCAATCGTGTTCTTGGTCCCTCGAAAGCGCATGCTACAATTGCAATTTTACATATCAGTTGCCATTTATTCTCGCAAAATTCTTTTTCCATCTTGTTCTATAATACATGTAAGTTCATTTATAATAATTTTTAGGGTTGTAAAAATCTGGAATGTATGTATGCTGAAGTAATGAAAAGTATGTTACCTATAACAGAAACGTGAGTAAGGTACATTCGAAAATGCATGTTTCAACTGCAGTTTTACCCATCAGTTCCCAGTAGATAGTCTATAGGCATTTTAGCACATAGGCATTCTAATACACCTCCCTTAAAAAGTGTGTTATTAGGTATGGATGCACTCGAAAAACTCGAAATAAGAATAACACTAAACAACTCCGAAATTACAAAGTTGTCTACCTGTCAAAAACATCAGATTTGTACAGTCCAAACACCCAGAGGACTTAAAAATCTCAGTATCGCCGAGGAGAAAGAATTAACAGATTTTCTAAAACAAGAAATGGACAAATTTCAATATATTAAAGGTTCAACTCCTCTCCTGCAACACGAAATAGTGTTAGAGGAGAAAGCTCCTATTAAACAGAAATATCGACCGAGCAATCCAGCCATGCAAGAGATTGTGAACAAAGAAGTCGATAAAATGCTCGCAGAAAATGTAATTCGACCATCCAGTATGCCTTCGAGTTCACCGGTAGTAATAGTAAAGAAAAAAGATGGAAAAGCGCGATTCTGTGTGGACTTCAGAAAGGTAAATAGAGTTACGAAAAAGGACGCCTACCCGTTACCACAAATTAATGCTACACTAGACAAATTACAAGTCCGATATCTATCGACATTGGATCTAAACAATGGATATTGGCAAGTAGCATTAGCACCGGAAAGCCGCCCTATCACTGCCTTTACCGTCGCCGGAAAAGGACTGTACGAATTCAACGTAATGCCGTTCGGCTTGTATTCAGCACCGGCTACGTTTCAAAGACTACTAGACAGAGTGATCACTCCAGAGATGGCACCTTATGCATTTCGACGATATCATGGTAGTCTCGTCTACATTCGAGGAGCATTTGGAAAAATCAAAAGAAGTTTTCGACCAGAGAAATGCCATTTCGTCCTAAAACATTTAGGACATATTGTGGACAAAAATGGTCTACAAACCGATCCGGAGAAAGTAACTGCTGTACTTAATTTAGCACCGCCGAGAAACATGAAAGAAATCCAACGGTTTATGGGTCTAATATCATGGTTTAGAAGGTTCTTGAAGGATATCTCGAATGTTGCCGCACCGCTACACCGTTTAGCTAGGAAAAAAGCTAAGTGGACTTGGGGAGAAACAGAGCAAGAAGCGTACGACAAAATTAAGCAACTTCTCACAAACGCGCCCGTCCTTTCCTGTCCAGACTGGAGTCGTCCGTTTATCCTGCAAACGGATGCCAGTAAAGAAGGACTGGGGGCAGCGCTTACACAAGCGTATGAGAATAGCGAAAGAGTTATCGCTTTTGCTAGTAGAACGCTGAATCCCGCCGAAAAAAATTATTTCGCCACAGAGCTTGGATGCCTAGCCATTAAATGGGGCATGTGGCAATTTCGTAATTATCTGGAAGGATACCATTTTATAGTATTGACAGACCATCAATCATTAAAATGGCTCAATAACATCGAAAATATGTCTGGACGTCTAGCTCGATGGGCACTTGAATTGACACACTGTCGCGACAGCTGGTAGCAGTCGGAGCCACCGAGATGAAAACAGAAGATCGGTATGAAAAAACATACAAAAATGTGGATAATGATCCCGAAAACTATTCAGACTTTTGTATAAAAAATGGCCGACTATACAAACACTTACTGCATACCTTAGATTTTAATGACACTAGTGAACATCTACAATGGAAACTTTGTGTGGAGAGATCCGAACAAAACAAAGTACTAAACGAAGTACATAATGATCCGGTGGCCGGACATATAGGAATCGCAAAAACACTAGCTAAAATATCCAAAAATTATTAATGGCCGGGAATGTTCAGGATGACAGTGAAATATGTAAGAAACTGCGGAAACTGTTAAAAATTTAAATCTCAACAACAAGCACCCGTCGGAAAACTGCATGCAACTTTAGTCTAACAACCCTGGGATATCGTGGCAGTAGATCTCATAGGACCACTCCCGAGATCGACAAAATTAAGTACATGGCTGCTTGTAATGCAGGATAAATTTACAAAATGGATTGAACTAAAACCCTTGAGAAAAGCGACTGCCGAGGCTATAACGCTGGCAGTTAAACAGCAAGTCATCGTACGTTTCGGATGCTCGAAAACTTTAATTTCCGATATTGGGAGACAATTCGTCTCAAAAGATTTTACGGAAATGTTATCAAAATCCGGAATTGCTCACCGAAAAACGCCACCGAACATGCCACAGTGTAATCCTGTAGAACGAGCGAACAAAGTAGTTAAAACCATGATTTCTCAGTACATACAGAAAAATCACCGAACATGGGATTGCTACCTATACGAGCTACAGTTCGCATATAATACCGCTACGTCCGAAACGACGGGTTTTACATCCGCTTACATAAACTTTGGAAGAGAATTAAGAGCACCCGGGTCTCTTATCCAACAATTCGGTCAAAAATGTAATATTACCACCGAGAATCGTATCAAAAAGATACAAGAAACAATAGAACTTAACTAGCTAGAAGTTTTCAAAAACAAAAATATTATTTTGACCAAAAACGTCGAAAATGGAGCCCGGAAATCGGCGATTGCGTCTATAAACGATCACACGATTTATCGAACAAAATAGACGCTTTCAACGCTAAACTAGCTCCAAAATACCTGGGTCCGTATACTATCTTCAGGAAGATATCGCCGTTTATATATGACCTAAAAGATAATAAAGGATGAATTATTAAACCCATACATTTAAAAGATCTACGTGAAAAATATAATAATCAAGATAATATACCACCGTGAAACCACTATATAAGGGCCGTCCCGAGGCCCCAGAGCTCAGTTATAATGCAGCACGCGGACGAGCAGGAGCTCTGTCAGCGTCTTCTGGAAGTTAGTGTCCCAATCAGGTGTTATGGACTCCAATTCCATGCCCTGATTAACACTGGGGCACTAATGACCACAGCATCAGCGGAGATAGGCAGAATCCTGGAAAGACGAGGAGCTCGTAGGATATATGGAGAGACAGTCCTGCATCTAAACCGGGATCCACTATATACGGCGAACTCCGTGAACATCATCTCCGTGCATACCTCAGAGGTGGAATACACCTGCAAAAATAAGATTAAGATTAGTAATTTCGCCATAATACCGGAACAACCTGTAGATATAATCTTCGGTATGAGTAAAATCTCTAAGATCGGCTACAGATTCCTCTGGTAAACAAGGAGTCCAGCAGCTCAGGAAAGGCGTAGAGAACGTAGACATCATCACCGAAGAGAACATAGAAGAGCTATCGGAAGAATAGAAGATGAAGGCATCTACACCGCCACCGAGTCCGAAGATCCTAGCACCGACAGCGATGTTTGTATATTATGTTTGTATAAGTATAAATTATAGAATGGATATATTATATTTATGTACCGACAGTGCTAAAATTAAATCAAAACTACTACATATTATATTAAATATCACGCGGTAAACATATCGAAAACGGGCAAAGGTCGCGACGACTACTGAAGAAGGTAGTCGACGCAACTGCCGAAAATCGAACAAGTAGAGAGAGAACGCAATATCTAGTCTCTCTCTCTACTACTAAGCTTAAATCCGAAGTATACCGTAGAGGGGATACACTGCGCGCGGCAAGAGAGAGCGCGTCAAGTGTATTAGACTGGCGGCTGCTATCCCCTCTAATACGCGCCGCACTCACACTACCGTCCACTCTCTTCGAACGGCGCGCACCAGCAGCGAATACTGCGGTAGGCGAACGTGCAAGCCTTATACTGGCGCGCGCATTCCAGTATATATAGCGGGTATTCGAAAATGAATTCATCCGCTGTATTTAATTAAAATAATTAAATAAAAAATATATATTGTACTTAGCATATATAGATATATATATGTACATATATATATATATATATATATATATATTTATACATACATGTAGATGTGCGTATACACTATTATACGTGTATACAATCACTGTACGCAGCACAGCGGCTGCAAATATAAATAATAAATTGTAAATAATTATTATGATTATTATTACATATAATTATTATAATTCGGCGGCTTGTCCGACATTGATCGAGCGGCGACGGAAATAATCGACCATTTCGCTATAAAAGGGCCTGCAAAAGGCAAAATCGAGAGTTCGCCCGGTGAACCGACTGCCCCGAAGTCGAGTCACACGAACTCCTCCCGGAACTAAAACTTATCCAGAGCTCAAAATTATCCTGACTTTAAATCCTGCCGGAAACTATTAGTTTGATCTCTATTGCGAGGCGCTCCTCAAAAGACAAATGACTAATAGCTTTACCCGTTCCTAAGTAAACGTGATCCTGGTTGCGAGACGCTTTTCAAATGACCAGCCGTTTACTTATCCCGACTAGCAAATTTTCCCTTAACTCTTGATCCTGATTGCGAGGCGCTCCTCAAAAGACCAGCAGAGTTAAGCTTACCTTGTTTTATCCTATTTTAGAATCTACCTGTTACGTTTCGTAAATTGCCCGCGTGGAAACTTACACCTGGTATCCGTACGGTAAATAGCGCCGGATATTATACACATTGCGTAAAATAACGCAAAATTAGTTTAAGTATCATATAGATCTAGTTTATATATTATCTTTTATTAATTATATTGTTTATAATTTATCTGTTTCAGAACACCTTGTTAATAGAAGGGGGTTGTGTGAATAAACTAATCTTTATTTTTTTGTTATCTAAAAATATACTGTGTTCTTGTAGAATTATTTTTCCTGATCCGCCGTCCGATCCTGAAAAACTTCCTCCCCTCTTAAACTACCCCGGGAAAATACCGCGTAGGCTATCGCGAGGGGGACAGGAGCGTTACAACTAGAGATAACAAATAACCCACTCTCCCGGTCCTTTTCTTGACCACTTCCATTTACTTCTTACTCTCTCTCTCTGTCTCTCTACATCGACTTCAGAGGGGGGGTGAACCTGCTCTGTCTAGCCAACATTCGCCTGAGCGTCGGCTTCAGAGAGGACCCGTGAACCCGCTCCGTCTAGCCGTCTCACAGTCTGTGTCGACTTCAGACGGGACCAGTGACCCTACTTTGTCTAGCAAACACGCGCCTTACCGTCGGCTTCGGAGAGGACCCGTGAACCCGCTCTGTCTAGTCGTCTCGCAGCCTGTGTCGACTTCAGATGGGACCCATGACCCCGCTCTGTCTAGCCGACGGGAAGGTCGGCTTCAGGGGGGGGGGTTGAGCGTATATATTCGCTTAAAATTTACGATGTTTCAGATGATGGACCCCGTGTTAAAAATGCAGGGTGAACTGTCAATCACCATCCAGGAAGCAGCTCATAGTATAAACGAGACACTTGATCACGAGTGGACCGATGGGTTGCTCAGAAGCCACCTAGAAATGTTGGAAAATTACTGGGAGAGTTTTGAGAGCAATCATATGGCTCTCCTTCAGTCAGATACTCCAAGAGAAAACCCTTACTTCTCAAACAGGCGATAGGTCCTGATAGAAAGAATTTACGTCACCGGGACGGGCCTATAACGTCTGGACGGGATTGAACCCCGAACCGCCCGCGTGCAGCACACCCCATCCAATTTGATTTCACGGAATCACACGCTTTCCTCGAGTAGTCATTCCCGATTTCAGCGATCGTCGGGAGGATTGGGAGTCATTTAGAGATCTCTTCACCTCTCTCATTCACGAGGACCACCACCTGAGCGACGTCGACAAACTCTACTACCTCAAGACCATCGTGAAGGAAGATGTGAAATCTGTTCTTGATGCCCTCCCGATCACTGGTCCCAACCACGCCGTGGCCTGGAAGAGCCTTCAAACACGATATGATCATCGACGACTTCTGGTGCAGGACCATCTGAGGGCGTTGAAGAATCTCCGTCCAGTCAGGGAAGAGTCAGCCGAGAGCATTCAGCACTTATTGGATGAACTCAGAAAGCATCGCGACCAATTGTGCACCCTTGGCCGTCCGGTCGATAATTGGGATGATTGGCTGGTGCTGTTCGCTTCCGAGGCCATGGACTTGAACACTAGATGGGATTGGGAGGAGGAGATAGAGACTTTAGACACCTCGGTTCAAGGACAAGCATCATGCCCCACATTTGCCGAGTGTCTGGCCGTTATCCAGCGCAGAGCGCGAACTCTTCGTTGGCTAGAAGAATCTCACACAAAATGATCGAAGAATTCAATTCGGCCGACATTTCCATCTAGAAGCCGGAGCGTGAACGTTTTCGCTACCACTACGCCGAACTGAACTGAACTGAACAATGGACGGAGTTCCGACTCAATTTGGACCACATCAGTCGCATCGAACTGCCTCGCTGGCTCGCATGGACATCTTCGAGCCAAGTGCAGCTGCACGTCTTCGCTGACGCCAGCCATTGCAGCAGACGTTTATCTCCGCGCTGGTGTCGGACCGGCTGCTACTCACGTCACCCTTCTGGCCGCTCTCGAAGCTCGAAACGAAGCTCTCACCAATCAAAGATCTATCCCGCCTGGATCAGCCTCTGCGTCGAGTCACGATCCCTCGTCTCGAGCTACGCGCAGCCTTACTAGCGGCCCGCTTACTTCGCTTTGTCTCCCGTGGCCTGAATATACCGGTTGAATCGTGCTACGCCTGGAGCGATTCTATCATCGTCCTGCACTAGCTACGATCAGAAGAGCCGTTGGATAACGAGTTCGTCGAAACTACGTGAGTCATATCCACGAGATGATGCCATGCTGCACTTGGAGTTACATCCGCAGCACGGACAATCCAGCTGATGTTGCGACCCGCGGTTCCAGCCCCGACGAACTTAGCCGAAACAAATTGTGGTGGTCGGGACCTACATGGCTCCTCGGCCCACCTAGCTCTTGGCCGCAACATCCCGCCGAACCTACGATCAGTCATCTGCCTCAGTCTCGTCTGACTTGCTATGTCACTCAGCGCTATGATAGTGATATTGCTGATAAATTTTCAAACTTATATCGACTGCTGCGAAATCTTGCTTAGACGCATGGGCGATGGCCTCTCGGGCGCATAACGGCCGTTTATGCTGGCCCCGATCAAAATATTCGAGTGGCCCGCGTCAAGACCACCGATGGCGAATACACCCGACCTATTACGAAGCTCGTGTGACTGCCCCGAGAGATGTCCTACAACGCCGATGACTCAGGCTGACTTTGACCGCGCCCAAAGCGGGCAGCGATCGCGAATACGTTTCTTTTTTTCTTTCGTATCGCCGAGTTTGAATCTAGCTTGATCAATCTCACCACTTGGTCGAGTAAAATTAATTTTCCTTTTTTTTCATGGAACACCGTTTTTTGTTCTTTATAATTCCTACATATTATTTTCGTTTCGGAATCGAGGCGGGTGGCAATGTTTAATTTTCTCTCTCCCTCTTCTTGACGTTCCGCCTCTGTAAGCTCGGCGAATTGACAAGCGGGCAAACAGTGAGCGGCTCGTCCCCCTTCTTCTCGCGTGTGACGGACGTTTCACTATACAAGAAGAATTCTCCAATCAACGCCTCCTTAGCAGCAACACCGGCATCAAGTGAGCTACCCTTAAGTATAATTTAAAGACCAATAAAGAACAACTCAATGCGACTTACTGTGTGAGTTCATTTTCCCGCTCCCCCTCCCCTTCCTGAATTTTCTAACAGGTATAATATAACGGTATTTCTACCAAAGGATATTATAATATATAGTTAAAATATAATTTATATAATTACAATATAATCTATGTATACTGGCGCACGCATTCCAGCATATACAACGGATGTTCTAAAACGAATTCACCCGCTATATTTAATTAATATAATTAATTAAAAAATTATTCATACCGAATATATATATATATATATATATATATATATATATGTGTGTATATTTATATATATGTGTGTGTGTATACACTATTGTACATGTATCAAATGATGTTTGTACGCAGTAAATAAATTGTAGTATTACGAGTTTATAAATCTTGTTTATTAAGTTTTATATGAAGTATATTAAGTAATTATTTTATTTTATTTTTTTTGTTACAGAACCGTGATAGTGTGGATTATTTTTCTTTGAATAAATTAATTTTTATATTTTTCTAAACAAAATATACTGTGTTGTAAAATTATTTTCCCAAACCGCCGTCCAATTCCAAATCTACTTCCTTTCCACTCAAATTACCCTGGAATAATACACCGTAAGCTATCCCGAGGAGGATAGGAACGTAACATATGTATGAATCTATTGAGGCCGCAATAGGATGAGTAGGACAGGGAATTTGAAATAAATTAAATTTACTTTTCAATATTTAACTTCCTTTTTGTGTGTGCGCGGGTTCGGCTGTACATTCTATAGATCTTTTATTGGTTCGAAGAAAGGCAGGAAGAGAGAGAGAGAGAGAGAGAGAGAGAGAGAGAGAGTGACACGCGGCGCTCAAGTGGTTGGCGGCCGCTAAGCGCGGCGGCTGTGTCTTCTACAAGGATTGATGACGGTAGGTGTCGTCACTTGTCACTGGCAGCGACCAAAAAGAAATTTTATTACCAGACACACACATGCGCGCACACATACACGCACACAGCAGCAGCAGCAGCAGCTAGCAATCAGCTTAATGTTTTCAAGCCTGTGTATTTATTTCAGTCCAACAAATATTCATTTAAATTCTATTTATTTGAAACAAAAACATACATATTTAAAACAAACGAATATTTTGTAATTTTGAAAGAACCGTCTGTTTGAAATAAACATTTAGGTTTATTTGAAGAGCAAAAAATATTTGTTATATTACAAATACTTTTAAATGATTAGAATTTCGAATACACCATACTTGCCGTATTTTATACTTTGTATAAAGTAAATTTAAAGTAATTTAAATTCGAAATTCGTATATATATTCGAATTATTTCACAAACAAAAAATGTAACCAATGGACATATTTGTAAATTAGAAGATGTTGGTTTAACACACTTAAAACAAATAAGAAAATAATATTAGATGAAGTTATTTCAAAAGAAAAGAAAAAATTAGAAAATATAAAAGGTCCAACACCGTTATTACAACATAAAATTGTTTTGGAAGAAAATAGTCCAATCAAACAGAAATATCGACCAAGAAATCCGATAATGCAAAATATTATAAATTCGGAAGTCGATAAAATGTTGCAAGAAGGGATGATCCAACGGTCTAGTAGCCCCTGGAGCTCACTGATTGTCATAATTAAAAAGAAAAATGGAGAAGATCGTTTTTGCGTCGACTTTCGAAAAATTAACAAAGTCACGAAAAAAGACGCATAGTCCTTACCGCAAATTAGTGCAATTTTAGATAGTTTGCGAGAAGCTAGATACCTATCTACAATTGATTTAAAGAGTGGCTATTGGCAAGTCGCACTTATACCAGAAAGCCGATCAATCATGCATGCATGCATGCATTTATCGTTCTGCAACTTTCCAACGATTATTGAATGAGGTAATTGCCACCGAAATGGCTCCAAATGTTTTTGCATATTTAGATGACATTGTCATTATTTTAAAAACATTCAATGACCATTTAAAAATTTAAAAAAAAGTATTTCAGCGCTTAAAAACCGGAAACTGAAACCAAACTTTGAAAAGTGCAACTGTGTCCATCCCCAATTAAAATATCTAGGTCATATAGTAGATAAAGATGGTCTGCATACCGATCCAGAAAGTTTTTAAAGGATATATCAAATGTTGCAGCTCCTCTACATAAATTAATAAAGAAAAAGGCTAAATGGCAATGAGGAGAAATACAACAAAAAACATTTGATGAAATAAAAAATTTATTAACAAATGCACTAATTCTTGCTTGTTCAGACTGGTAGAAGTCATTTATATTACAAATCGATGCAAGCACCGAAGGACTAGGAACGTCCCTTACGCAATTATACGAAGAAAACGAACGTATTATTGTGTATGCCAGTCGCACTCTCACACCAGCAGAAAAAAATTATTCTGGACGGAGCTTGGGTGTCTGGCCATAAAGTGGGGCATCTGGAAGTTCCGAAACTATTTTGAAGGTTACCATTTTATTGTACTGACAAGAAAGAAAACACAATAGAAAACCCGTCGCGACGTTTGGCTAGATGGGCTCTCGAACTTAGTCAATGACTTCGAAATTAAGTATCGATCAGATGATAATCTTCTCGCCGATACACTGTTTCGCCACCCTGTAGAGCTGTGTAATGTAAACAAATCCGAAGAGGACTGGTATATGAAATGTATATCAGCCATCAAAACCGATCAGGGAAATAATTTTGATTACTGTATAGAGAATAATAAACTATACAAACACATATTACACACACTTGACATTAATGAAATAGATGAAGCATCATAATAGAAAATATGTGTGTCAAAATCAGAACAAAATGACGTATTAGATAAAATGCATAATGATCCTATAGCTGGACATCTAGGTGTGGCGAAAACACTTGCACGCCTAGCAAAACTATTTTATTGGCCTCAAATGTTTAGAATGGCTACAAAATACGTCGAAAATTGTGATATATGCCAGAAATATAAAGTATCACAACAAACACCTGCAGGTATGGTATATGCAACGCAAATCAAACAACCTTGGGAAATTGTATCTGTCGATCAACTTGGACCATTACCTCGTTCGGAAAAACTGAATACGTAGCTCTTAGTTATGCATAATAAGATGTCAAAGTGGATTGAATTACGACCTCTGCGTAAAGCCATTGGAGAAGTTGTGCCAAATGCTGTAAGAGAACAGATAATCTTACGTCATGGATGTACAGACACAATAATATCGGATAATGGATGACAATATATGAGTAAGGATTTGGTAACATTATTTGAAAAATCTAAGATAACACATCGACGTTCACCACCATATACACCACAGTATATTCCAGTAGAACGAGCGAACCATGTGATTAAAACCATGATTTTACAATATGTATGTGAAAATCAACGATCATGGGTTCGATTTATACCGAAAATACCTTTTGCATGCAATACCGCTCCTAGCGAATCAACCTGATATGCACCTGCTTATTTAAATTTTGGCCGCGATTTACGTCCACCAGGAGTGAAAATGAAATAAAACAACGATCTAAAACAATTAGATAACATAAATAGGATAAAATGAATACAAGATACATTGGACTTCGCTAAAATACAATTAGCACGTAATTTTCAAAAACAGAAACATTATTACGATCTTAGACGCCGAATATGGATACCTAGAATTGCAGAAAAAGTATTAAAAAGAACACATGAATTATCGAATAAACAGGCAGTATTCAATGCAAAATTAGCGCCAAAATACGAAGGACCATTTACCGTAATACGAAAAATTTTTCCAGTAATCTACGATTTAAAAGTCGAAAATGAGTGGGAAATTAAACACATGGATGTTGGCGACTTAAAAGCAAAAAATCAAGATGAAAAATTAGAAGAAAAGTCAGATGATTTTCCGCCTTAGAAATGTATAAGAACTCGTTAAATCAGCCATAGATCCAGAGTCAACCATGAAACGCCATCCTGTTGAGTTAGAACTCTAACACCGATTTTTGGAACTAAGTATGGCCATCGAGTGCTATGGGTGGCATACAAGAGCTTTCATAAGTACAGCATCACTGATAACTACAATTTCACCAGGAATAGGTGAAATACTCCTACATAGAGGAGCCTCCATTACCCATGGATCACACAAAATCCAACAATATTACGTCCTGACATGCCCATCTGTACACCAAAACGTGACAACAACATATATACTTCAAGTAGTTTTCACATAAACCAACAGACAAATGCATAAGTAGTCTGTGGTATGGGAGCCACCACCCTGATAGGATACAGAATAATATTTCATAGAAGGTCACCAGCAGCATAACGTAGGAGACAAGAAAGGAGACGCATCATACGAAGAGAAAGACAAAGGATAAGATGGAGACTACAAGACGAAGGGAGAAATAATTTGCCTGAATTCGATTTTACAATAGAAGCCAAGTAGAGGTAAATTTCCTAAAATAAAATTTTTAAATTGAAATTTTTGGTCAAAATTAAAAATTTTCATATCAAGCTAGCGTAATTCGACTATAAATATATAATATAACCAAATGTTTATATACGTAAACTACGAAAGCGAAATAGAATGTTCGAAAGGTCGCAATTTATTTACAAAAAAGGGATATAAATAGGAGATTCGTCGAGCCTGCACGCTACTAGAAACTGTTCAGCGAAATATTTGAGGAAGTGATAGCAGTAACGATGAGAGCCATCGAAACAAAAAAAAAAAAGAAATCGAAAAATCGCTACACCAGCAGCACGATCACCATCAGCGTAACTGGCTAGTCGTCCACGAATTCTAAAGGACGGAATCCTCGGTACGGTCCGTCATATAACGGTAAGGAAAGAGTCAGCGAACAGTAAAAAGAAACAAAAAATCGACCTGATCGATTTGACTGGGGAAGACAACGATATATCGGAAAGGGAAGAGGTCTAAATACTCTCCTTCTCGTCATCATCATCGAAGTCGTCGTCATCGTAGAACCGGTCATTGCCGCAGCGGCAACACTGCAGCCACCGCCAATAGCAATAACTAAAGCAGCCGGCAGAGAGAGAGAGCTGTAGCAGCAACATGAACATCGAGGTGCAGTAGACATCGCGTTAACCTCTAAAAAAACGAGTGTGCATTCTCAAGGCGATAGCTGCATATCTTTCTTAATTAACTTTATTTAATATTAAAAAAAATTAAAAATAGTTAACTGATAATTAAATTCTTTCAATAAACTTTTATGTTTAATAAAGAATCATTTCAGTTACTTTTAAATTGCAAATAAATTGAAACATTTGTTTATAGTATTATTATACAGTAAATCTTTTATATTTAGACGTTGCAATATTTAAAATTTATTTGATTAATACTTAAAAATGCACTGTAGTAGCACCCAGACTCGCCATCTGCTTCAGTAAAAATATAGTAGCGCTCAGGCTGACTCAGTCTCGCCACCTGAGTGAGAACCTTGATAGGAAAGGTGAAAAGCCATCATTATATTGTAATATAACCTAACTTTGACCAATAAAAATTGAATGGCTATATAGTGTAAGCTCAATATTCTAAATAATAATAATAATATTAACATATAATTATATGCATACTTATATCGTAATAAGATATTTTACATACCTTCAACACGAAGGATAGAAGCTCAATCTGATTGATTTTCAATCAATCAGATTAAGTGCTTGTGTGATTACAGGCAAGTTATTAACACTTTTCATATTTATAAACTTACCTCACAATAAGTTCTAATAAATTTTTTTTATTTATAGAACTACTAATTAGTCATAAAAAATTACTTTTTCAAGTAAAATCCATTCCGGAATTTTATAATTTGATTAATTTATCACATTTAGTTGAAATTAATCAAACATTTTGCTGTTGAGATTCCAAGCACTATCTGCGTATTTGCATAATTTTACTGGTTAGCTCACACAATGGTGAAATTTAAAACAGCGATAAAAAGCTTGTTGCGTAAGCACATGATATTCGACTCGAAAAGTGCGTAGGCACATCCCATCCGTATGATCCAGAAAAAGGACAATTCGTAGAGAATTTGTGGTTATAGGGGATTATAGGCGGTTAAATACGGTGACAATTCCCAACAAATACCCAGCCCCCACCTACAAGATTTCCCGAATTTCTTAAACGGGAAAACGGTTTTTACAAAGCTTGATCTTCAAAAAGCTTTTTAATAAATCCCTATAGTAGAAGAGAACCGAGAAAAAACGGCCATTATAACGCCATTCGGCCTCTTCGAATGGAACGTTATGGCATTCAGGTTCTGAAACGCGGCACAAACTTTACAACATTATATATATATATATATATATATATATATATATATACATATATAGTGCACTCGGCGACCTGAGCTGCACGTTCGCGTATATAGATGACATACTTATCGCGTCAGACGACTCAGAGAGCCACAAGTGCGACCTAAACATAGTCTTAAAAAAACTAGATCAATATAATCTCCGTTTAAACACGGAGAAGTGCGAGATAGGAAAATCTCAATTAGAGTTCCTAGGGCACTTAATTCATTCGGCGGGATTCCAGCCCACTACAGAAAAGGTAACGGCAATTAAAGAATTCGTGTCGATTTCTTTAGCAAGAAATTTAACGACAAATATTCGACTTACAATAGGGAACTTACAGTCATATATTATGCGATTCGTAGATTCTACTATATCTAGAAGGTCGACACTTCAACATGGTCATCGACTATGAACCACTGGTCAAGCCCTTGCACAAAGCCAGGACAAGGCACCAGCAATTAGATGTAGATAATTGATGTATTGTCCAAATAACAGGGGCAGAGAACCCGTTCGCGGATGCTCTCTCTCGAGTCAATACATTCCGTTGTCTCAAAATGTTCGACTGGGACTACACGGAAAACGCGGCAGACACACAATGCGCGAGCGTTAGATCAAATGTAGATGCATTTCGACTACCCGCGTTATTCGAAGCAAAAAGACTTGCTCAGGAGCAAGATGTCGACCCTGAGTTAGAGAGGATTCTGCGTGATCGCAATCCCATACTCAAATTAAAACAGTTTGTTACTGATTCAAATAGTACTGACATTTTATTATTAATTCAATTGAAACATTAAATATTGATGTTAATTTTAAGTTTAAATATTAAGTGAAGCTGATTCATTAAATTATTTTTAAGACATTATAGTTTTAATTTTAAGTTTCTAGAGAATACTTTGTAATAAATATTAGATTATATTACGTATAGAGTAAAATTGATTCTTGAATCACATATAAAATCTCTAAGGTTCAGACGTTTTGATAAATTTGAGAAGTGTACTGGTTAAAATATATGTTCTAAAGAAAATTAAATGATATGGATTCTTTGAAAATAAGATGCAATTTCTTTTAGACTTATTTAATTTAGACTTATTTACATTCTTAATAAATTAAATGTATGAGATTTAAAAGTTATGTAATATTAAACCATAGATTTATGTCGAAATTTGAAACACATGTAAAGAAATAAGCGAATGATATTAAACTTATTTATGTTAGCGAGTGACGTTGTGTTTATAGTTTAAGAAAAAATGTAAACAATCGACTGCGAGATTACCTCGGACAAAAGCGGCTGCGAGATAAATAATTTCATGATACGTTAAATGAAAGGAAGTTTTTAGTTGTAAAGCAAAGGCAAGAAAAGAGAGATTTGAAATGTTTAAATTTAAGAAAAATTCTATATTTCGAACCGACTATAAAAATAGAAGTCGATGAAAAAGGCGCCTAAAAATCGCGAGCAGACTTTCGTTATAGGCCAAACTACGTGTACAAATAAGGTATACACATCGATCCGTGCCGTGACGAGAAAACCGAAGATTTTCTCGTAAAATAGCTTATATACGGTTTCACAAGTAGGTGGCCGAATACTTGCTATTAAGAAAATTTTGAGGTTTTTAAAAGAGGTTAAATGGTTATGCTTCCTAAACGCATTGGTCCGTGCTGTGACGGGAGCTTCCCAATATTTTCGTTAAAAAAGCTATTCTACGGACTTATATGGAGATAGGTCGTATTCTAGCTTTGAGAAAATATTGGGAAGTTCGAAATCAGGGGACGTGTATGGTTGGCCACCTCGGGCTCTCCATCCGTCCGGCTGCGCGAAGAGTTTGGGCTGCGATCGATGCGAGCGAGGCTTATCGCTTGTAATTGGACTCCTTTTTGAGGGGTGTAAAGAGTATAAAATAGCGCCGTAAGAGCGTTGGAGGGATTATTTTTTCTCGTCGTTGCTACGGTACGCATCGTTTTTGTATTTCTATTTTTATATATTAAACATTGTTTTATTGGAACTTTTTTGGTTGTTTTGGTTTAATTATAATAAATCCCAGCATTTGTTTTATTTGTAACACAGTTGTTATTCAACGACGATGAGCCGGGATCGTTCTATTGCGATATTCAGGGCAACACCATTAGACCTTACGTACCGGAGAGCATGCGGAAAGAGTTCATCTCTCTTTTTCATGATAGATCTCACCCCAACACGAAAATCACAAACCGACTAATCAGGCAACAGTATGTCTGGCAGGAAATATCCAAGGACATATTTAGTTGGTGCAAGTACTGTACCAGCTTCCAAGCGTCAAAAGTTACCCGTCACGATTAGCTGTCTCAAGCCATTTTGTTGCTCTTGACGACGAATTCCAATACGTGCACATAGACATCGTCGGACCATTTCTGGAATCGCACGGGTAGACTTACCTACTCACCATGATTGATAGGTACAACCATTGACCCGAAGCCGTGCCTATGCGCGACATGTGCGCACGCATGGTGGCATCCAAATTTTACAAAACTTGGATCACGTGCTTCTGCGTACCAATACGTGTCACCACGGATTAGGGAACAAGTTAGATTCTCAACTTTTTAAAGAGCTACTCGAATTTGTCGGTTGTGAAAGGATTCGCACGACAGCTTACCGTCCTGCAGCTAACGGCTTGGTGGAGCGTTGGTACCAGGATTTCAATGCAGTACTCATGTGCCATGAAGACAATCCCGAAAGGCCACGCCTCCTAACTATCGTCTTGCTCGGACTCAGGTCGCGAGTCAGAGGGAGCTCAGGAACGAGACTGGCTGAGTACGTTTACGGCACACATTTGGGTATCCCGGGAGAATTCTACACTCCCGAGGACGTCAAACCAGACGACGGTGTGTTCCTTCGACAACATAAGGAACGTATGTGCGAGGTAAAGCCAGTACCAGTTGAACATAAAAATAAACCAAAAGTGTTTATTTTTAAAAATATGCACGAATACACCCACGCCTTTTTACAACGTGGGGCCAACGCATTCCACTGCACCGTCCCTATACAGGACCTCGTCGCGCAATAGATCGCAGCCACGACGGCAAGACTCTATTAATCGAGATAAATGGTACCAATAGGACGGTTCGTATTAAGCGCGTTAAAGCAGCGTTTTTCACGGAAAGGGACAACTGGATATACTGCGAGAACCGCGATTTTCCGACACATGACTTATGCGATCACATCGAGGAGGAGATAGAGAGATAGAAAAGACGGCATTCAACGCCAGCGCGCGAAAAAAGTTGCCGAAATCGCAGAGTCTCTCGTTCTATGCCGGTAATCTCGATAGGCAAAGCTCTATATACCACGAGTTAGAATCCGCAGGCGACAATAATTTCGACTCCACGGGCGAACACGCATACCCACTTTCGGTCAACCCAAATTCCACGCGTCGCATGGACCACTCTTGTTCAGGGTCGGAAAGTGACTGAGATGATCTTTCCCGCGAAAGAATTCAGTGATAAGAGCACAGCCTACTACTATTCAAAGACGCATAAAACGCCGAACGAAAATACTTACAAAAAGTACGCTGAAGCAAATTGCACAGCGTGACAGCTTTACTGACAAGCCGAACGGGTGTTGATCCATATATACAAAGCACTAACATAGGATCAAATGTTTTGTTAAATAGGTACGAGAACCCCGTCTATTGCCTTCATCGCAAATCGAGACGGAGTTCTCGCTGCTCGACGACTGGGAGAAGTTACAACCCCCCGGCCTCGCAAGAGACGACGCCATCCTGGCGAGCATCTAAATGCACGAATAGAGCATGTTATTGCTGGCGAGGTACGAGCGCGAAGCATTAACCTTTACTAAGTCTACGCGCAATAGCGTAGTCCGCGAAAGAAGCGACCGTAGCTATTGTGACGTCCCGCACTATATATACGTATTTATATATAATGACGAGTGCACACCCGGTTCTATGCACGACGATTTGCTTTCGCGAAAGACTGGCAGTAATTTGTCCCTATTTTTGGCCTAGCTTCTCGACTACTAGCCAAGGATGTGGGGCCGGTGAGCCGAGGTATAAGCGTTTTTGGATACTGAACCTATATAGTTTTGATCGGTCTTGAAATCGCGAGTTTACTACCTAATTCGTTATTTAATTTCGTCTTTATGCTTCCGTATTAAGATTCATTTCCCACCGTTTTGCCCACCAGAACGAAGAGGGTGACTTTCGCGTACAGGACTGTAGACAGTCCCGCCGCTTAGCCTACTCGAAATAACGAAGTGGCTTCCGCGTGAAGGACTGCGAAAATCCCACCGTTTAGCCTACTCATAAAAATTAAAGGAGCGGCTTCCGTGTACAGCACTGCGAGAGTCCCACCCGTTTAGCCTACTCAGAATAATTAAAGGTACGGCTTCCGTGTACAGGACTGCGAAAGTCCCACCCGTTTAGCCTACTCAGAACAATTAAAGGTACGGCTTCCGTGTACAGCACTGCGAGAGTCCCACCCGTTTAGCCTACTCAGAATAATTAAAGGTACGGCTTCCGTGTACAGGACTGCGAAAGTCCCACCCGTTTAGCCTACTCAGAACAATTAAAGGTACGGCTTCCGTGTACAGGACTGCGAGAGTCCCACCCGTTTAGCCTACTCAGAATAATTAAAGGTACGGCTTCCGTGTACAGGACTGCGAAAGTCCCACCCGTTTAGCCTACTCAGAACAATTAAAGGTACGGCTTCCGTGTACAGGACTGCGAGAGTCCCACCCGTTTAGCCTGCTCGAAAAAAAGGAGCGGCTTCCGTGTACAGGACTGCGAGAGTCCCACCCTTTTAGCCAACTCAGAAAAATTAAAGGAGCGGCTTCCGTTTACAGGACTGCGAGAATCCCACCCGTTTAGCCTACTCGAAAAAAGGAGCGGCTTCCGTGTACAGGACTGCGAGAGTCCCACCCGTTTAGCCTGCTCGAAAAAAAGGAGCGGCTTCCGTGTACAGGACTGCGAGAGTACCACCCTTTTAGCCAACTCAGAAAAATTAAAGGAGCGGCTTCCGTTTACAGGACTGCGAGAATCCCACCCGTTTAGCCTACTCGAAAAAAGGAGCGGCTTCCGTGTACAGGACTGCGAGAGTCCCACCCGTTTAGCCAACTCAGAAAAATTAAAAGAACGGCTTCCGTTTACAGGACTGCGAGAATCCCACCCGTTTAGCCTAATCGATATAACGAAGTGGCTTCCGCGTACAGAACTGCGAGAGTGCCACCTGTTTAGCCTACTCGAAAAAATTAAGCTAAATACTATATATATATCGCGATTAGGTTTAGTGGAGAATAAGGATAAACGAGAAATATTTTTGGTTACTTACTGTTTATTTACTTCTTCGAAATACTCCTTATACAACCGTATAAAAAGAAACTAGATATAGGTCGAGTATACACCAGAAGATGAAGTCCAAGAAGCACGAAAATGTTCAATGTCTGAAAAGTACGAAATATTTCAAAGTTTTACAAATACCGAATCCATCTGACCTAATTCAAATCCCGATCGGAAGTGATTTTTCGCTTCGTTGGACTCATATTTATATGTGGTCCGGACAAAGTAAAAATGTCATCCAAAATTTTCGCAAAAATTCATCTGAGCGGTTGTAGGGAAAGCCAATGAAGGAGTCAAATTTCATTTTTAATATAAACTCTTTCGTTCGTTTCCTTACAATATTTAATTTTTGGAGATAACGCATCTACTATGATCATGAGCAACAAACTTATAGCAATATTATGAAATACGCGATCTTAAATTAATACCTTAACCGTTTTGTTTTTGTTCTACGTTTATAATTACTAACTTTACATAATCTCTTATTATTCATTAAACTAATCTTTATACTATGAGTTAGAAATCTCTTAGTCTATTATTCAACTTATTTTATGTATCTTATAAAGTATATAGTTACTAACATTCTACTAACATAATTAATATTGTAACTGACCTAACATTATCAATCTTAATGGTTTGGTTTTGTTCTACGTTTATAATTATTAAACTAATCTTTATATCATACTCTAGTATGAGTAAGAAGTTTGTTAATCCATTATTCAACTTATTTGAGGTATCTTATAATTAATATTTTATTAATCATACTTAGTACCGTAACTAAACTATCAAAAACAAAGGTACATGCAATCGCATTTGTATTGATGGAATACCATCGTTCAATTTAGCATTTAGACTCTACGTTTCTCCCCTTTTTTTTAAATTATAAATCTAATATTAACGTCGATCGTAGTGAGAAATTTCGACAGCTAATATTTAGCGTCGATTCGGGAACTTTTCTCCGAGATTAGCGTCGGCGCTCAGTTTCCGACAACAGAATGTCCGGTTACCCTCGGTGATAAATAAAAGGTGCTTTTACCAAGCCATGAGAAATGGCTCTGGCAAAGCGAACATTCTTGCCTTTGCTGCGTAATACATTATGCCTCGTAGAAATAGCCAACATTCGTGTGTGTATATATACATATCGTTCGTAACGTCGCAGGACGCGACACTATAATATACCGCGACTTATATTATAAACGGAGAGCCGGCTTTCGATCTCTTCTTGTACAATATTCGGATAAGGATTAGTCCACCTCATGTTCGGCAGCTACTGAACTCCTTCGGATTTACAAACATAGAGCTAATCGAGTCTAGCTGCAAGGCCTCCGACACAACAGCAATTTTGCGAGTTCCAAACCTCGCCGGTTCGTCTGACATTCAGGCTAAGTCCTCGTTAAAATTACTGCGTTTTACTCATACTTCCTGAGGAAATTCCACGATCCCAGTCATCCCTCTCGCATTTCGCGATTAGGCCGAACCTCGAACGAACACATCGGATGTAAGAATAGGCACTCGCCTATTACATGCGCTTACAGAGCTGCAGCGTAGCAGAAATATTCGCACGCGAATTAAAAAGCAAGCAATTTCTAAACTTGTTTGACATCGCAGAATATCCACCGTCGTTCATCGGCAGTAAAATTGATTTCGACGCGTCGATCCAGAGATACGCGATGAATAACGGCTTAACAATAATGGGAAATGACGCGAGACGATTTAACTTTAAAAGTATCGTGTTCGCAAAATAGCGTGCACTCCTCAATTCGGCAGTCGTCGCTGGCATCCTCCGCATTCAAGCTACAAGATCGCACCGTAGGCCAATTCGGCTAAATAGAATAGGCCTCACGGGAGTAAATGTAGCACCCGCATTCGTGGTAATGCTGACAATATATAACACACCAGACCTGTCCCTCGGACAGACTCGTGATATCTCCGACCGCTTTCTTAAAACAAAAGATTTGTTGAGTCTGAGCATACGCGAAAACAATTACTTGAGTGGAAGATTCCTTGGAACACATTATGCGGAATCCTTCACTACCCTGGAGCTTGTCAATTGTAAGTGTCTGGCTATCAGGGCGGTTTACTCGTTTGTAGTACGCAATTTAACCCTTAAACTGGGAGAAACATATTAGCATGGTGCTAGAAACCATCTTCTCCGGGTTGAATGTGCTTTTAAAAGCGGATTTTAGTTTCTCTGCGAACCCCCAAGATGATGTATTCTATTATACACTTCCATCAATCGCCGGATCGTCAAGCATACGCGAAATCGTGTTAACGAATAACTACTATGCACATTACACGATCACACGTATCGTAGACTCCTTCCTAGGGATAACACTGCTGGGCATTTGTGGTACCAGCCCACCTCAGCAACTCACTCTACGAAAGTTCAGGGACATCCAAGAGCTGACTATTCGCTACTACCGAGGGATCAACGAGTTACTCCTCGACGTATAAATTTCTGGTGTTACCGCAATTAACGTGGTTAATGCTCTTGGCAAGAAGACCAAAGAGGTCTATCACTGAGCAATCTTCAACTTACTCCAATACAGCGACAAATTCTGTTTGCGACTGGAGAATTGCAACCTGAATCTATCTCCTTTCACTATCAGAAAGATAGCGGCTAAGGCTGCGTCAGTATTAATACTAAATAAGTGTATAATTATACAGCGCGATAAAAGTAGGTTTTAAGTTTGTAAATAGTTAAGTAAAATCATTGAATATAAAGAAAATCACCTTCTCCTACTTTTTTTTTGTACCTGCGTAGCACAAAAAACTCAAAAAAGGGGGAAGCAATCTGGGGATATTCTCCACATAGGTTAGTTCTGTATGATACCGCCAGAGAGGTTATCTAGCGAGATGAATAAGTCACCACCATGTTGGCGGTAGTTCAGTTCAGGCTGCCGAGCAGTACAGACATGCGTATATATTGTGTAGGGAGTATCTTTAATAAAGCTTATTTTAATATAATAAAGTCTGTACAAGGCCTTCTTACTGAATCCATTTCTTCTATTAACGAGATAATTGAGGATCTGATCGTAAGTTGTCGGTACCATCGCCCCGCCGACGGAGTTAGGCACGGAGTCAGTGTTAAGTTCAATCATTATTGACACGCATCCCAACAGTATCGTTACGCTACCGCTTACTGGACATACTTTATACTATATCAACAAGTATTAATTAAAAGTTTTTAAATATAATTCAGATTCAAGAAATGAAGAAGTATAAAAGGTAAGTTTAAACTTAAATAATAACCATATCTAATTCATATATTTTTCGTAGTATCAAACATTTTGATAAATGAGAAAGATTTTTCAAATTTGTATCAACAATTACAATATTATTATTATGATAAACTTTCAAATATATGATCACGTAAATTTAGAATATACCATATTCACAATGAATGATGTTTGAAATTGTTCAGTTTCATACTTCACATTATTATCCAATGGTTTTTATTATATACCAAAAAATTGGTACTAATTATTTTAATTTCATAATTATAAAAAAATTTATTTTTTATTAAATATAAATAAAATTTAATTTAATAAATAATTTAATAATAAATTTAATAATAATAAATTAATTTAATAAATTTAAAAAAAATCAAATAGTTGTATATTCAGTATGACTCCAGTAACCGATCTAACTAAAATATTTTATGTATGTGCAAAATCAACAAAATGGCGGCTAAAATACGAAAGAAAAAAATTTCTTTTTTCCGTCTTTTTTGCAATAAAAATATAGTTTGATTTAAAATTTTAAATTGATGAGGCATGCAATTTTAACGATTGTTTTCCATTATAGACATGCTTCGGTACCATAGCCCAAACTGTTGAGTTGAAACACTCACTGTTATTTTGAGTGCTTCTGCCCAAACATCTCTCCAGCAATTCCGTTTTTGTTAGATCTTCGTAGATCGGTTTGAGCACCTCTTGTACGTCACTAGCAAGAGCAGGATGATGTTTATAATTTTTTAAAGCATGGTTTGCTTCGGCCTTCTTATACTTGCACCAGCTGTCTGAATAGTAGGTATACTGTGGTTTGGAGTCTGTTGAGATTTTGTGGTAATAGCCGGTCCAGATCTCGTTTCGTATGCCTTCTACTGAATTTGAATTCCTTTCAATTGCAAGACTGTAGTTTTTAGATAACTCCTTCATTAATTTGATACTTAGATCAGCAGTCTTCACTTTTTTAATCGCGACTTTTGGTTTTTTCACAACTTTCTTCGAAATACAGAAGCAAAATTATAAAGGGAAGGTAATATTGAGAAGCAAAGGTATATATTTTGATGAGAATATATATAGGTATAATGATTTACAATAGACGAACAGTTGCTGCAGCGAACAAGGCCAGGTAGATAGCTTATTCGGCGCGCGCGCTGGACGGCTCGGAATAGCGCGCTCAGGTAAGTGCGTTCGAAAGGTGAAAAAGTATAATTAGACTACCTGAATCTTTCTAAAATTTTGAGCTAACATTCTTGAATATATTTACTTTCTAAAAATGTAAAAAAACCTTTTTTTCAAAGTTGTAAAGTAGAATACTGGCTTAAGATATCGTTTAAGTACCCTATGTCTGTTTGAAGTTAACTATAAATAGCCTTATAGTTATCTCTGTGCTAACTGTGATAATACGATTAAACTATTAATACCAGGCCAGCTCAGTTGAATGGTTATATCCAACTTTGGGATTCTATCCTAAAGATGGTGTGATTTAGTACGTAATATCTTTTTGTTCTTCACATTAATCTGACACTACGCTTACACCTTATCGATATCTTTCGATTTTTGTACATTTTATTATCTCTTATGTGGAAAAATCTCTCTCTCTCTCTCTCTCTCTTTCTCCGTGTTCTCTTATAAAATGATTGTATATGCCAAATCATACTGAACATAATTTGCAACGAAAAATTATGTTTTTGTTTTTTACGTTATATTAATTTCAGAAGTGGTATAGGCTATTTTTTTAGTTTGAAGAAAAGAAATGATAGCAAAATAGGGTTCTCGCAAACAAACAATTCTTTACATTTCTTCACAAACAACCTCAAAACTATGTATATTATATATTTGTATTATATATATTATATATATTTTACATATTATATATATATTTATATGTATTGTATATATATATATATATATATATATATATATATATATATAGTACCTTGCTACTTCTGCATAAAAAGGCAATATTTGCTATTCGCAGACTATCATGTTGCTTTAATTTCAGTTTGTACCACTACTAAAACATTCACGGTATTTAATTTAAAAAATGGAAATATACGAAATCTATATATATATATATATATATATATATATATATATATATATATTTTAAATACGTCTTCTAAGGAGAAATATTGTATTGGCGTGTACGGGCGATTGAATCGATATCCCAGTGCCTCTGGACGATTCCTACCGGGAGTTTTGTGTTTAGATGATGGAATGTGATGTTCAGGTATTTCCGAACGACTTCTACGGGGAGTATTGCATTTAGTCTGTAGGAAATGATGTTTAGCCTCCTCAGAAAATCTTCTACACACACTTTCATGATCGAACGGTAAAATACGATGTCCAGGTAAATAAAAATTTGAAGAATAAGAAAGGATCTTAACACATCATATTGGTTGCCCATGTATAAAGGTCTAGAGGTCGCTGATCATCTCCCAATTTAAGACAATGATTGAGGTGAACATGGTAAGAATGAAATTTGAATCTTTTGAAATTGCGTTTAACTGTTGTATGCGGAACTCCAATCCTTAACTCGATTTGCCTGGTAGAAATATGGGAGCATCAGCAACCAAAGCCTACACACCTACTACAATATCCTCTTAAAGATCCAGTTTTGTACCTTTTCGTTTCAGATTACCTTGTTCAGCTCTATTCACTAATAGCTGATAGCTTTTCTATCCGGATGTCGAACGCCCGGATATTTTTCTGCATGACGCCTTTCTGCAGCTCTATAATTGTCTTGATACTTGCCAAGAATATTAATCATATGAACTGTTTCCTGTGGCGTATAATCAGCCATGGCACGAAAAAATTTTAAGACCACAGACAAAATAAAATTACCAAAGACCAAATTATTGAAATTAAAACTTTTTTCACACGGAGCATAAATAAAAAAAAAATAAATAAATATTAAAAAAAAATAAATAAATAAAAAATTCCAATTTATTATTATCTCTGACCGCAATGCGAATCGCAAGCTGAAACGGGTGAAAATTAAGCAGCTACAACCTCTGCTACAACACAATGGTTTTTCTTTAACTACATGGGGTCATCTCCTGCACTAAACTGAACAAGATCATAAACGTGCAATTTTTCGCATTCCTTAACTTCAGCACGAAAACAGAGATTTTTGTCAATAATTGTTACGTTGACCTTAATACGACTTTCACCTCGAGATCAAGATCAAGGTGATAACCCGCTGTACAATTTTTCGCTCTTTCTATCTACGAGAACAAAAGTAGGGTTTTCCGTTTTCAAACAACTAATTTGACGTTCAAATGACCTGGAAGGTCATGCTCAAAGTTACGGTCAAGGTCACCATGGGAGCCCCCTCTTGAAACCCTATAACTTTTATTTGAAACTTATTTTTCTTCAAGTTCATATTTTCAGAGTGATTCGCGTGGGGCGATGAAAATGGGATATCCTGTATATATGCATATCTACAAAAATGATGATGGAAATCAAAATAAAAAAAATCCATTAAAATATTGTACATAATTTAATTTTTCATTTGTAATCAGCCATGTATAAGTTTCATTCAATTTATTGGTGGTGGAATTATTTGTATATATACAGATATATTTTTTAATATCATTGTTATGAATAGTTATTTTTATTCTTTCATCCTTTTACATTTTATTGAACATAATAAAGTGATTAATGTATTACATATGATTTTGTAATTTATTTAACAACAACAATTATTAGGCGAGCAAAGATTTAACTTTCCCCTCTCTCCTCGCTCACTGAATACCTGTACTCACTTTTCTTTAAATACATGCATTTGGACGAACAACCTCACATGGTGTCGCCGCCTTGCGGCCAATTTTATCCCAAAGTCTTGCCGTGCAATTTGACAAGATTTGAACGCAGTTTTCACTCCTTCTCTCTACCCTTCATACTCCATAACTTCGTGTTTATGGTTTTTGTATCTCTATAACCTTTTTTGAGTAATTAAATTAATTTTTTCTAAAATGTGCTAAATAAGACAATTATTTTCAAGTTAGAATTATGTTTTACAAATTATGAAATAATATAATAAGTTAATTATAAAAACTGATTATATATTTATTATTAAACATTGATTTAGTAGATTCTTAAATCATAATGCAGCATCAATTCTGGATTACAAAACAAACATTATCTAAAAAATTTGGTCGAAAAGAAGATGATTGTATTGTTGCTTCAGATGCTCAACTTGATGCTAAATTAGAGCTTTTTCATAACATTGAAATGTCATGTAGTGTTACTCAAAGAGTTATTGATAAGTATCAAGAATCTGTCTGTTGTAAGTTCAAAAATAAAATTTTTCAAAAGAGAGTAACATCATTATTTCTACAATATAATATTTATTAAAAATAGAAGTAAAATTATTTTTAATTTACATAAAAAGAATTCTATCTTTTATTAATAATTTCCAAGATGCAAATTATTAGTTTTGAAGATAAGATAAAAAAAGTAATTATCATTTCATAATAAGAATGTCTTTTCTTTTCTTATTATTCATCTTTATGATTCTTAATAATTCTAGTACTTGTTCATTTAATATTATTACATACATACATTCTGTAACTTGCTATTTGTTGCTTAGTTTTTCACCTTTTCCTGTTAGATTTAGTATTCTTTGCCTTGATTATTTTTGCTAAACTTTCTTAATGGCGAATATCTCTCTTTTCATAATAATTGGTTTTCTTGCTGTTCTTATTTATACTATCTTTATTTTCTTACCTCTTTTTGTCATGTATAATGGTGTAGAAAAACTTTTATTTCATAAGCTATATTATAAACCAAAAGCGTATGATACTTTAAAAATATGCCTTTTTTAACATTTTTTTTATTACCTTTATATAATTTATAAACGTTATCTTTATAATATTTTTTTAGATCTTTCACAAGAAATGAATTCATTGGGCAGATTCTTAAAAGATAATAGTGAACAAGATAAAACTAATGCTGGAAAAGCCATGCTGTCTATTGGAAAATCTCTTATATTTTGTGCACAAGAACAGTTAATATTACATGAACCATTAATGAGATTTTATCAAGAATTGGAAACTTTTCAACAACGAGCAATTGGGGACACATTGCAAAATGTTTTATCTATGGAAAAAGCAAGAACAGAATATAGAGCTGCTTTATCATGGATGAAAAATATATCTCAACAGTTGGATCCAGATACATCAAAACAGTTGGAAAAATTCAAGAAAGTACAGCATCAAGTAAGAAGGTAAAAAGTTGATCAAATCTTTGATGAAATAGTTCTATTTATTTTATAATGTATGAATTATTATTTTTACAGAGGTAAATTAAATTTTGATAAATTAGCTCTTGATTGTTTGCAAAAAGTAGATTTACTTGCAGCTGCTCGATGTAATATGTTTAATCAAACTTTGAGCTTTTATCAAAATAAATTTATAAATTATTCCAAAAAATCTTCGAAAATATTTTCAACAGCATTAAAAACTGTTGCCAACCAAGATGTATTAGAAGAGATTCCAATTAAATCATCAGTAATGAATCAAATGGAAAATAATAATAAGCAAAAGAAACAACACAATGACAAGTAAGCGTTTTTAATTTCTTTTATTTGATATTATTGTAATATTGTAATTTACTTCATAATTAGTTATATAAATAAATGTGAGGGGATTAGTGCGTTATAATCCATCTAAAATAAAAAATGAATGAAAATAAATTCATGAAAAAATATATGAACAAAATTTTATTTTCAATTTATTTTCTTATACATAGATATAGTGTACATATACAAACACATGAAAACTAGGAAAAGTTAGTTCAATTTCTTCTATTGTAACTAAAAAACATCAAGGATTTTTTTTATAATGTTCTTATGTTTATAATACAGTATGTAGTAATATAAATTTAAACAGTATAACATTGTATGTAAACTTGACAAGAATTCATTTGCAGATAAGGGAGTGGGGTCTACTGGGTGAGATTGATACTAATATTACAAACAAATAACTTAACATACATTCTTTTCTTTAAATTACTACTAGCAATAAAATTGAGTTAGATAGATAAATTAAATAAATTAGACCAATTACATAAATTAGAACTAAAAAGTTTAGTCCCTGAAGATGAACCGTAGCGGTTCGAAATGTCGGGCATAAAAGGAAAATTTAAATCTATGGTGGTGTGGGCAGCTAGGTTGTCCTTTGATAACATACAATATAGTTTATTATTATTTTTTTTATTATTTTTATTATTTTTCATTTGTTAATCTAATTTATTATTATTTTCAGTAGTAATTTCTACTTCACATTCTTCGGGGTTGATCATAAACAAGGACAGTCTGACTGTCGTTATTTTAGTATAATATATTATAGTATAAAGACTGTAAGATGATAAGTGGCTTAAACAATGTAGAACACTTTTTTTAAATTCGACAAAATGTTTTACTTCTAATATCTGGAATATTGTTGAGATTTTTACTGAATATATTTTCATTTGTCCAATGCTAGTTTCCTAAAAAATTGTTTGATGGAATTTGTGTATTTACAAATTGTTCAAAAACTTTCTTGAATTTTCACAGCATTTCGCCAAAAATTCAATATAATCATTCCGAAACATGCTTATTTCCGTGATTTGGCTACGTGTAATTGCCGGCTATTCAATAAACTTAGGAGATCACTTGGGGGGATACTATTTTGACTCGATTGGGGAAATAAAAACCGAATAAAAACCGACTGGAAAATGTGTATTTTAGCGGAAGGGGATTATTTTGAAGGGCATAAAATTGATTTGGAAAAAATAAATAAAGATTAACAATATATGAAAGTTCACCTTTGAATTGCAGTAGTACTCTTAAATTAACAATTATTACAAATTATTCAATAAATCTTAAGCATATTTTTATTAATATATATTATTGAAATTTTTAAATTTATTAACTTACTGAAAACAATATAAAGTAAGAATTGAGTTTGTATATATATATATATATCTATATTGTAACGGGAGGGGAGGGGGAGGCAGAAATATGTTGACGTAAGATATAGTGGCAAACGGATAGCCAGATCTCGTGTGTTCTCGAGTTTTCGGGACGTATGCCTTGAATATCTCTCTCTCTCTCTCTCTCTCTCTCTCTCTCTCTCTCTCTTTCTCATTCACATTTCCTTAACTTGGGCCCCGCAATGCATGCTCACCGCAAGGAAATGTTTTGCAGCGTTAGCAAGATTACGCAAAAGCAATAGCTGCTTTACACGTCAGTTAAAAGTAAGACTTATTAAGTAGCTAGTCTTCCCATACTTAGATTATTGCTGTTCTCTCTTTCTTTTCCTTTCCGCCGAACTGATGTTGAAGTTACATCGCTGTAAGAACGCTGCAATTCGGTTCGCTTTAGACCTTAAAAAATCCGATCATATTTCCTCCGCTTACAGGACCCTAGGAGTTTTACCATATAATCTACGTAGAGAGTACCTTACCGTTATGCTACTGGCATCTGTACTGAGACACGGTGAACCACTTTATATTTATAATACGCTAAAATTGAAAAAAAGTATCAGTTTAGCTTCGCTCCGTGATGTTGACATTGACCTATTTATTAATAGGGCACGATTATCACGCAATATGTACTCATTCACCATTGCTGCTTCACGTTTGTGGAATGAGATACCAACACATATAAGATCTTCCTATAAAACCTCTGCTTTAAGCCTGCGCTGATTCTATAGAGAACGTTATCTTAGTAATTGATTTATGATACACATAAGTACCTCCTAAGTAATGTTAATATTATTATTATTATTATTATTATTATTATTATTATTATTATTATTATTGTTATTATTTGTTTTTTTTCTGTTATTATATTTTACTTTTATACATTTATATTATTATATATTTATATTTATATTGTTAGAAAGTGTTGTTATATATGTAATATTGAAATTATGACTAATTTGTGTTATGATATATAGCTCGACTATTATTGTAATATTTCTATGCTGGCCTATGAAGGACCACGAGTCCTTAGGCTCTAATAAATACAATTCTAATTCTAAAAAAATTATAATTCACAGAATTTCACGAAACACACAATAAATTAAATATTAAACAAGCTGGATTTCGAAAGAGTCATAGAACCCAAATAGCTCTACTGGGTCAATATTAGAGTTGCAGTTGAAATTAGAAAAATTACAAAGTTTTGTATTTAATTTCCTTGAAGCATTTGATTTGATTCTCCATATGCGCTTACTCAAGAAAAGACGATTGATTAATATCGTAGATAGAACCCTACATTAGCCCTATTCATATCTTTTGAATGATCTGAACTTGTCATAAACAAAATTTAGTCTGCACCAGGAAAGTGTCGTCTGCCCATAATTATTCTCACTTTTCATTAATCATCTTCCGTCTATTTTGAGATTATCCAAACTCATCAATATCCAAATTTATCAATACTTTTATGACAATGATTTTGCGCGGGGAATTTTGAACATTCAGTTACATACCCAAAGTATTGCAAACTGGGTCAACGCGAATGACCTTTTCTTAAACTTCCACAACTGCACGATTATAATTTTAGGAAGTCCACAGTATCTTGGTAAATTAATTTCTTGAGTATTCTAAGAATATATATTGATGGTATTGTACTGCCTTATTCTATCGAAGTCTGCGATATTGTAGTATAGATACCACTTCATTTAAACTTGAAAGGACAAGCATTTCAAAGCATATTTCAAAGAGAGTTCATCACACTGATATTACATATGCTTAAATTTTTTAAACATGCATTTCCTTTCAAACTTATAAGAGGTCAATAAAGAGTCTTGTTGTTTTAAGTTGAGATTATGCATTATGTATATCACAGATTAGATATCACACTCAATCTCAAACTATAAAGAATACAAAATGCCTTCGTTCGATTGGTGATGAGTTATATCTCGTTTTGTGACCATGTCACCCCATAAAGATTCTAGTTTGGATGAATTTCAGTTGAATGAAGTCGCGAATATTTCATAGTAAGTTTAGCTTATTCTATTATCTTCTATTATCTTATTATTATCTACAATTCTGGATATTAAACTCATCCAATTCCCTATGCCGTTTTACTGAACATCTTCTCTAGACTTTACTCTGCTCTACACCATGTACTGAAACACTCCATAATTTATTTTTAATAATAGCATCCAATACCATGAACTCACTTAATGTTACAGAATACTCTACAGAAAATTTCAATAGCTTTAAAACACTTTTACATAATGAACTATTTTCTATCTTGTAAGTCTTCATCCAAACAATACCAAATTCGGTGCCACACGATCTAACATAGGAGAATGTCGAAAATCCTCTTTTGATTTTGGTATTTTTTCCTTAACGCCATAAAATGAAGTCATTTGTGCATCGAATGGTTACTAGAGATACAAATGTATCTATTAGATAGTCAAAAGCGCAAAAATTGTAGAATCTATGCAGATAAGGTTTTATATTTGGTGGGATTAAAAGGACGTGGACTTCTATGAGCTACTGAAAAAGAGTTAAATATTAAATGGACTATGCTAACGAATACAATTGATGCGTTTCCAAATAGAATGATGGGAACAGTGGCCAGAATGCAAGACCAGATATGAGAAATTGATTGTTCATTATGAAAATTCTCGGTTACACGTTCATTATTATGTCAAAAATCATTTGGATAATAGTGTCTGGGAAATTGTGTCCTCTTTCAGTCCAGATCTTGTACCTTCCAACTACTACTTATTTTGTTCGACACAGAATGCACTCACCGGAGTACGCCCCACTTTATCTGAAAGTATCAAAAATTAGTTTGATTCATTTCTATTCTGAAAAGACGAGGAATTTTTTGGGACTGATTACACAAATTCTTTGATTTATAGACAAAGACAAGCCAAGGGGTGGATAATATTATGAGTACCTTTTTTTGTTATTAAAACAAAAAGCTCAAATTTTCATTAAAAATTTGATTTTTTTAAGTTGTAGACCAAATATTACATATATGAAGAATATTAAAGTAAAATCTCGCGAACATAAGCGTGTCTGTATTAATGCTATATTATATGGCGCATTTATATAAAGTAATACTTTTCACTCACTTGCATACCTTGTAAGGTAGGTAATCATAATTAGTTGATGATAATGAAGTTAATGTCTTGCATAAATTATAAAAATAATAGAATTTTCTTTAAAGAATAGCACAAGACAAATTGGATTATTAAACAATCGTTTATTAGTTTAATATTGTGATTTTCCAGACGACTATTCTCCGCGATTTTTGCGCAGGGTATAACCACGCAACTAATAAAACACCGTGACACGTTCGCGACAAAGCGCACCTACACCCGCTAGCGGTAGCGATGAGTTAAAAGGGCAGAGTAAAGAGCATGGAAAGATCATTTCTTTGATCCCACCAAACTACGGTTAGCCTCGTAAAACGTTAATAAAAATAAAAGAAATATCTCCCTTTTACATTTGTAGTCTCCAATAGTTTACTCAACCTTTTACTGAACAACATAAGAGGACACGAGCTCCCTCGTAGAGGCTCCTGGTAAGAGAAAGAAGAAGAGAGTATTCGGCGCATCGATACGAGGACTAAAAGAGAGAGAGAGAGAGAGAGAGAGAGAGAGAGAGCCAAAATAACTGAGGGGAATAAAAAAAGCAAGAATGGGGAAGCAAAGAATTCACTTTCCCCTCTTTCCACGCTCACTACATACCACCACTCGCTTTTCTTCAAATGCATGTTATTAAACGAGCAACCTTACAGGATGTCACCGCCTTGCGGTCAATTCGGGCGTGAAGCCCTGTTGTGGAATTTGACACAATTTTAGCGGAGTTTCTAATCCTTCTCTCTACCCTTCATGGTGCTGATCAAGTCCTCGGGTCAAAGAGATTTTCGCGGGCCCAATTTTCCTCTTTTGGTGGTCCCTTTCAAAGATTCAGTAGGTGAACCTTGTTTTCGCAGGCTTGACTAAGCGGGAGCTTCAATTTTTTACGCGTTCCCGCCTTCCAGCACTAGAACTTCAAAGGTTGAGCCAGAGGTGAACTGCGTTCCTCCGAGGCTCCAGTGCGACAGTTTTGAGGTCCATGGAATAGGACTAATGAGCCCCCGCCTTCCACTAGAACTTCCCGGTCGAGCCAGAGGGTGAGCTGTGTTCCCACAGACTCTACCGTGACTGATTCCGGGTCACTGGCACGGGGCTCGTGAGTTCCCAGGCGAGCTAGATAGTGAGCGTCGTGATCGAAAGCAGCTGAAAATGCCGCCATACATGTGTCTGTACTGGACGCATCCTCGCTAACGTCTTCGGTAATCGCGCTTGAAACAATATATAAGAAGACTACGGTTCAATTTTTTCCAGAAATTTCTTTACTTTGAATTTCTCAATAAATATTTAAACATTTATAAAATTTAAAATTTACATACCAATATACGACGGTAATTCTTTGACAATAATCACTCAAGTTAAATACACAAATGTCGTCAATGTTCTTGCTCGTACATGATGTATGATTATTGAAACGACCGAATTAATTACAAAATGTGCCATCCTATGTCCTTGCGAAGATGATATAAAATATATATTTTCATTTTCAGAGCAATCAGTTCAAATTTTCTTCGTTCCATATGTACAAACACAAAAACATTTTGTCTTTATAAATGAGTATGATATGATATGATTTGATGATATGATGATATAATATGATGATTTATATTAGGTGTAAAAGTACGTTTCCAGCGTTTTTTCCAAAATGTGAGGTTTTATTAAGAAAATATTGTTACATTTCCTTTATTTAAAGTATCGTTCATCGGTATCTAGACTTTTTCCCATCTTTCGGGCAATTTCTAAATTCTGGATCAGAAAAATTTCTTGTGTTTCGAACCCAAGAATGTATCGAGCTAATTGTTGATTCCCTTTACTGCACTGAAGCATATTTTCATAACAGCGTTCTGTATTGATCGAACAAGTGATAGTCACATGGTACCAAGTTCGGACTGTAAGGCGGGTGAGACAGAATTTCCTATCTACTATTTTCCAATGGTTGAACCACTAGGAAGCAGTTCATAGTATACGACACCATTTTGATCCCACCATATGC